>JAJTUB010000002.1:1052716-1579592 GCA_036971345.1 Dactylellina drechsleri
GGTTTTTTTTACCCATCATACGTCGTAGTCGAAACCCTACCCCCAGCCGTGTTGTTTGTCACACACAGACTTCTCTGCTATGGTAAGAGCGGGTGCCCGATGATTGGACCGTCTTGTATACCTCGAACGTGATCTCCTCGCTCTAGTGGAGGGATTTTTTATTTTTTATTTTTTTCATTTTTCCTTGTGTCAGGTCTGGGGCGTCGGTGCATAACACATTCTATCACTGATGTGGAGATAGTAGATAGTTCTCCTCGAGATATTTTGCGTCCGAGTACCTCACTTGGGAACTGTTGTGACCTTCCGACATCATCATCACCATCATCCTCAGATATTATATTTACTTTTTCACTCTCTCTCTCGCCAACGAACAAGAAAAGGAAGAAACATCCCTTGTCCGTCGGGATGCCACACAAACATGAGCGACAGTTTGAGTTGGCGGCCAGTTTTCCACAGCGCTTCAACTTAACTTTCTCTCTCCGGCACGGCTTGGCCTTGGAATTGCATGCATGTCAAATGGACTTTTTTATATTTGTTCCGTTTTGCAAGCCCTGTCGACTAACCCAAGGCTATTGAATCGAAGCCAATGGGTTTCTCGAAGTACGGCCTGAAGGCAAACCTTCATCTCCCGTGAAATTCGGAGTTCCTCGTTCCTTTTTCTCATCCGCCTTGACAACCCGGTTTGCAAAGCAAGAGAGTAAGGAGATACCAAAAAACTGCGCCGCGAGTTCATAACAAGATGCAACTAACGGAGCGTCTTCGTGAGAAATACGAAAAGAACTAAACGGAACGATTGAACAAGAAAAGATCTGGTGTGCATAAAAATAGATTCATCTAATTGGTCGGGTCGCAATAGGAGACCTGGTGGAGCTTCCCAAAAGCTTTTCGTAATCTTGCGTTGTGGTATAAATCGACGGAATTCGAAATTCCACAAGGCAACTTCAGCTTGCTAGGCCGCTCTCACTTTCTAAAAATTCCGAGATGCAAACACATATGCAAAACGAAACCGAGTGATATGCGCGTCGTTCACCGGCCATTCAAGCAGTCGCAGGGGAACACGGGAAGGTAAGGTAAAGCAAGGCAAGGCAAGGCAAGGCACCGCAGCCAGCTCAGATGTGTGATCATGATATTTCGAACGGATTCGAACAATCCAAGCGGGTATGTATTACATTATATTGGTGCATCAAACAACTGGAATTAATAACTCGCGTTTACGAATGTTTAACTTCGATGAAACCGAAAATATAACAACGGACAAGCCAATTACTTAGGGGTGCGGGCAGTCAGTCATAGATTACATTAACATTCCGTGAGGCAGGCAAGCAAGCAAGGGCGATCGGGTTATTTGAATACGTATACTCGTCAGACGACGCGATATAATTTGCTCGGGGCATGCATCCTCCAGAAAAATTTACAACAGCCAGGTGATGTCTCTAAAATGGTAGATTGTGATTTTAATATATCTGCACATCCGATATAGCTTGTTAGCGGCAATCGTTGAAAGGAGAACGGACGTTCGGGTATGTGTTGCCTCTGTCAGGTCAGCCACCCCCCGGGTACCGGTACATGCTCACAAACTTCGAACATGGGGTTCAAGAGGGGTTATCCAGCATCTTCTGTCGACAAATGTTGAGATGTTTGTGATAAAATGACAAATACCAATCAGAGACCGAGCTGCCCTCCTTCGTTGTTGGACAAATCAGGAAAATACAGTCGAAAAAACGACGGCCAGGGGTTCAAGGTTTCCGTTGATTAGTCCAGATGAGGCTATATCAAACCTTGCATGCATTTACAGCTCGACTCTCGTTGAGCTTACATTTGAAGTTTGGCTCACGCTTGGAAGGAATATCACCGAGGCGGTACAGTTTTGTTCAATCGATCAATCAAATCGTTGTTTGTTGAAAATATTGGCCTGGCTGGTGGGCTCTCTCTTTCCACGTTAATCCGGCCAATAGGCTGAAATCTTCGTCCAACCTAGGCGTGCAATGGTGGAAGGAGAACGCCAGGGGCTTGCCCTTGGCCTTTCCTGCGTCGTCTGTACATGGACGCGTGATTCCAAGGCGCAATGGGCAATTAATTACATGACCCGGACCTAAAGTTTCGTTGCTTTAGCGGATCTCTGGAAGATGGACACGGAGTCTGTCTGGTGAACGGTGCACGGCAAGGCAAGCAGCAAGAAGTGAAACCTTGCTTCGCCGCGTCGGGTTGCGTTAAGGTGCTGCTATCTTCGGCTTACCGATGCCTGGCCTGCTTACGGATGGATCACAATATAATAGCGAATCTTCAAATTTTAGATCGTCATAACGAAGACGCTGGAATCGAGAGCCCCTGCAGGTGCGCTCACCAAGGAGGTTTTTCTGCAATTGTCTCGGATGTAAGTCGAGGCTCCGTCTGGTACTGGAGATCATGTATCCATCTACATCTTTCACATATCGCCCCGGAGTAAATCTCAAGTGAGAAAAGAAAGGAAGAATATTTTTTTTATCTCTCTAGCAGGTACACCCTTGAAGAAACACAGACCGATGCGCATTCAAAAGCGGACAAGTTAAGCGACCCTTTGGACAATCCGTAGCAGAGGATATCGGTCGGCGAACAATAATACCCCATTATCATGGTCAGATGGAGACATATAATTCTGTAACATACTTTCCTCAAAGCTCCTTCTCCAAGTGCACATCTTTCAAGGCAGGCATGCCGGCATCATAGGTTCACAATCATATGTCGCAATTCTCAATTTGCAAAAACGGAGCGGCGGACAAAATGCAAACCAGCAAGGCTCAGGCATACGCTTTGCAAAGGCCGATCATCCAGCCGGCATTTCCTCGAGCTTCCGAAACTCTTCAATTGATTGTGCTTTGATGTGTCAAAGAATCGCCATGCATCTGGCCTCTATCGTATTTTTCGCATGGCTGGCTAGTAGCTAACAAGCTGGGGAGCTGGGCATATCAGAAGATTGAGCCACTAAAACAAAGACTGAAAAGATCTTTAGCCCTTCAGCAGAATTTGATTGTCATGTGGAGAGCGGACTTGATCCACTTGCTGTTTTGCCTTCCCGGAACGCGTAAAGTGCTAATTAATGCCTGCATAGCTGTGCCTTTCGTGCATCATGCTTGGATCGAGCTTCAAAAGAGAAAACTTTCCCATGCTCGAAAGAGGTGGAAGGAGGGGTCGCGCGGTGCGTAGGAGGGAAAGAAGGAAAAAGGAAAAGCGAGCAAGTGCAAAGGCAAGCCCGCAGATGATAAATCGTCAAATGTATCTGATTAAGTGCGGTGAACCCGGCTGCATAACAAGGCCAACAGGGCAGGGATTAATGAATAATAATAATAATCCAACTGGACTGGATTAACGAAAAGACGTACATGTACGAACGAAGCAGCCTGGATCGTTATTATGCCAGAGATCACCTATCCCTTTCATCTCGCACACACGCACACTAACTAGTCTAACGCCCCCTCCTCGACAAGGTCTCCACCTTTTTATTCGACCTTGCTCAGGTCCCGCAACGCGAAGCATCCCATGGCCACGGATGGTGGGATGGTTCATGGAGGTCTTGGGACCGCCGGTAGGATCCATTTGCCGGTTGTTCCATGCATCGCAAATAACGAAGAGCATATTATTCTCAGATGAGCATTTTGCCCAATCTCCACAATAGCCGATCACACATTCCACCAAAGTTAGCCGCTGACATGCCATATCTGGCTATTGTGTCTTTCTAACATCTCATATCCTTCTCTTGTGGTTGTTGAGCTGAGGAACAGAAGGGTTTCGTATTACGATCCAGTAACTCGCTCAGATAATGGCAATTACTCGTGCCCTTCTTTGACTCAGCAGATTGGAGCCTTCGCATATTGTAGTTCGTATTTTATTTTTGCCTCAGCTCAGCTTTGGCCCTCGGCACGCAGGACGATGGTCGTTACGTCTTTAAAATCACATTCGGGTTTTCAAACCCTGTGTGGATTGATACACGGCAAGTACGCGTACATGTTAGACGAAGGAGTTGAGCTCAAAATATCCACTCGTGTTAGCTCGTGATCTGGACCATTTCGTGAAAATGCTTGACGAAGAAGGGATATTCGAACCTCGGGGCTGGGTCACCTCTGCGACCAAGCTGCGGTTCATCATCAAATGCATCCGACATGAACTCGATCGCGATCCACTTTTTTTGCTCTCTTTACGATGGAGTCGAGGGTGTGCAGCTGTAAAGAATCCCAACAAAATAAGGGGCTTCTTCCAACCGTGAAATGAAGCCAGGGTTGCTAAATTTGCTTTCTGATTTCCTAACAAAACGATTGAATATTATATCTGCAAATTTCCGTTTCACGAAGCTGTAATTCTACGAGGCTGGAAGATTTGTCTGGCCAATGAGAACACGGGGTTCGAGGTAGCACCGAACATCAGATCGGTTTTACACAACACATGCGAGGTTGGCGACGTCCTCGACCGGATTTACTACCTAGCTTCGCCTTTCCAACAAGGGCAGTTCTCCCCATGGGGTTGGGCGTATCACGAACTTTCCATTTTTTCTACAACCAAAAAAGAACCTCTTGAATTTCTGGCGTACATGGCCAATGGCCCAAGCTGTCAAAGACGGATCATTAGCACGGTATTTACCAAGAGTCATCTGCAGATGAGACTGCAAGCTTTGTTGCTGTTTTACTGCACTGATATCAAAATCTCGACTTTGATATCGGGATATCTGCCAAGCGAACCGCCGCAGGTCACCTGCTCGAGTCCCTCGCTGTTCATCGAATGAAAGTGCCCTAATCGTTTCAGCGAGAATTCAACACTCGTCTCCTCGGAAGACAAGGGAAATGCAGGACGTCAGGATTACTCTGTGCATTTCGCAGGCACAAGCTTGAAGCACTATTTGACGTTTCGTGCCAGAAAGCAGAGCATCCATTCGCACAAGCCATCATCACTCCGGAAATTCGAGAAGGGCCCACTATTTTAGAGGCATACGATTCGATGACTTTTAACCTTTTTCGGTTTGCCATTGAATTTGTTTGCGAAGACGAATCACGGTGCCGGGTACCAGTTACCTGTTGCAGCGGTAAGCAGAAAAAGCAGTGTCGAATAATTTAAGCATTAC
Source organism: Dactylellina drechsleri (assembly GCA_036971345.1). Taxonomy (NCBI): domain Eukaryota; kingdom Fungi; phylum Ascomycota; class Orbiliomycetes; order Orbiliales; family Orbiliaceae; genus Dactylellina; species Dactylellina drechsleri. The sequence continues at coordinate 1,057,806 of JAJTUB010000002.1, forward strand.
TGATTTTTTTGCTTCATCGCGGCTTCCGAATGAATGAATGACCGCCACAGACATGCATGAGGAAACCCCCAACATCTGATCACTAACATTTTAGAGATGCTTGGACTTCTCGGCCCACCCTTTCTCCTAGTCGTATGATTTCTGCGAGATCGGCAAATTTCGAAGATACCAAGGGAACGCTTTCAAGATAGAGCCAGATGAGAATATGTGAAATGAAAGAGCAAGCCATCGGGGACACAAGAAGAGTCAAAAAATGGCATGTCGACAAGGTTGGGCTAGTTTACATACTCCCAAGCAGATCATACGGGCACAAGAGGCGGGGCAGGGTACTTTCTTTTCTCAAATTTCAAAAGACCTTGACGCACGTACAGACGTATCATTCGTTATATTGGTTGGATTACGGGACATCCTAACCAACCGAACTCTCTAGATGTCTTGTTGTCCACCTGTTTGATGCTACTGCTCGCAGCAGGTCAGGATCAGTTGAGTCCTTGCATGCAACAAACCCTTCAGAGCCATGTCGGCCGTTTCTGGATATAGTAGCCTTTTAACGTTAAACTCCATCAGCTTTGTGCCGGTGGAACACGCGCTGGTTTTAGCCAATCTCAGGCAATTTCCGTTCGATTTTCGAGCCCCGTCTCCAGCCTGCTTGGTTGTTAATTCGCATGATAATCGATGGCCCCCGCACTCAAAGGATTTGCTTTGCTCGATTTATCTGCTGCCTGGTCACACCGAAGCGAGCACGAGTGGTAGCCCCTTCGTTCTCGCTCGCTCAGACAAGAAATCGATCAGATACCAGACTAGCTGATATCGTCTTCGAACCTGCTGTATTCGTTTGTTCTCAGTGCCACGGACGGACTTTACCTGACAAACTCAACCTCACCCGACCGAGCTCTGTTCTCAAATCAGCTGTGTTCTCTCCACCCATCATCATCATCATCAGCATCATCGTCGCGGGGCTCGACCAACCAGGATCCATCTCTTTTTGACTTTCTTTTTTAATTACAAACTTATTCCTTTCGCACACCTCCGTTACTCATCCACCATCGACCCAAGACAAGTTCGAGAATCCAGTCCTGACCTAAGTTCTGATTATTTTCAAGGTCCGCTTTGATGGCACGGAAACGGACGTTATTGCTAGTTTTCATCCACGGCTTCAAGGTTAGTTGACATCAGCCGCCGCCCAGCACCACCCCTCCAACCCCTGGGAAAGGATAAGCTACTCCACACACAACCTTTACTTTCGGCAGCCGGTTGCTGTTGCTTTCTTACAGATCGTTTCGTTCCCATGCAGACAGATTATAACTTTCAACCCATCCAATGCATATTGAATGAAATTCCTTTTTCCTAAATTTGCTCGTCTATAACAGGTCACTTGAATTTTTTGAAAATTTAGTGCGTCCTTTAGAAAAGCACCTTTAACTAAATTTATTATTTTTTCTCTTTCCTATCGGATTAGGGCGGTGATGATACTTTTGGTCTCTTCCCTGAGGTATTTCTACCAAAAAGATACATATAATTCCTTTGCATCTCAATGGATCCCCCCAAAATAGGACCACCGAATACGCAGCCTTTATGACATATTGTTTCGTATGCTGAGAACCAACCTATTGACTTTTGCGTCTTTTTGTTGGACGATGTAACAGCATCTTCAGGAGACGCTGCAGAAATTCCTTCCGAACATCGGCGTGAAGGCTGTCGTGTACCCGAGATACGAAACCAGAGGAGTTCTGCCCCAGGCCGTGGCAAGATTTCGTGAATGGTATGGAATACTTTCTTAATTCTCGCGTTAATCCTAGTTCATTGGACTTGCTCTCTCGATAGTCCCATCTCGTGCATGCTTGCTCTAAAACCTTTTTTTTTTTTGACTTGCCGGGATTCCCATCGTGCTGCGGTGTGATGACGAAAAGGTAATGGGCTAACCTTCTGGGTTGAGATACCCAAGAATAAAAAGATGACCCAATTTGCTGTTGCAGCTGCAAGTATGGTTTTGAAATCAGGGCCCTAGCAAGCCACGCTATTTTACCCTTGAAGCATTTCTTTGATGCTGTGCCCTCTTGCGGTTTCGTCAGGAGGCGCTATATTGCGAATGAACGAAGGGCGAATTTTATCCGGATATGAAGATTTTCGTTACATCCTTCATTACCAATTCGTTTCGTCGCATTTGCCCTTGTTGGAATTCAATTGAATCAGAGCCCAGGCTGACACCACCGAATTGACGTATTTGGAAGCGTTATTCGAGCACACACGTAGGCTCCAAGATCTCGTTATCGACTATGAAGATGAAAATGACAACAAGTCGGCACTGATTGATCCATCGGTCAGGGTGGTGCTCCTTGCCCACTCCATGGGCGGGATCGTAGCTGCTGACACGCTGCTTTCGATTTTGGATGACAAACCGATCAAGAAATCGGCTCCTGCTTCACCGGCGGCCTCGCCGGGATCCGGGAGTAGGAGGGCAGGTAGCCTAGATCCGAGGAAGAACCAACAAGCTTCGTCGTCTTCGTCGTCGTATTTCGATGATCCTGAGGTGGATGATTGTCCGCTTTTGTTCCCGGCTATTGTTGGCATTTGTGCCTTCGATACACCATATCTGGTACTACATCCATACTCTTTTCGGTCTCTTTCCGTATTGTGGGAGTGGGACAGTAATGTCGTTATCGTGAAATGATTGATATAGGGCCTTTCACCGAGCATGTTTGCGAATAGTGCGGAGAACAACTTCCGGGTAGCTTCTGATGCCTTCTCGACCGTCTCTGGTATTGCGAAATCGTTGGGTTTCTTCCAAGAGGCTGCTTCGGCACCGTCGTTGGCAACGTCTTCGTCGGGTGCGCAAGCTGCTGCGTTACCTGCTGCTGCTGCTTCTACAGGTGGATGGGGATGGGGTAAGCTCGCGATGGTTGCAGCTGCGGCTACTACCGTCTCTGCTGGAGCAGGAGCTGCAGTCTACTGGAACCGATCAAATATCACCCAAGGATTCAACTGGGTCACCTCGCATCTCGAGTTTGTTGGCATCTTGTTCAAGCCGGACGATTTGAAGGCCAGAGTCATGAAGGTTTCCTCCGTCCCCGGTGTTGGAATCGCAAACTTTTACACAATCTTGGGCAAAGGTGCCAAATCGGCTTCGACACCGGGAGGAAAGACCCTTGAAGTCGGAGGTGGGGGTATCAGGACGTTTTGCTCATTGCCGCCAAAACCTGCGGTCAGCTCCCCGTCAACCGTATCATCTCCTAAACGAACCTCATCCTTCTCGTCTCCAGGTGGTCCGTCGACAGCAGCATCGTCTTCGGATAATCGAGGCACCGCAGATATCGATGTTGGGAGCCGAGATTTGAGAACGTGGTGGTATACACAGTTGAATGATAAGGCGGCCGATGAGGTTTCCGCACATATGTACATGTTTAATCAGGCTACCAATCCTGGTTATAAGGACTTGTTGGATAATGCGAGCAGACGGGTTATGAGGTGGACTATCAATTGGTATGATGCGAAGGTCTAGCTTGTGCTTTGGTTGAAAGTCCTCAACTAGACTTTCCTTTCTCAGAGCGTTGTTACGCAGGTTTCTATTGCATCTCCAGTAGTCTTGGAGTTAAGAAATATATTCCCATGAATTCAAATTCCATAAACTTGTTACTACCGTCAATGGGCTGTGATTAGGGACCAACCACTCTATGATCCGGAGCTTGCGCGAAATGTATATTAGCGTCTTGACTATATCATAGAATGGATGGGTCCATTTCCATGCTCTGTATCTGATTTGTGGTCGTATGTCGCCTCCTGGTTCAGGATTCACCAACAGGCTGTTACAAAATTCAAGTAGGCATATGCGGGTAGTGTGATGCTGAAGCCTTAGGCTTAACCTATACGATTAATAAAATAAAAGATTATGTACGTATATGCTGAGTACCTGTAGATACAAGCCACCGCCGAATTTCATTCTCGGCGCCAGTTATTTTATTTTACTTTTTATTCATCACATATAAATCACTAACCTATATCCACCGTATCTACTTCTATTAAAAGCGCGTATAAAAACCGGCCAATCCGTCTAAGATTCGAGCTGCGCCTTATAACCCTCTGCATCCATCAAATCATTCAACTGCTCCAACCCGATCTCGTCAACCTCAAGCTTCACAATCCACCCCTCATCCTCCGCATCTTCATTCACCAGCTTCGGTTCCTCGCTCAAAGTTTCGTTCACCTCCTTCACAGTCCCGCTCACCGGCGACAGAATATCAGAGGCAGACTTGACGCTTTCCACCGCGCCCACAGACTCTTCCTGGTCAACCGTACGCCCGATTTCGGGCAATTCGATAAACACAATGTCGCCGAGAGTCTGTGCTGCGTACTCTGAGATTCCCACCGTTGCGATTTTGGTCTCCGTATCGACTTCGATCCATTCGTGGTCTTTGGTGTATCTTCTGATGACTGAAGTTTTTTCTCTCTCGAGTTAGAATGACATTACGATATCAGTGGGTATACGGAAGGGAAATTGCATACGTTCGAAACGGGCAGCGGTTCTGGAGAACAGTCTGCGACTCAAGGGAGCGTTGAGGACTCGGGTTGGGATGCTGGCAGACTTGGAGAATGAGGCGGAGACTCGAGGGAGAGCTCGCGAGACGATACGTAATGTGGAGGTCATGCCTAGTTAGCTACGTAGATATAAGACGGTATAACCAGAGAATGATCGAAGCGAAGGGGACGAGAAGGGTCAATTGAGAATGATGCCGGAGTATTTTATGGCGGGGTTGTGTTTTTTGTTTTGTAATTTTGAAGAAAAAGGCGGGAGAGCCAAGTTAATTCTGGTTTCCTTTGACGTCGTTTTCGGAATGTGTGGAAATTTTGGCGTTGTTGGGTTTTTCCGATCTCAAAGAAACTTCACAGAAGCTTCAACCGACGACATTGAAGGGTTCCTTCTATCTACTCCTTGTATACCCGGCTCGAACGATACAAGTTGCAACCATGCTCTACGAGCTCCTTGCAGCTGTGAGTGCAATCTCCCTTTCACGGCCATCTTTCGACATATACTAATCGCATCATAGGTCCGTCCGGGCAGTCTCGCCGAAATCAAAGAGTACCTCCTCCAACCTCACTCTCAACCTCACTCTCAACCTCACTCTCAACCTCACGCATCCCCGCACAATACCCCAGCTAACTATAAATACAATAAATAGAGTCATAAAAACAGTAGGCATGCAAGTCCTCACCAACGGCGGCGTCATCCGTGGCATCAACAACTGGGACGTAACCCACCTCCCCAAGAAGATTCGAAAACATCAAGCGACTCACTCGATGGGACATTACTTCCTCATGCGGTTCGATTGCGACCCGTCCACCCAAAAGATCGTGAGGGAAACACTGGGCGTGGATCCGAGAATGCTGAAGTTTTCAGTGGTCAAGATGGGGGATAAACTGGAGGATATCAGTCGTGTCAGTGGGGCTTGTGGGTGGTTTAGATGAGAGGGAGGGGCTGGAGATGAGGCTAAGAGGGTGTATATATCAATTATCTGTCCGAATAGAGGAGAGGGCAAATGTGCAAGGAATCTGGATACGGAGAACACGGCGGCGCGGTGCTGGATGGTGTGTATATATTTCATTGTACGATATAGATCGGAGCGTACTCTTCGTGGTTTTTGTTTGGCGTTATGGGATACGTCGTATCTACCTAGCTTTCTATACTTGAATATTTAAATAAGCATATTTGAATATACTTCAACATATATACTAATATTACTACGCCGCTTGCTTCATTGTAGGTGAGGACAGGATAGAATTGCTTCATTCTTCGATAAGCTTACAGGGTCAGCTAGATAGCCATTTTTCAAATCATCTAAAGAAAAGAAGGACCACAATGAGACGAGAGACCTTTGATGCAAAATGACAGAATATAATAAAAAAAACCATAATGATTCGTGAGTAGCATCAAGGACGTAAGACAGAAACTGGAAAGAAAGAAAGATAAACCCGACGGCCACAACCAAACAAGAACCAGAATCCACAGATGCCACCAAAGCGCCGTTAACAATGTTTTCTTTTCGAATCATAAAGCAATAAACACGGGGAATAGCGAGTGAAAGAAGGCGGAAGAAGGGAAAAAAAAAAAAAAAAAGGGTCGACTTTCTTTTTTAAGAGTACAAGATTGCACGATCATCAATACAGAGTAGGGAGATAAATTTATTCGTTACCAAGTTGTGAAGGTTGTTCAAAGCAAGCGTCTGACTTCAAGATCAGAGGCTGCTCCGTCTACTTGGTCTCCTCTGCTTTTGGTGGTGTTGTCTTCTTTTCGGCGTCATCCATGACAACGTCCTCGTCGACGACGGCGTTCTCTGATGCGTTCTTGTCCCCGAGAATACCAAGTCCGACACCGGCAACAGTGTTGAGTTCCTTTGGCTTTTCGAAGCGTACAATCATGCAGCTCAAGTTGTCTGTAGAGAACCGTGCAAGCGCATGATCAACAAGAGCTTTGGAAGCATCTTGAGGATCCTGGATGTTTCGGACAAGGTCGACAGCTTCTTGGTCGGAGCAAACGTCCCATAGCTACAATTGTATATTAGTACATACATCTTTTATACGGTGGATAACTGATGAATAAACTTACCCCGTCGCAAGCTAGGATGATAAATTCATCTATGTCAGATTGTATGGTGGTCTCCGTGGTGTACGGATGACCCGTGACAAGGTCTTTGATATAAGAATCGCCTAACGCTCTTGTAACAGCGAGGACCCCTAGATACGTAGTGTTAGCTATCTCGCATTTCCTCAGCTAGATGACCAATTCCAACTTACCATTCACGCGATTATTGAGAATGAGACCACCGGCATTGGCAACTCTTTTACCCTCGTTCTCGTCACTGCCCTTGTGGTCGTAGCTAAGTCGCAGAGCCTTACCCGAGCGACAGAGTACGATCCTGGCATCACCGACGTTGGCGGTATATAGCATGCGTACGCGTTTTGTTTGTTTCTTATCCGCGCGGTCCTTCTTGGTACCTGGAGACCCCGCTGCGTCCGTGGGGGTTTCGACCGGTCGATTTTCCCATTTTAAAACCGCACAAACGGCGGTGCAACCGCTATTCTTGACCGGCAAGTCCTTCAGCTCTTTATCGACGTTCATGAATGTCTGATCCAGCAGCTCCGGCATTGTCTTACCCTCTTTATTTCTACGAATACTATCCTCGAGCAGATGGTGGAGCTTCTTACCACACCAATCCGCTGCGAACGTTCCTGCGTGGCCATCGAAGATGGCGAAATAGCCATTGTCGGATTCGCCGGTGGTGTTTTCTTCCAGACTAGAGTACAGGAGAGCTTTATCGGAATCAGAGCACAGATTCGAGTTGAGCATGCACGCGGGCGGTGCTGGGGGGAGGAAGTTGTAGAGGTAGGCGTGGGTATCCTCCATCGTCCGCCGGCATCGCTTGTTTTTATCTTCCGATACACCTACGCGAAACGTATTTTGGGGGAGAGGACGCGAACTGCCGGCGGCATTGTTGTTTTCAGTATCATATGGAGCTATGGACCCGCCGGGTGTTTTTGTCGGGCTCGGGGGAGGATGTATGATGTTGAAAGAGCGCTTGGGTTCGTCCTTGAGCCCCGCCGCTTGCGACAAGGTGTTTTTGGCCGATGCCATGAAAGAAGAGACTGTGGCAGCTGATATCCTGCGCGACTTTCGTTCCTGAGACGGCGGAGGGGTCGACGAAGTGCCGTTGCTAGCTGGAGCGGACGATTGCTTTGTCAAGGTTGAGGAAGAGGAATCGGGACCAGCTGGAGGAGGGGAGGCTCTTGCGTCAGTGTTGTTGGCGCCTAGCAGCCTGGAGAGGCCGAGAGAAAGACGTCTGCTCGCCAGCTTTGGAAATCGTCGGATGGAACGTCCACGAGATGGGATTTTTTTGGTGGGTAAGTATTTTGTGAGTGGAGAAGATTATGGAGACGGTGATGATGATGATGTAAATATATGATGACGGGTAGCTGATGGATTATTAAATCACTGAGAGCGAAAGAGAAAGTAAGAGGGCTGGCTGTCGAGCTGGCTGGATGATGAGACAGCAGTCGGCGGCTGTGGGACGACCACCACTTTTGACTTCAGACAAGGCGGACAAGACTGGCAGCAGCCACCCGGGGTCTGTCTCGCTCGCTCGCTCGCTTGCCCAATGTATTATGCACCTGAGGAGCTAAACGGCCCCCAGCTTTGGTTTTTTTGGTTTTTAGTTAGCCTTTCCTCGAGGGAGGCTGGCTGACAAAGCGGTATGATAAGTTCTTTCGATCGAAGAATGCAGCTGGAAAGGCGTAGCTATTTCTGGGTGCACACAATGCAAGGCATGCGATGGGCACAGGCACGCATGGATGAGATAACAGTCAGTATGGCTAGCGGAGCTTTCTTTTCGTTCGGTGAGATTCGATTGAAACGGAGACGCGCCGGTCGACTGGGAGTTTGCAAGCACGCAAATACTTGGAGTTAGTTCTCTGGGTGGATATTGGCGGAGCTTTATTTGCCGACGAGATGTCCTGGTCGAATATTCGGATGGTGATATAGACGATATAACGCCGGCGACGGGGATATCGGGGCAACGGTGACAAAACGGGTCCGGCGCGGTCTGCCTCTCTGTTTGTCTGTCTGTCTGTCACGTGAGACAATGGCAACTGGCGATATGAAGGATTCCACGCTGCTGAATTGCTAGCGCTTGTTGGTTCTCTATTCAAATCAATCCGTCGTCTCTTATATATTTATCGACTGGTTGATGGATATGACAGAATCTATTGGAAAGAAGTAGAAGGATTGATGGCTGGAGGGGGGTTCCTCTGCAACCTCGTTCAACGCAGAAACATATTATTCATAAAACACTTAAGGACTCAAGTAGTCTTGACTTGATATTCTTATTGCGGGATCTCATTCGTTCGTATCGGTATTCGTATTGATCATGTCTATTTTACTGTTGCTTACTTGATAAGCTACTACCAAAAACGTTCAATTTCTGTACAAATTTCTGCTGCTGTAAAACATTATTGTCTTTAACGAGTGCATCTTTTATTCTTCGTCACTGTCATCCAAACTAGCTAATGATTCCCCGTCTGGCATCCTCTCATATATTAATCCAACTATTTCACCACGACCCTCGAGCTCGCCGGTCCCGGTACCGCGAAGTATATCACTTTTTCTTACTCTCGTCGTGTATCCCTCATTACAACGCCACCACTGTGGCTTGAGAGGTGCGTCGGCGCTCTGATTTCTCCATTCGCGCCGATAACATATCCAATGTCCAAAGTTTATATCAGGGCCCTGGTGTACCATGACGGACCGAAGCTCATACACTGGTAGTTGAGGGTTTGAAGGATCGTCTGGTATTCTGATCGGCAGGTTAAAGCTCTCAGTGTCCCGATTGCTGCCCGCGACGTACTCGGAAAAGTTCATCCCAGCGGTAAACTGTATCTTCGTCTTCAACTTCATCGGTGCGCCGGTCGCATCATGTTTTGCCACGTTGGTAAATTCCAGGATGAGGATATCCGGTATCTTGGTTATCTCTATGGCTTCCGACCACGATGAGTAATACTTGATCTCCATCGCTGCTTTCCCAGCATAGTACGCCATTTTTTGCTTCTCTCTATCATCGTTCGACATCTTTGCCTTAGGGTCTGGGTAAGATGGTGTGCCCTCTGGGAGTATACATTTCAAACCTAGTGAAAGTTTCAGCCCATCGTCGTCTATGTCGTGATTGCCATCCTGTAATCGTTTATCAGCTATTTGTAGGCGATTATTCAGATCTTTCAATTCTTCCGCTGAAAGTGAAGTTGACTTTGGCGGTTGGAGCGCATGATAAATGATGTCTCTCATGCCAATCAGGATGCACCTGCCGCATTGTAGGTCATCTCCTCCTCGTGACCTCACTCTTCTAAAATGTTCCAGAGAATCTCCTACGGCGCCAATGGTTTTCTAAAAAAGCGTTCGAGATATTAGAAAGCCGAATACTCAAAATCTGTAGGTATTGCAGGATTATTTAAAAGGCTAACTCACCGTTTTCTCGGCTTTGTGGATCAATGCCGTCGAGGCAGTGTCCTGCTGAAGGCGTACGTGTCCACAATCTAAACAAACCTCTCGTTTCAAAGTCTCGATGGAAATCGGGCTATCCTTCATCTCCACAGAATTCTCCATCATCAAATCTTGGTTCAAGCGTCCGATGAACTCTGCCGCGTTATGTTGCGCACCGCCGAGATCTGGCATATTGAGTTCATTGGGCGTTGGTGTTACTAAAGTTGCCTTCGATCTATTCTTCTCAATTGAGAATCGGTTAATCTTTCTGAAAGACTTGTTGAGCCTTAGCGTGACATCTTTGGTTTCGGTGGGGTCTTCGTGTGGAAATGCGGCGGCTCTTTCTATCCATTCTACGAATGATGTTGCCGCTAAAGCCTATAATATTTATAATATCAATATGGATTCAAGTTGCCGTTTTGTTCACCCGGTTTTGATGGCACTATTTGACAAAAAGGAGTCGAAATCTAGGTGCGAAGATATGCGATGAAGGGTGTTTTACCTGAAGCGCTGTATTTATATAGCAGAGGTTGAAGACTTTTGTGTTTTCAATACCGCCTATTATCTGCCGGCTATCGTCCGTGGCCCATGGATCCGCTGAGACGTATGCTGAGCGAGACCCATCTGATGAGGACGAGCCTGTTAGCGTTGATGCTCCTAGCGTGGATTCGAGGGGTGAAGATCCGTCCGGTGGAGAATCATCAGGGGGAGTTTCGGATTCGCCAGTTTTACCTGACGAGCCTTTACCTGAAGAGCTCTTGTCCGACGAAGATTTGTCCGACGGAGCTTTATCTGAACCTTTATCTGACCCTTTATCTGAAGACCCCTTATCTGAAGAACCTTTATCTGAAGAACCTTTATCTGACAACCCTTTATCTGATGAACCTTTATCCGAGCATTTCTCTGACGACTCTTCTTCTGAACCGTCAGGCGACGAACCTTTATCCGGCCTCCTCGCCCGACGTAATCCCGTGTGAAATCTACGAGGAGAACCGTAATATCTCGCTTCCTTTGAACCTCTGCCTTTGATCTTTTGTATTATACGAAACGTTTTGCTCGCTCGTAATGACGGCGTATCGATCGCTGAGTATCCCATTTTTATAGGCAAAATTTCGAGTTTGTTGAATAAATATAATATAAACGCAGAACGAAGTAGTAAGTTTAGCTAAGTAACTGTACTTTTATCGAATATTCTGCCGGATATTGATATTATAGAGGTTATTCTCTAGCGGTTTTTTTATTCTATTTCGAGGTGTGTATCTTGCTTTGCACGGACTTGACACTGTAAATTTGGTTCAATCCTATAGGTTTGCATCTGGATTTGCAAGGATAGATGTCAAGAATATATAAATTCCATAGAATACTCCTAAAAGGTTTGAAACTAAAATGTAAAATACCCAAATTGGCTGAGAGGGGCAAGACCATGCCTAGTATCACACCTTTAATTGTTTCTTCAATATCAACATGCATTTTTTGCGTTGATGTGTGTTAATTTGTTTCGTCTCCCAAATCGGGGTGTTTGGACTTCCAAAAGTGACACGATTTCGCCAAAAACGATTGCAGTCTGGGGGAAAACGATTGATATGGATCCATACACGGTTATGGCAAAATTTAGATGCACTGGAAGAAACTGGTGTGTATAGATGTATATTCGCGGTGCATCCATAGGAATCTCTTCAATTACAATCACAACTGCTATTCTCAATAAGAGAACGCGAGCGGTTACTGAGCGGAGATGTGGAGGAAACTCGGGCGATTTTCTTGCAGGATTGATTTGAAGCATTTGATTCTATTAAGTAATATAAATTCTAAAAACCTTTGATATATACGAACTACTTGAAAATCCTAAAATTTCGCTAGAAGAATACCCTAAACAAAACTATGATCCAACTGTCTAATGCTATATTTGCGCCGAAATGTGCACCCTCAATCTACCCTGCCCAATAGGACCATTATCTCTTTCGTTTGAGACTTCAAAAACTAGAAATAATCCAGTCTAAAATGGGACCTCAACCGCCTTCAAAGTGACAGCCTCACAATGTTTAACCTCCGATGTAATGTTGGAGATATCACCATACCCTGAATCCCCAGCAACCACCACACTCGATCCGTCCGCAGCGAACACGCACTCCCATGTTCCAGCAACCGTAACCTCATCGTTAAGTAGCAAGTTCAGGGTTTGACCGTTGAGAACTGCGGGAAGAGGTACACTTCCACCCCGCGAGGCAAACTCGACAAGACCCAAGCCGCCCATTGCGACAAATCTGTTGGGAGCGCTGAGGATATTATTTGAGGCATCGGATACGGTACCATATGTTGCGCCCGCGGTGTAATGCCATACGACGCTATTGGTGATGCTGGACCCGACGTAGGCGATGTTGGGATCCGAGCTACCGGTGCTGTAAATGAGATAATCGCCATTCCATGTCGTGCCGCCCTGGATTTGGATTGCGAACCTCTGGTTCAAGGTGACTGTATTTGTATGGGTGGCGGTGGCCACGACGGTCGTGATAGTTAGAGTTGCATCGGTGCTTTCCACGGTGACGGTGGCATCGGTGACGCTGAGGAAGTCTGTGGCGGCAGTGATTGTGGCACTGGCGGGTTCGGTTATGGTGAGGTCGGTGTAGACTACTGTTGTTGATGCGTCGAGAGTGATTGTGCTCGCGGTGACGCCGATGCAGGAGCACGCACTGGAGTAACGAACGGAGCCGGAGCAGCCGCTGGCGTAGGTTGGGATTGCCGTTGGGATTGCAGTTTGCTGTCTCTTTTGGAGGGCATCAGCGGCATAGGCGGAAACCGTGACCGATGCGGTTTTGGAAAGATAGTCTGTTTCGGTTTCGTAATTGAGTGCGGTTGCGGTCTCAAAAATGGTATTTGTTTGGGTAATGCTATCGGTCGAAGTTGTGGTTACGTAGATGGTATTCGTTGAGGTTACGGTACTAATTCGAGACATTTGATTGATTAATTACAATATTCTTATCGTCACAATATATTGATGTAGGAATGCCGTGTACTTACACGACAGCTGGTGTAACGGTCGTTCGGAAATACGAAGAACAATCTTCTGTTCCGGAACGGGTTGGAAAGCAGATGCACGAATAGCTTTATAATTATCTCAGCGTTAGTGAATTCCTTTTGATTAAGATGACGTTTGAATCAAGTTGATATATTCGGGATATAATAATATCATGTACTCACCTCGAAGACAATTATCAGCATTACAGTCCCGTGGCCGCAGCGGCGACGCTCCTGCGCTCTTGATCGCGCACACCGCAAACAAACTCCAGAGATACTTCATATTCTCAAAGATTAAAATGCAAAAAAAAAGTATTAAAATTGTAATAAATAAATATCAAAACTATTATCTTCTGATGTTTTGGAATATAAAAGACACTGTTGCGCTGGATGCTGAATGAAATCGATATCCACAAGGCGGATCACTCCTCTTTTTGTAAACATTCTGGACCGGGTTGATATTGATATCTTGAGCCATGAAGTGCGGCAACAGTAATCCTTGTGCGTACGTGTGTGATGCCTTAGTGCAGTGTCCTCCTGAGTCTTAGCATGCACTATAGCTATAAGATACAGCCTATAACGCGAACACACTACTATTTCCGTTTTAAGCGACATAGTATTGAACACCAGCTAAAACCGATATATATCGGACCGCTGATATATCGTAATGGTTACATTTGAATTCCAAGTTGCAAGTTGGAGTGGAATTCCGCCAGACGATGCGGCGAAACAATCTCGCGGAATCGTCCCAAGCGGGAAATATTGGGCGACTTGCATTAGCGAAGCTTCACGGGCGGCGAAGCGTTGGCAGCTCGAAATTGGCCGGCACGAATTTTCCGGGTGCAATCAGGATTCTGAAACTATTAATGAAAATAGCCCCCGACAGTACAATGAAAAGCATATCGAATTTTTGTTCGTAGGGCTGAAGGGCGCGAGCATATTTAGAAGCCTGGGCCTACATCATATCATGCACGGCGTGATATCCGAAGGGCGAGGTTGGAGAGTTGCGGAGCTCAGGAACCGTTGGAGAATTATCAAGTCGTGGAGGCTGACCCTGCGCCCTTCCACGTCATGATCCGTGCGTGATAGCAGTTCAACAGGTTCCGACTGCCATACAGTCCTACAGTCCCTAAGAAATGCATCGCCGTTTTTTCTCTTGGCAACTGAGTTTTGACTTTGAATTGAAAGGTTAAAAGGACCTCGCTTGGGGTGTATCAACGTATCGAGATATATTTCCGTTCAGCCCTTCCAGGCATCCAGCGTGGGGAGCCCTCAAACATATATCACCATGCAGTTATATTGTAATATGCCTTCTGGTGTTCTGCAAACCTCACCTGCTCCATTTAATCGTGATTATTGGCCATATCGAACCTCTAGACTTGCGGGATATTCTGGAATCATAGTCATACCACTCCAGCCAAATCACCTACAGTCGGGTATATTGCGCTGGTGCCATACTTAGCAACCTTGAGTTTGACTTGGTGGGTCTTGCGACTGGCCTTTGATTGGTTGCTCAAACTCCAGAAAAAAAAAAAAAGTTTCCACCACCAAGCTTCTCGCGATTGCAACTTCATCCAATTTGACATTTTTCTTGTTGCAGAACATCGCCACACTCTCTCCATATATACAACCAATTCAATGGCTAAAGTAAAGAAAGGTGGGCCCAAATACGCACACCTAACATGCACCACACAAACTTCAAAGCTAACCAATATATATAAGCACCATCACTCCACTCCCGCGCCGCCCGCCGCGCCGCCTCCCCCTCCATCAACCTCGACAGATCCATAACCACAGCCCCACGCCCCTCCTCCCCGACCAGAACATCCTTAACAACCCCCACCTCCGAAAAAATCACCCGCAAAGTCCTCGACGTTATCCACCGCACCCTCGCCTCCGGCGTCTCCAAGTCAAGCTCTCACAATAAATCACAATTCAAACGGGGTCAAAAGTCCAAAACTCAAAAGAAGCGACGGGAGATGGGGAAGGAGAAGGCAGCGGCATTCGCAGAGGTGTTGGAGCGAAAGGAGGAGGAAAGTAGGAAGAAGGTTAGGGTTATCAAGGACCGGAGGGGCGATTGGGAGGTTGTGAATTCGAGGATCGTAGATGGGGAGGGTGAGATTGAAGATCGAGCTGGGATTAACCCTTTTGCTGCACTTGCCGGGACGGTATAATATGACATGACGTCGCATTTCGCATCTCATGTGTGTAGGAGAAATGAAGGTTTGTGTTTGAGACACAGAGGCGTTTTAGGTTGGGATTCAATAAGGGAGTTCTAGGTGTTTTTGATATAAAATGCTATATATATTGTCCTACGCATGCAATATAGACTTTGGTTTCCTCCGGCATAAAAATTAGAAGCTTCTCTTCTAAATTGTAAAACTTGGTAAATGCTTTGTTATGACTATCACTACTATAAATTATCTATGAAGTATCTATGAATGCTATAATGGTTATATGAAAACAAAAGCTATGCAATCCCACATCTCACTATGATCCTGGTGTCTCAAATTCCTTATCAACCTCACTCCCATCCCACTATACCCAATCGTATCCCTCCTATCATCCACAACCCTCGCATACTCCAACATCAACCGTAACATATATATCTCAATATCCTCCTTCCTCAGCACTTTATTAGCCCACTCCCTCCGCCGTCCTATCATGCTTCGGAACATAAAACACCTCGTTCCCAACATACTCCCTCTCCAACCCCATAAAATACGCCAAAACGGTATACAACTCATCGAACCGATAATCCAATGGCACGAAATGAACCCACTCCTCCAACCGTTTGTCATGCCACTCTTTGAATATCGTAGCCTTCATGGGAACCGATCGACTTTTCAAAAATGCGTGCCAACGTCCGCTGAACGAATGCCCGTCCAAATCCGGTAGAAACTTGTATTTTAAAAATCACCAAATTCGACACCATCCTTCGTTCCCATTTCTTTGAGTATGTACTCACAATCCGGAACGCACCATTGTATTTTATTGAACCCCACGTCTGTTTTGCTCCAAGTGAAATTCGCGATAGGATATAACGCAGGGTGATACTTCATCACCTTAGCTTCCCCCGCTGATCTCATAATCTTCACCCTCGCAACTCCTAGATTGGTGCTGTTGTACGTATACCCCGCATCCTCCACATCGTAATATTTATTGGCGGGGAATAGAATGTCATTGTTAACGTTGAATTTACACTCCCCGAAGATTGGGACAAGCTTTTGCGTCGCTATAGTGTCCGACGAGCTGAAGAGAAAACCGTGGAGGTTGGAAATCAACGGACCGACGGTACACAGATCCGTTGAGCGGTTGTAGTTTAGTATGATTCCGCTGACTGGATCTTTGAAGTAAGACTCTATTTTGTGGTTATAGTTACCCGGACGGCGGACGTACGAGTCTGGAGGGCAGGATTTATATGCGAGGTCCATGTACGGTTTTCCCGAGTGATCGAAGAAACCGAGGTCGATATCATTCCTTTCCCTATCAGGTTCTACTAGAAGATTAGAATCAGATTTTATCTTGATAAGAGGATAAGAAAGCCGGAGTAATACTGTTTTCATTCTCCTGTGCGGTTCTTGAGAACGTGTTCAAGCTGTGTGTGGTTAAGTTTCGATTACACCTCTCGATTTCGAGATAGGATTGAATATCCTCCCACGGCACGATCACCCGCGGCTCGTCTAGAGTGTTCATAGCGATATCGAGGTTTGGAAGGTACTTTGCTATGGATTGGAGCATCTTGGTGAAGGTGTCTGCTCTCCATGTCCACGACGCGGGTCTGGGATCCGGCGGAGGTAAAACCCTATGCTTTCGAATCTTTCCCCCTGATATCAATAATTCTACTCATACATATGTACACGTTAATGAGAAGGTAGGGGAAGGGGGCCGGATGGTAGGTACTTTTAGTATCGCTACTTTATGTTTGTCACTGTCCATTGCTTTCACCATGGCTCTGATATCCACTGGTGGGATACCCCAGAAGGGTCTCAGGTCGTCCATTATGCGGTCAAAGTTGTCAAAGTCGACACAATCACGCTGTTTAGCGAATTTGTACCACTGTGTGCCATCAGAATTGAATCGAATAACTAGTTAGATCTTACAATTCCAGTGATACTTGTCTATAGTGAAGAAATTGGAAAGAAAGTAGAAAGTACCTGATCAAACCTGGGCGGTGGATGCCTGCCATTCCTCTCTCTATATTTTTGCACGATTTCCTGGAATGATTTCGACTGCGATTGGGTTTGGTTACCGTATAAATCAAAGTTGAGACTCAATCATATGAGTAATGGGATGGTGATCTGGTGCGTCGACTTTGCGATGGTGATCCGATACTTTTGGACGCTGCTTTTCATTACAAAAAAAAAAAAGGTTAAATTTCCTTACTGATTTGTTTGGGAGCAGTTATAAGAAACTTGATGGGCAATGGGATGAGATTATACCAGGTTCGGTGTCGAAGGTAACGTATTTTTTATTTGATCGATCTCGGATCGAAGGAGGGAGTTCAGATGAAGCGCTCGAAGGAGGAGCAGAGAGATGAGACAACTGATGAGAAAGACAGTGCAGAATGCCCTTCGTCGTTTGGCTCGAAATAAGAAACTTATAGTTCTGCTATCCCGATTGTTATTTATTCATGCTGAATCGAATGAGATTGTTAACAAGTGTACGATAGTTTCGTGTGTCGTGCTTTATCATGTCAATTATCATAGCTCCGTTAATAGTAATGGCAATTCAGGCTCGGGGCCAGTTTACCAGTTCCAAGACTGCGTTGCGTTGCGTTGCAGTTCTCCAGCAGATCGGTCCGCCAATCACAACGCACCCAATCCGGCGACCTGATTGACTGCAACCAACCTCCAACATCAATGGTATCGTCGACCTCGATTCGATTCGATCCAACTCTTCGATCAAACTCCTTTCCTACTCTGATTTCGCATTACACGGGTCCCGCGATATCTAGCATCGGCCATCGAACAGCCGTAGCTATCCAACATCACACAATCGGGAGTCACCCGTCGACACAACTCCCCAACTCCCGCTCCAATCTACGACCTCGAAATTATGAGCTCTTCAATTCTCTTCTACGCCTTCTTCGGTACCCAATCCTACCTCCAATCTAACCATATGAATTTAACTCCATTACTAATACACTGTCTTGTGAATATTAGGCGCCGCCACCCGCTTCGTCCAACTCGGCATCCAACGTCGCCCGCACTACCCACCTTCGGAAAGACTGGCCTATCCGCTATACATCTCCGTCGCCATCGCGGCAGGTCTATACCTCGATAGCATAGAAGAACGACACGCGGCGATTCTAGAAGATCGGAAGAAATCGTTACTTGAGAAGCGGGCGAGGAGGGAGGAGATGGAGTCGGCTATAGTGGCGGGGATTCGCGAGGAGAGGGGGCTTTGATATGTCATCATACCATCATATACCTATCGTATCATATTGGATAGCTATAGGAGGTTATTTTGGTTGTGGATAATAGTATGAAGAGGATACGGAAGTATTAGGGGGGTGTTCCGTTGTACATAAAAAGTACGATTGCTATGGTTTCTTGTTTCTAGCAGGTACAAATAATTTCTTTTTTTGAACGGTTCAATTGGATGCCATCGAGTGTATTATAGTAGGCGACATTTGTTATCGGTTCTCATGGTGATGATACATGTTTGTAGTAGAACATACGATGTTGGTGGTTGTTGATATAAATTTATATGATTTATATTGCAGTTTTGGCTTGGCGACGAAGCTGCTTTTTGTGACACCTTTTTTATCGCCCAAAAGCGTAGCTTCCCCAAGCAAGCTCCCCCCAACTTGACCACCACAATTAATCATCACCACCACCATCGATACCCCATTCCCACTTCAAACTCGAGCTTCAACCCCCCTGAAAACATGAATCGAGACCCTTCGCCCTTCCGGCCGACCTCCACGGCATCCACAGCCACCTCGCCAACCCCCAAATACGCCAACCTCACCGCCTCCACCAACACCCGTTATTCCCTAACCCGCAAATCAATCTACGATCGCCATCTGAACCGCACCAAAACATCCGAACTCTCCAAATCCGCATTCGCCTTTCTCTTCGGCGAGATGGTCCAATACGCCCAGAAAAAGGTCTACGGCGTTCAAGATCTTGAGAAAAAGTACCTCCCCCAATCTTCCCCCCGTCATTCCCAAAACAATACACTAACATAACATGATAATGATGCAGACTAAACCTCCACGGCTATGCCGTCGGCCAACGCTTCCTCGAACTCCTCCTCTGGCGCGACGGCCGCACCGCCAAACGCGAAACCCGCATCCTAGGTATCCTCCAATTCATCAGCCACCAAGTGTACCGCGCCATCTTCCAAAAACAAGCCGACACGCTGGAAAAGGTCCGGGAAAACGAAGACGAGTATATGATTTCCGATAACGACCCTGTTGTGAACACTTATATCAGCGTGCCAAAGGAGATGAGTCAGTTGAATTGCGGGGCGTTCATAGCGGGGATCATCGAGGCCGTGTTGGATGGACATTGTTTTCCGGCAAAGGTTACGGCTCATACTGCACCGAATGATATGTGGCCCGGACGGACGGTGTTTTTGATAAAGTTTGAGCCGGAGGTGTTGGAACGGGAGGCGTTGAGGGTTGGTAATTAGCTTGCTTTTCACATGGTCTGCTCTGTGGGGATAATATGATATGATGGGATGGGATTATATATGTGGTGGATGACGATTTTATTAGGTTTTAGCGACTTTGGGTTTGCATTTACAGGCGTTTCGAGTGGAGTTATTTGGTTTTTCTGATATAATGGTTCTCTGATGATAGTTGTATATCATTCCATTACGGAGACAACTTTATTACTACATATATACGCTTCGTAGTATACAATTCGTGATATCATTAATCGGTAGCTAATAAAAATGCTAAGCTTCAATCTTACGTCTCTTCTCATCCGTATGGGCGTCGTCCCTACCGCGCTTCCTATCACCTTGATCCCACCGAGATTTATACCCACCACCACCTCGGTCATCATCATCTCTTCTCCGATCATTCCTATCATGATCTGACCTTCTGCCATCCCGTCTGGAATCACTATAATCCCGTCTCTCCCGCCTTGGACTCCTCGATCTATCCCTTCGATCTCTATAATCCCCACCGGGACGATAATTATCACCCCTATCATCCCTCCTGTCATCTCTCCTGTCATCCCTCCTTCTGTCTCCACCGTCCCCACCACCCCTCTCTGCTTCCCTCCGTTCTCTAACCATATCCGACATGTACCTCTCATCACTCACCCCCCTCAACTCCTCAAACTTACCCTTCTTCTTCATCGCCGCCGCAGCAAAACCATACCCCTCATCCCGCCCCAAATTCGTCGTATCCTCCGCCGACAAATGCGTCCATTTCGTCCTCCCCCTCTTCCCAAGCTGATCCATACTCCGGATCTGCAAAGCCTTCGGCAACAACTCCCGATTCACAACCTCATCCTCCACCCTCGCGGTAGCATAATCCCGCTGCAGCAACTCCGAGTTATCATCCTGGTAGAAAGCACCCTTGTGGTAAAATTTCTGCAAAAAGCCCATCTTGCCTTTCTTCTCCTGTGCCTCTGCGCGTTGTTTGGCGACATAATCTAGATCTTGTTTGAGTTTTTCGTCGGAATCCATCGCGCGGCGGGCTTCGATTTCCTCGCGCTCTTTTTCCATTTGTTCTATCGCATCGCGGGCGCGTTTGATGCGGAGTAGTTCGCGGAGTTTCCATGCTGCGCGTTCGGCGGCCGGGTCGAGGTCGTCGGTGTCATCCGGTGGTTCGACGTAGTTTCCTTTCAGGTCCGCCTCGAAGTCTTTCGTTTTGGACGCGGATGCTTCTATCGCTTCTTTCCGGATGGCGGATTCGATGATAGCGTGGGTTTCGGATTTACGTTGCCGGGTGGATTGGTCGTCCGCTGTGGTGGTAATAGTGGTGGAAGCGGTTGGAACTTGTCGTTTCGATTTGGGTATGAATGTCGGACGGATGAGTTTTCGCGGCTGTTCCTCTTCTGATTCTTCCGAATCTGAATCGTCAGAGTCAGAAGAGGATTCATAGTCGCCGGACGGTATAGGCCGCGGTGTTTCTCCCTTTGCATCTCCCTCCTCTTCAACTTCTTCGTCTTCGTCTTCTTCATCGGATGTACGTTCATCATCGCTAGTCTTTTGGAAACGCCGGTTCAAGTCGACTTTTTGAAGACCGGTGGTTATGATTTGTCCGGCACCTTGGGCTACATATGTCACCGAGGGATCCTCCTTCTTCTTCTCCTTCTGTTTCCTCTGCTTTCCCTCCGCTGCTTCTTCTTCGTCATCTTCGTCGGAGGAAGAATTCGACTCTTCGCCGGGAAGAGGTTTACCGGGACGATATCGCGCCGGACGGACCGGATTCGCGGTCATCCGTTTCGGCGGCATGTTGTAATTTTACGATAGTGGTGATGGTTGGTTTCGATGAGGTGAGGCGAGGTGACTAAACGGAGCTGAAAAGGTTGACCGTCGTCAAAGCACGCGCCTCATAGCTTGCCGGTGGCGCCGCTGCAATATGCGCAAGCATGCTTCCGAAATTAAACATCTGCAAGCTTCAATTAATACGTCCATGAAATCTGTCAAATGTCACATTCATGTTCATTTGACATGCATGGCGTGCATCAAATATTGACCCATCCGTCAAAGTGCTCTATGTCTCAATATTACGAAATTTGAATATTACTGCTGGAATGGTCTCGTACCCAGACGTCGCAGAGAGCGTAGCCTTGCTGAAATACTTCTAAAAATTTGATTTAAAAATAATACTACTATGCTATCTACAAATCCAAATCCTAAACAAAAAAAAAGGGTATTAAACCATTAACTTTAAAAAAAAGATGAACCAGCCACGCAGATGCAAATAGTATGAGAAAAGATGAGTATGATGTACGTAGTCGGGGTAATCAATTAATCCAAACGAAACTCCATGCCGGCCAGTGAAAGTATAAAAAGGCGAAAAAAAAAAAGAAAGAAAAAGGGAAAACTAAAAATAATTAACCCTACAACTAATCCCAAGAATAAAAATGATGTAAAACGTAAGGACTGGGAGATTGATCGCTCCTGTAGGCTTTCATAGCATGCTATGAACCCCACGGTCGCCCTTCGTCGATGAAAACCTCCTCCTCTCCTTCAAAAAACCCAAACAGAATCTGAACCCTCGGAAGAATTATACATATCAAAAAAAAGGAAGAAATAGATGTACAACTTTTGACTCCCATTCTCTATTCCGAACGAACCCTTTCCCTTCTCTTACTAAAACAAACAAAGCTCGGGACGGGTGGTTTCATCATATCATTATATCGTTACAAATAAAAAGCGGTTTTGGCGTAAAATGAAAATGAAGGGTGGAGAGAGCTGTTTAGTAATATTGATAACTCGATCGGGTTCCAGGTGGGTGAAGGTCGGGTTCGTAGGTGCTGTGGAATTTGTTTTCGTCCATGAGGGGTTCCTTGACGTCGAATTGCTGGCTTGCGACCGAAAATTCCAAATCTTCCTTTGTGATGGAGTCCCAGTACTATCAGAACAAAAATCGTTAGTTGGACAATTGAGATTGTTTTCAAGAGATATCCTACCTTGTAAACCATCATGACGCCTAACAAATTGCATATCGTGGCGAAAAAGACACCATCGAGATAGTGGTTGACAGAGTTGCAAATCTTGTCGCTAAGGGCGTAGAGCAAGACCTGGCCGACGACAAAGAAGAGAACTCCAAACAAAATATCGCCAAGAGGCCATCGATCCTGGAGCGTGTTAAGGACGAGCAGAATTTGCGACGCAACATAGACGACGAGGAAAAAGGCGTTCATGATGTAGAGGACGACAAAGAGACCGATCGTTTTTGTCGGACCTACACCAGCCCATCCTTTGAAGGTACCGAGAGCGACAGCACCGGTGATGAGAAACATGAGAAGGGAGGAGAGTCGGAGCAACCAGACGGATAGTCGGGTGCCGTCTTCGTAGAGTTGGAAACCGACAAAGCCGTTAATCATGAGACACCAGCAGAGTGCGGATATGATGCCGGATTGAGCGGCGACAAAGTAGAGGTAGACCTGGGAGCCAACGGGGATGACACCGGCGTCGAGACAGAGCGAGATGGCGGTGAGGAGCATGAAGAGATAGAAGAATGTTGTGATTTCTTTCCTGCCGACGGCGGTGAACTTTGATCTGACGTGGATTAACATTATGGCGGTCATGATTAAAGAGACGATGTGGATAAAGTCGGAGGCGCCCTGGAAGATGATTGTGTTTGCGAGTTCGATGCTCCTGGAGTAGCAATCAGGCTCGAGGCCGACGGTTGAGATTGTGCTCTTCTGGCCGTAGGGCCCGACGAGGGAGCACAGCGGTAGGCTGACCTGGGTGCATATCTGATCAAAGTCCCCGAACCCCATCGCGAATAAAGTAGTACGGTCGTCAGAGCCTCTTCTGTTGTTTCTTTCTTTCTTTCTTTCTTTCTTTCTTTCTTTCTTTCTTTCTTTCTGTCGGGATTAATAAGGATAGGATGTCGGTCGGTGAGATCGAGAGAAAGAGAATAGAAGAGAAGAAAGAGTCGTAGTTGGAGGTTGATGGAAGGAGAGAAGAGAGACTAAGATTAGAGAGAATAGGCCCCTTTCCTTGCTGGGATAATACTAATAACTCTCAGCCTGGACTGGGTCGGTTGGCTGACCGTGCGGTTTTGTTGTGGTTCCTTTCCTTTGCTTTCCTTCCCCTCTCGTCTTCGGACTCAAATAAGCGGACGCCGTCGGGACAAGCAAACAACGGAGCAGAGAAAGAGGCTGGTAATTATTCCAAAGGGAGCGGAGGGTATCTTGTATGTGTGAGTCTGTATGTAGTCTACCTCGACACGTTCTCTTCTCGATGGGAAGTAAAAGAAATGAACTGTCGATGGGCTTGTTCAGCTGGAGCTATTGATCTTTTGGCGGGTGCAATAAAAACAAGAAAATTGGGAAAAAAAGGAGGTTCTTCTGCTATTTTTCTGCGCCAAGCCAAACAGGGCCGGGGTTGTCTGTCGCTGGGTGGTATGTCACCATGGCAAAATATTCGGTACTGCTATTATTAGTAGGTCGCATTCTCATTGCTGCTACCACCACCAGAGACACCAGAAACACCCGAGCTAGTCACAAATAGGGAAGTATTCAATATAAAAAATATATCTATCATGTCCATTCTCGTAGACGCCACTTGCAATAATATGATAATGATAATAATAAATATGCTACCAGTTGTCGAAATTCCCAAACCCACCGCTACTCTTCGCCTTCTTCTTCACCCGCTCCGCCTCTTGGTAATAGCTCTCCCCATACTCATCCTCCACTTCCTCCTCCTCTCCATCCACCTGAGCTGCAGCCTTCGCAGCTGCCAGATACTTCCCCACCCCAACCCCACCACCACCTTTACCGCCACCACCCTTCCCCTCCGTCGCAGTTCTCAACCTCTTCCCCGTCCACGTAGTCTTATCATCCTCCGTCCCACCTGCCCTCTTAACCTCATCCGCCGTCTTCTCATCCTCCTCCCTCTGCACCCTCTCCTTCTGAAACTCCTCAAACGGGTTCACAAACACCACCACCTCTTCAATCTTGATCTCCTTCGTCGGCCGATCGCTCGAATCCGTCGGCGTCGTCTCCATCCTATCCAACACCTCCGTCCCTCCCACCACCTGTCCGAACACCGTATGCTTTCTATCTAAATGAGCCTGTGGTCGATATATTATAAAACTACACACCCCACCCAAACCATTGTCAGTGATATAAAAGTTAAAATTAGTGAAAAATATGTAAAGGGTACTCACAATTGCGATGAATTTGTGTTTTTGCCCTTATTCGCCATTGACAGCACACCCCGCGAGTCATGCGTGTAAGGACCCTGCAGCTCATCGTCGAAATTCTTGCCCCAATAACTTGACCCTCCTTTCCCCGTTCCCGTCGGATCACCTCCTTGAATCTACCAAACATTCAAACCAACATTAGCCACATCACACCAACATCACACCACACTACATTATCCCACTTCCGGTAAACCCTTAAAAGCAGATAGACAAATAAAGATAGTAAAAAATAAATGATGAAGAAAATATCCGTACCATAAAACTCTTGATATTCCGATGAAACACCGTTCCATCATAATATCCCTTCTCCGCCAGTTTGATAAAATTATAAACCGCCTTGGGAGCCCAATCCGTGTGCAACTCCACATTCAAATTCCCCAGATTGGTCGAAATCCTAGCGTACCCTTTAATCTTCACAACCTTCGGTTTGAGCATGTATTCCTCCTCCGTCAACAGCGCTCGGTCCGCGGCGGTATGCACGCTCATACCTGTAGATGTAAACGAAGCCGCCGCCTTACCCGTCGTGAATTTCGCAGCGTTATACGGTATCGCCGCCTTCCCCACCGACGACGACGACGAAGCCGCAACAGCAGGTTTCACCACCACACCGCTCTTCCCACTCTTCCCCGTCTTTTGTTGTTGTGTGACGGCGGCAGCAGCAGCTCTGGCTTCTCTATCCTTCGCAACCGCGGCTTTAGCAGCAAGAATCTTCGCATTAGACCCCATATTCTCCAAACTGATCCCACCAAGCGGATCCGCCCGTTCCTTCAACTCCTCGTCCGTCAACGTCGACGTGCCATCCTTGAGATACTTGAAACTACTCATATCCCTCCCCGCTAAACTCTGCGGGTCTTGAATCGTGATTATATCCTTTCTCGTAAACTCCTCATCCGTAGTTAAATCCCGCCAAAACTTGGCCTTGATGTTGAACTTTTCCACAGTGTCGTAGGCGTATACGTTCCCACTCGGCTTGATCACAACGATGTGAGTATTGTTCGTGAAAACCTTGGAGGAAACGGGGTCGTGGTATTCGTCGTCCGCGTTTTTCGCGATATTCATCTTGATGAGGTCTGATGAGGACAGGGGGGAACCGTCGAGCGGGTTCGTGCCGTGCTTTTTGAGCCATGGTATGATTGAGGTGATGTCGAATACGGCGCCGGTGGAGGTGCATACCGGGTGCGTGTAGGGTTGTAGGGAGAGGGAGCAGTAGTTGTAGGGTAGCCGGCGGAAGGACGCGTCGGGTTTGGAGGTTGTGGATTGAGCGCCGCGGGAGGCACCGTGGGAGGCACCGGAGGACCATTCGGATTGGGTTATCTGTCATGGTGGAGTCCCTGTGGTGAACGTGCCGGCGAGAGGGTCGCCGGATGGTATGGGGGTTTAGTCAGGCTCGTGCTTTTCTCTTTATGTGGATGTTTTCTAGGGAGTTATGGTGATGACCGATGCGACTTACGTAGAGTTTGTCAGTTCCTGGGAATGAAGGTTAGCTGGAGTTATGATAAGCATACAATGTACTGGGGCTTACGATTACCTTTTCCCATTTTTGCGACTCGGGTTTGGATATTCTAGTCGAGTGCAGTGTCGTAGATGATGTTGGATTGAATGTGGTGGTTGAATCGCAACCTTTTCGCCGCAAATATTTTGGCGCGAAGAGCTAAGCTCAAGCGACAAGGTTGGCATTCACATGCATCGACTCAACAAAATTCGATATTCTCAAGCTATGAAAATATGGCCACAGTAATTTTAAGTGCTACGGTACTAAAATATTCTACGATAAACTACAGTCACTTTTAATCCGTCAACGAAATTGAATTCGCATTATAATAAGCTTATCCATTAAAAAAACGAAAAAAGCGACATGAACCCGCATAAACACCGAACGAATCTCTCAAGAAAATATGACACATAATGAGAAAAGAAAGAAAAAGATGTCTAGTCGAGTGATAATGTCCTCCAACAGAATAACCCTTCCAACATTGCCCCGTCGGGTTTAGGTGCAGAATCGACAGAGGCGAATTCGAGATGATATTGCTGAGAATGTATAGCGTATAACAGTCTTGTCACGTCATTCTAGCAATAGTAGGAGGGAGAGAAGAAAGTGAGAGGTAGTAATAAAGGTATTGTGTATTGCGTCGGGGTCGTATCGTATATATGAAAATGGAAATATCGCCCATCATGAGAAAAACCAAGCAAGTCCTCCGCTCATCTCCAACATCCTAGCATGAGGAATTTACCGGTTCTATATATTCTGTCAGCGATTTATTCATTTAAAACCGTCTCGCGAAAAATAGCAAGACAGTTCGTTCTGTTGATGCGAAGGTGTTATTCTGACCTTGGTGAAACCGATATCCTTAGATCGTTCTCTGAAGCACTGACGGCAGATGTTGAGACCGTACTTGCGGATGAGACCGGCTTGATGAGCGCAGACACGGCTGTATCCATCGTAAATTAATTAGCATTCTGACTTTGACTCTTGAATTCCATCTTGATATAATTCCATGCTTTCCATCTCTCCGGTTGTATATCCTCGCCCAGCATCCGTCCATCCATCTTGACCAGTTATCGATTCAAAAAAAAAAAAGTGAATGGTGACCTACCAAGATCTGCTGCCCTTTCCGTAGGTCCTTGGGCGGGAATACCAAACTTGATCGTGAGCCATATTTGCGGTTGAAGGTTGTGGTTTTGAAAGTCGAGGGTTTCTATATCGCGAGAGATATAAATTAGTGATACGGTTCGAAGAACGATGAATTTGTCGGATGAATGATATGTTTATCGGCGAGAAAGATATATCGGAGTAACGTACAGGTTGACTTTTGGCGGTCGTGAAGGTCGGAGATGGGAGGTGCAGTGAGGCTGTCGATGCTTGCTTGCTTGTGAGAAACAATCCGAATTTTGGAGGACCACACCAAATTTTAATTTTCTGGTTTTTGTGGGTGCCAAGAAATCGTCGGAGCCCTAACATCCTCCATCTAATCTGATTAGATATTATAAAATCTAATCTAATCTTGAGCATCACATGACAACGCTTTGTTTGCTTCACGACAACCGCCTGCAAAGCTCGAAACCTGGTCTTCAAGCTTCATCGATCTCCGACGTCACAGAGCTCAAGCAAGAAAGATGGCAAGTCGCTCTTCGGCTTCGTATCGCTTGACAGCCGCAAAGCTAACAATCCCTCTCCTCATAGTCTCGTGATTCTAATCGCACGTATGTTCTCCATCATCACATGCGATCCAAAATACTACATTCCCTAACATTCCCTCGCGTTGTCGCAGATATGTCCATTTCCGTCTGCCCCGTATCGTCGAACAGTACGAGGTATAATACAATAACCCAATCGAAATAACCCTCACTTTGCCGTACTTACTCTATATGATAGGACTATTGCCGTGATAAACTTCCAAACGATGGTCCGTTCATCTCTCCCATTTAGTGCATACTTTGCAGCTAACTCGAGCAGAGGTCTACGTCCCACCTGAACACCAACCGATCAACCCAGAAGATGAGGACGATGGTTAGCACACCTCTTCTAACTATTCATCATGATTGCGAATGCTAATGCTTGATTCGTGTAGTAATCCCCGATCAACACGGTACTGCTCATCTAAACCTGTTTTTGGTGGTTGAGTTAACATGTTATCGAATTGAACAGCTGCATTTGGTATCGCTCGAGCTCAACAGAAAGAACGAGAACCGCTATGGAGAGATCTCGGTTTATCGGAGCTCTTGCATCGTGCTCCTAAGGAGGGGGATGTACCTTCCACTCGCTCTCGCTTGCCGAGGTGATATTGCGTAGAGGGTCTTTGGATTTTCTTGGGCAAAATCACTTGCATTTCTCTCTCCAGTTTGATTATCCATATTCTGGGTTTATATAGTGTGAAACTTTATGAGAAAGGCGTTTAAGCGGTATCCTAGCGACTTTGTCATACTTTCCTCAAAAATAGATAAATTGTTTAGCCTCCAATTAACCAATAATAAACCTCAACTCCCAAACAGTATTCCATGAAGAACCCCAAAGTGAAATAATAAATTATCCACCAGAATGCTCCTACTCAAATCTCAAGCACTGGTAAAAACCCCTTTCTCGACAAATCCACCGTCGACCTCCTCCCCTTAGGAGACCGTCTCTTCCCCCGAACCATATCCAACGCCTGCGTCAACGCCGCAGTATCATAAATCATCCCCTTCCCCTTCTCGTTCTTCCTCCCCAATATCTTCCAACATTCGATCTCCAACTCCCTCATCTTCCCCGTATCAACCTTTGGTACCCCCTCACCCTCCAAATATAACACATGCGTCACATACTTCTTATACTCCCTCTCCCTTGTCAACTCCGCATACCCTTCCTCACAGGCAATGATTCCCCTAGACTCCACGCACGCGTTTGTGATAGCCTTGATGAAATCTAGCGCGGTGAAGGCGGTTCCAGGTCCTGTTTCTCTGTCGAACGAGCCGTTTAGGATTAACACCTTGTGCTTGCAAGATGTCGCAATAGCCTCGCCCATACCCCGGAGGATAAGACAGGGTATGATACTAGTGTACAAACTCCCAATACTGTAAACCAAAGTCTCCGCTCCCCTGACCGCCGCCAAACTCTTCGGGTTGGCTTGCGGTCTTATCTCCTGTCCGTAGGGATTGATGTACCATATCCGTTGAATCCGCGATGGTAACTCTGCTTCCTCCTCCTTTGTGAAGACGATATTACCTCGTCGCAGAGCGGGGAGGGAGCATGGTAGATTCGCGTCCTCGACTTCATCTTGATCGTGGTAGATTATCGGGGTGGAGTAACCTGGGTTTAAGGGGGTGGTGGATCCGCCTAGTCCATCCTGCTGCGGGGTAGTTAAACTCGAGTGTTTCAATTTATTTGTTATTTCTAGAAGTGCAGTGGTGTTTATAGTAAGGGTGTTGGGTGTGAGTTCCTCCGACGGATGGGAGATTTGGTTCTGTCCTGCGATTACTGTACCGTTCGTCAGGCCTGCAGCTATATGATGGCTAAAGTTGCTGTTGAGGGCAGGGATGACGTGAGTGTGTTCGGGGATGGAGCAGATGGAGCGGAAGAGAAAGATGGCGGATTCAAGGGAGCCGAAGAAGAGGCGGCAGCCGGTGATGAAGAGGTTGCCGAGGGAGGCGAGTTGGAAATTGAAGGTGCTGGTTGGTCGGGTGCGTTTGGTGATTTCGGAACCGATCAGGATGAAGAAACTGCGGAGGAGTTCTTTCTTTTCGGAGGGTATTCCAATCCATTTTTCGTGGGTTCCTTCGATGATTAGGTTCCATTCGTGTCTTGCAGTCTCAGCGGACGGCGGCAGTCTGTAGTTTAACAGCTGTTTTATACACGTTCGCTCTGAATCTTCAGTACCATCTTCGGGTACCAGCCGGACCAGTCGACCTTTGATAGAAATACAGTTAACAAAAGAATACTCTATGCATTTATTTGGAGGGAGAACATACTTCTTATATCACCGATCCCTGGACCCCCAAAGACTCCTATAGTTACGATAGCAAGTGTGAGCATATATTCACTTTCAAATTTTTCCAAACCTTACAATATCTCTCCACAGGAAGCAAAAAAGCTTAGAGGTGTCCAAGAGTATGTTATTAATTATCTGCTAGCGAACAAGGTAAACATACTAATCAACTCCGAAGTCGACCCTGCAAGCTCATCTCGTAAAATTAGTCTCCTTTGAATTGAATGTCACTCGCATTTAGCCATCTAATAGTAGCGCCTTGCGAGTGGGTGAGTAAAGAGAACATACCGCCATTATCAGATATCCCAATAACATAAGAAATCGGACTCCCAGCGCTGACGTTTTTGAATACGTCCACCTATATAAAAGTAAATGTATATCTAAAGTCAGTATACTAGTTTCACAATCGACACTAAGAAGCAGAACAGAGTACTAGAGCTTGAGAAAGTAATGCGTAGAAGGGAAACCTGGGTTACGCACAAGACTGTTCGCTGCGCTGCCGCCGGATACTACAACGATACTACCAGCGGTTGATGGTGGCATCCTGAATGATCAATTGGTAGGTTGGTATATATACTGTATTAAAATAAAGAACGAAAGCTTAAAGAGTGAACAAGAAGAAGGATGTTCGAAATATATACAATATTAAGAGAATGTGGTAAAATATGTGTTGGAGGGTCAATTGACCGAACTGCAATTTGGCGCTGGAAACTTTTGAAAGGTATATTGACCGGAAAGATACCCTCCTCGTATATCAAAGGGAGTCTTTATATACTGTATAAGCCGATGAAAATTAGGGCGGGATAGCCAGTCTATCGTGCGTATATCATTGCATCCGCGCGGGTTACATTGAGTGCTGCCATGCGAGAACGCATCAACGTTATCAGCGTTGGTCAGTTAGTTCGAACAAACACGCTGTTCAGTTCACGCCACAGCCTCTCCAGCACTCCTGAATGTAAAAATAATAAGACATACGCAAGAGAAAAAAACAAAATTTAAATTCCTTTGGATATTAAGTTTCAATTCATGAGAGGTTGAAGAACGTATCGCTATAATTATGAGTCAATCGATAAAATTAAAGAAAGGACCAGCCGTCATACTCATAGTTAACTAGTTGAATGGCGCAATATCTTGTACCTAATTTGCGGAGAGGAGTGGTAACAGTGTCCCCTTTGGGGCCCATGACAGCGCCGTGTACCTGGATTCGGGGTCGCACTGCAGCGTTTGACATGCATGCCGGTTCCGAGATGGCCTTGTCGGCCCCGAGTTTGGTCCAGATAAAGTAAGAATTGGAGGAAAACTTGAAAGAGCGGTAGAGGTCCTCGAAAGGACAACTAAGCAGTCTAACATTTCCTATATGAAGAATCCATATTTTGAATATCAGATGGTATCTGAGACGTTTTCTTTGTAACTGGTTCATCCCCCTTGGGCTGAGTGTCTGTACTGCTTATTATTTTATAGGATATAGAATGCTATGAAAAATTATTATGAAGCTCTGAATATTTATTTGGTCAAGCGTCGGCGTCATATTTCCTCTGAAACCTGTGATTCTTTAATTGTCTAGGGACTTTAAGATTCCCTCCGATATACATGCTCCAGTAGCCACAGTGGAAGATCCAGATAATACTATTTGAACTATCTACATTGGGTGGATATGAGGTCGGCGTAGTTGCGTGTAAATATACTTTGGTTATCGACACCATTGGTAGGCGTCAACACTTCTGGGTCATTCTTGCGACACGAATTAGGCCCAGAGGTATATAACAAAAGCAAATGGTGGATATAATTTTTAGCTCTTTTTTTCTAACGAAAATAATCTATCAATTGAGCGGGTAGTTCGAAATTTGCAATTGAAAATGCCAAAAAAATATATCGGATAGCAGCTAAAGGCGTGTATCGACAACCACGGCCGCCATACACAGCTGAGGTAAAGATGAGAACTGTAAAACTAGAATATAGGTTTGAGATTATAAAACGAAAAGAACTTTCTGCTGATTCAAGGGGAACTTGAAAAAGTTCGGTGGTGTCGAATAACTAAAGTGAGTACAGGAGAGGCTTGAGATTGACCATTTTTAAGTCGTTTAGATAAGCTGATCTAAAACCATGGTCGACTCATAGGTCTCCTCTATCTGAAAAGAAGAGCTTCCATGGGTTCGGCATCTATCAGTCGTCGTGAATGTACTCTAGTTGGAGCCCGAAATTCCTGCTGGTGAGTTTCGATCAAAATTTTCTTATCGATGCGGGTAGCTGAAATCAAGATTGAAAAATCGAAGCATTGCATTTGTGATTTCTAATCGACGACCTCCCCGCAGTACGATCTTTGCAAGTCATTCCGCAGTGCGCTTTTCTGCAGTTTGCTATTCCTCAGTGCGCTATTCCTCAGTGCACTATGCGGCTTAGTTATGCACAAAAACTCAGCTATTCCTCAGTGCGACAAAAGTGGCTCACGAGGCCAGCAATGTGGCCGCACATGGTAGCCTTCATTGGTTTCGTCGGCTGTATTTGCTGCGTTTCAACTACTCCGAGTGCAAAGCAGGCCAGCATGGTGCATGCCAATCACTGGAGAGCTTTGTTCTATGCGACAGATATATATATCGAGCATAAATATTAATGTTTTCTGAGGATCTTCGACGTACAAACTTCGTCAACGGAGAGCGCAAAGACTATAAATTAACGGCTGGAGTCAGGAATCGAAGCTATTGAAATGATTCATGTTAATAGATGCACCTACCTGTACGCATTTCGCGAGCTGGGTTCTCCTCTAAGAAAACGAGCTCGCCCGCTACTTTGTTGCATTTTTCTCAGCCAACACATATTTGCACCTCGCTCGCTGCTAGCTAAAATCGGCTGAAAAGCTTATATAAAATGGCCATTCTTCCCAAGGTGGAATATATATATATATATATATATATATCTTGCACTATTCCCTCGAAAAATCCTGAAGCGTGCCAGACCTTTAGAGCACGTCGTTTTAGCATAGAACCCAAATCCGTGAAGAATATGTGACGAACTTGCATTACCTGATGAAACATTTGTCCAACTTTGTAGAGCATGAGTTAGAAACCCTACAGCAGCGAGGGCGAAAGAGAAAAGAAAAAGAAGAAAAGGAATGCATGTTTTTCGTGCCTAACCTGCAACGTTTGTAAAACTGCGCTCCCACAGCCACGTATTATCACTGCATTCACCACCCTCACTGCATAAACACCTGTGGAATCTGCGCTTTCTACTCGTTGTATTGCTGTAGGTTGATTTTTTCTTCGAACGGAGAAAGGCGTCAGGCTCGACGTGGCTGATAACCCCTCTTCGGTGAGGTGGGGTAAAATGGGCCGTTCTTCCGTTTAGGAGCTAATCTGAGATAGACTCCCATATACTTAAGTCTATATATTTGGTACCTACTGGTCCCCGCCGACTTCCATAACATTGCCACTGACCAACAAAGAGCAAAGAAACATCTTCACTCTCTTAACTTTTTATTAATAGTTGATAAAAGGCTACACAACCGGACCCCAAAACCACAGAGCAAATGTCCGCAGAAATTTCAGGGCAGAAACTCGTGGAAATATCTGAGCCCACCCGCCGAGATGTTACTTCTCCCGCAACAAATGCTCTCTTAGGCTTCCTCGTCCACTTTGCGGAGCATAAAGAAAAATACACGGATGTGATCCAGAAGGTAGACAATAAGGATTTGTGGCTGACCGGTCTGGAAGAGAGTAGCCGCCCTTCAATTTCCAACCCGAGTGCTCGCCAGGGTGGACAATCCAACCTCCGACCCGACAATGCCAGTTTCAGCCTGTCTGATGATGAAATTCCTGATGAGAGCGCGCAAGACCAAGAAGCCCTTCTCAATATCGTCAACGGCCCTGGTCTGCAGCCTGTACCTAAGGGTATCTCGGTATGTTAATTATAACCCTGGAATTGACCTTATAGCACTGACACCCATCTTAGGTTACGATTGTCGGCGCGGGTGTTTCGGGCCTTGTAGCGGCTACGAACTCAAAAGAGCAGGATTCGATGCCGGATCCTTGAAGCGTCATCTCGTGTGGGTGGCCGTGTCCATACATTTAGAGACCCACATTCGCCCCGGGACTGCATGGCGAGGGCGGTGCGATGCGTATTCCTGGCAATCACTTCCTCCTGCACGCTTATATTCAGAATTTTAACATCGGTAGTCTTTTCCCCTTCGAGATGAAGAACAAGTTCATCTACCTCTCGGGTTATAAAGGAGGTACCACCATAACATATGACGACTTCAACCTCAAGCTGCAGAAAAAAGATGCCGAATTGCTAAGTCCTTTCCCAGGGTTAAAGGGCGAAGAGTTAGGCAAGACATGCGATGATCTATTTTTCAAAGCCGTCGAACCAGTGGTCAACCTCTTTAAGGAATACTATAACAAAGGTGGTGATGAGTCCACTAGGATTCGTTGAGCATATCAAATGGTCACGGAAAAGCACGACAAATATAGTCTCCGCACGTACCTAGAGGAAGTCGCCCAATGGAGCTTCGACGCCATCAGGCTCTATGACCTCGGTAACTCGCATGTCGTCCTTGAGAACGGCTTCATCGAATCCTGGAAGGATGCTTTCCTTTCTAGCAACTCCGGTGGCGAAGAGGCTCGGATGGAGCAGCTCCAAGGGGGAATGGATCAAGTCCCTAAAGCCTTCATCTCCCCCAACCGGGCGGAGAAGTCTCTCGCCGACAATATCATCTACGGTGCCCGCGTGACTAACCTCGGCGTTTCCGGGGATGTTCGCCCAAAGACTCATATGGAATACGAGACAAGTGCAGGTACTAAGCGGAGCGTCACATCGGATTTCCTCATCCTTGCCATACCCTATACTGCCCAGCGCGCTATTACAAAATCTCAACCCTTTACACCACGTTTAGAGCAGGCCATCCGCGATGTGCGTTATGTAGAGGTCACCAAAGTCCTTCTGCAATACAAGGAGCGGTGGTGGGAAAAGGTTTTCAATTATCACAAGCAGGGAAAGGACGGCGGGCTCGTCAGCGACCTACCTATCCGTTATGCAATGTTTCCAAGAAGCGCAGGGAATGAGCAGTTCCGAAACAGCAAGCGCGGCGTCGTGATGGCAGCTTACACATTCGAGCAAGACGTCACGATTCTTGGTGCCATGTCACAGGAACGCCAGATACGTGTGGCGGCTGAGAATCTAGCTCAGATATTTCCCAAGGTAAATTCGCTTGAATTATTGGAGGCCGGTGTGTCTCAAGTCTTCCCGACGGACGAGCTAGCTGGGGGAAGTGCATTTTGTTATTTTGGACCGAAACAGAAAAGCAAGTACTTGGAAACAATGTGTACACCTGACTGGGCGTTCCCCCAGATTCGGATAACTTCCGGGTTTTCTTTGCTGGAGAGCACGCCAGCTACACGCATGGGTGGATCCACGGGGCTATTGAGGCAGGTTTGAGATCCGCACGTCAACTTCATACTGTTGTCACCACACACCCACAAGAGGACTGATCAAGCAAGACGTCTGATTAAATATTTCACTGGTATAAGTTTTATATCTTATTTTTGTGTATATCTACCTTAAAGACTATGAATCTACTAGTTAACTATTTTCTAGAGTCATATGGTTATCTACTTCTATAATTGCCACTTTCTTCGAAGCTTCCTACATCAATCGAACTTTGGTGCATCGTAGCACCCTTCCGGATCTATATCCAAGAATAATAAAAAGTTAACCTCGATTGAATACTTGAACCGATGTGACAATCCCTTATAAAACCAACAGTAGATATTCGCAAGCGAGTTGCACTGAATTTTGGAAATGGAGTTGGAGCTTACCTTCGCCATTCTCATATATATACTTTTTCGCTTTGTGCGCCTCATCCATAAAGTGACTGACAAGTTCTTGAAGGCGAGTGTTCACTTTAGGGTTGTTCAATGCTCCACCACGTACCGCATGAGCAGCGACATGATACCGAGAAACATTATTCCGAAGCATCATCTAAAAATGAAGATCAGCTGGTATATCTATGATTTGCAACAATAGAACAATGCATATATTTTTTCTTGAAGGAGGTTTATTTCGGATAAAAAGGAGGTTTGGGCTTACATCGAATGGTGATGTGGTGGTTCCTGATATTAAAAAATTAGCCAAGTTCACTTCCTTACGGCTTGAGGGCAACATACCTTCTTCACAGAACCCTTCAACTATCGCTCTATCGGAGATATTTCTCCCGTATAACAATGCCATGACATCACCCGCATATCCATGATAATTCACAATCACACTCCTATCTTTACTAAACAAACTCTCAAAAGTTTCATCATCCAATGCGTGCAAATGGTCTCGACTCAACACCATCAAATCCGTAACGTTAACAACCCTGACTCGTAACTCCGGTACCGTCTTTTTCAATATCGACGCAGCTGATATCACTTCAAACGTTGTTTCAGTTCCGATGGCATATAGTACCACGTCGGGATTTATCCCTTCGTCCGTGGAAGCGAATTTCCAGATTGTGGCTCCGGCTTGACAGTGAGTTTGAGCTTCCTCTGGTGAGAGGTATATCGGAGTTGGGTGTTTAGATGCTACCACCAGATTCACGTAATTTTTTGAACCCAGACAATGATGTACGGTTGAAAGCATACAATTTGCGTCTGGTGGGAAGTAAACGCGGCTGTAGGCTGACTTGAGGTGTAAGAAGGCGGTAATGAAAGAAGGGTTTCTATATTTCAACACTGTTATTTTCGGTCTCATTTTAGTAATTTTACAAAACCATGGGTGTTAGCTTACTGATGACTAAAGCCGTTATGCTCTTGTCTCGTCCATGTTGAAGTTTCGATATAGTTAATGCTAGCCAACGGACCTCGCCAGTTTGTTTCTTGCCCCATTTTGTTGAACTTTGAGTACTGGACCATCATGGTGTGGATTATTCCCAGAAAACTCCCATAAGATGGGAATATAGCTGTTCGGCCTGTAAGAGTGTATCCTTGCATGAAACCCTGGCAGGTATGTTCGCTTAGAATCTCGATTACTCTGCCACCTTTTGAGCGGGAGAATTTATCCCATTGGAAGCTGCGACCCGTTGTTGTGAAAATGGCATTAAGTTTATTTGATTCGAGTTCGTCTGGAGAGAATATCCGGAAGCTGTGTTTGTTCCTAGTAGTAAATGGTAATGTAAGTATAAAATTGATTAAACAGCAGGTAAACGGCACTCACTTTTCGATGACTTGTGTGAAGAGCTCTCCGCAGCTCTGCATGGAACTAGCTTCTTCTTCATCTTTCGCCTTTGCAAATTTAAGCCAGTGTGGTAAATCCAATTGAGAATAGCACTTGTAGGCTTCGGGAATTTGACCGAGTCTTCGCTCAGGCTCTTTTGGAACGATCGATGTAACCTCTTCAATAGGTTTCCCACTCTGCTCTTCAATGAGCTCACTAACATTATATGATTTCAGCCACTCTTCCAATAGCTTAAGTTGCTTCTCATCCTTCTTCGCACCGGGTAAGGGCACCTGATGAGAATGATAGCTACCCTCAATAATCTCATCCCCTAACCGCGCGGTACACCCCCACCCCTTCGGCGTCCTCATAATTATCACCGGCCACCTCGGTTTCACCATCGGCTCATCCTCTCTCGCAGCTTTCTGTATCTTCCTAATCTCACCCAAAGCCCACTCCATCGCCGCCGCCATATCGTCGTCTATATTCTCCAAATCTTCCACAAACCTAGTTTGGTACCCATACCCGCTGAACAAACACACAATCTCCTTATCATCCATACACCCGAATATAGTCCTCTCGCTGATTTTGAATCCATTGATGTGGAGTATCGGAATCACCGCGCCAGATTCAGCAGGATCGATATATTTATACCCATGCCACGCAGTAGCTGTCGGACCTGTCTCCGCTCCTCCGTCGCCAACGACACATACGACTACTAGATCCGGTTTATCGAGGACTGCACCGAAGGCTACGGATAATGCGTAACCTAGTTCGCCGCCTTCGTGAATGGAACCGGGTACTTCGGCGCTGATGTGGCTGGGGAAGCCGCCGGGACAGCTGAAGCCGGTGATTAGACGGTGGAGTCCGGAGGGGTTTTGAACGTAGGAGGGGTAGAAGTGGCCGAGACTTTCTTCGAGCCAGAGACAAGCTAGGATGGCTAGGGCGCCGTGGCCGGGGCCGACGACGAAGAGACTGCGTAGGTCGGGGTGGGTTATTAGAAGGCGGTTAATGTGGGCATATATTAGGACGAGACCAGGACATGTTCCCCAGTGACCGAGGAGGCGAGGTTTAATGTGGTCTGGTGTTAAAGACTCTTGTAGGAGCACATTGTCTTTGAGGAATATCATGGCTATTTTTGACAATTATATAATTTTTTGATTAGAATGCGAATGCATATAGATTGAGAAGCTAACGGATAGACTCACCGGCAGCCAAGTAGTCCGCGGCCCGTCTGAACTTCTGGATAGCATTGCGATCTTTGTCCGATAGAAAGCCTTTATGGTCAAAAGTAACGGCTAGCTCGAGGACGTAGTCTGGCAAGTGACTTTGCTCTGGAGGAGGATTGGGTCGGTCTATATATTGGGCACTCATAATTATAATCTTTCTGAAGTGGCACAATACTTGAGCATCTTGAATAACTTTTTTAAGGTTCAAACGAAGTTGATGAAGGAGTGCAATAGATATAGTTTGAATCTGACCCATGCATGTCCATTATATATCCATGATGTCATCTTGCATCGCGCATCGGATGCCGGCAACGTCAACGACCGCGCATTCAAGATGTGTTGGTTGACGTCAAAACACCACAGACCTCATTCAACGAATGTCGCGATATATGGAGCTCCACTGCAGGGACTTAAATCAAGGACCAGTTCATACAAAGGAAAGGAAATATTCTATCTTTTATTTAAGGGTCACTTAGTCCTTGGCACCAGCCAACTTTTGAATTATCAAAACCAGTCAATCCATACTCGAGATATTCAACTTTCAAATTCAACATGTCCAACAAAACATCACCAACTTCGTTAACGCCGGCTCATCCTCCCTCAAACTCCAGATCTTTGTCATACCCGAAACCAATGATACCCCGAAACCAAAGCTCCTTCTCAAAGCATCAATATCAAACCTCACATCCCCTCCCGCAAATTTCACCTTTAAAAACACCGAATCCGACAAACACACCATTGAATCCCAAAAACTTGATAATATAAATTCCGTCGACGATGCTTTCCGCTTTCTCCTCGAACACCTTAAAAAGATGAAAGCGGATTTGGAACCCAAAAATTAAACCAAATAACACACATCTGCCACCGTGTAGTTCACGGCGGTGAGATTGGGGTTCAAGGACCACTAGTGATAAACGACTCGGTAGTAAAAGAACTCGAGGAACTTACCACACTAGCTCCGTTGTATGTTCACCATTGGTACACCTAACTCCCCAAAAAGAATTTAATAACAATTACTATTCGTCGAGCGATATAATCTAATTTTTTGCCCATGATTAGACATAATGGACCAGCAGTCTCGGTCCTAAAAGCCGCCTCAACCTCCCTCAAAATTGCAACAAACATCGTCTTCTTCGATTCATCGTTTCACACTTCATTACCAGGCTTTATCAAAACCTACCCGATAGATCAAAAGGTAGCGAAGGAGCGGAAATTAAGAAAATATGGTTTTCACGGGCTAAGTTACCAATGGATTTTGAAAAACACGGCTCGTTTCTCGGAAAAGTAGGCATTCAAACACATATATACTACAAATTTCAGATGTTCATCGGACCTTAACATGGAAACCAGGATGTGAAAGAAACATCGATTATAGCGTTACACCTGGGCAGCGGCGCGTCAATGTGCGCTATCAAGAATGGTGAATCATACGATACCACGTGAGTATTCCTTGCTAGATTCAAAACTAGCCAATATCGATTCTAACACAAATATTACTATAAGGATGGGTTTAACCCCACTGGAGGGATTACCCGGCGGCTCAAGATTAGGAACTATAGATCCAAGGTTAATAGACACCCAATCCTGCCCTGATCAGTTGACGAGAGAACTAATTATACCATCGCGTAACCCAGTCTGATATTCCACTACACCACCCACCCATCCACTAAAGACGAAACACCATCCTCAATAGAACTTTCCCACGCTGAAAACATTCTAAACTCATCCTCCGTATTTCACTTCCTTCCCCCTTGCATCCACCAAACCCGAAAATACACTTCACTCATGATAACATATGATTAAAACAGGGCTTCAAATCACTAACCTCCACATCCGACTTCTCTCAAATCCTCGCCACAAACCCACAAACCCAAGAAATAACACTAACAATAAACATCTTCCTCGACAGAATTCTCAACGTTTTCGGCGCGTATTGGCTAAAACTAAACGGCGGAAAGGGCGGGGTCGACGCCGTTGTGTTTTCAGGGGGTATAGGCGAGGGTAGTTCGAAGTTTCGAAAGAAGATAGTTGACGGATTGGATGGACTTAACGGCGGGTTTGATGAGATTGTGGACGGGCGGAATAATAACGAGGATGGTGATAAGACAGTATATTCTATCGGCGATGGAGGGGGGAAGGTAAGGCTTTTGGTGTGTAAAACTGATGAGGAGGTTAGTATTCCACTTATCTGTACGCTGTTGAGATGGTGCTGACGGTTACCTAGCTTCAAATGGTCGAGGAATGCCTTGCAAACACGAAGCTTTGGTGAAACGTTTTTTATACAATCCCTAGCACTATCGAAAATTACTTGGTTTATAATTAGAGGCTTAAACTCCATTTATTGATTTATCGGTAAATTAAGGAATATAATATATTTACAAAGAAGGAAACTGGGAGGGAAGCCGTTGAAGCGACTGATCAAGATATTCGGGGACAAAGATCGGAGGGAAAAGATTAATTCATTAAGAAATCGTTCCTATACTATTCCAATAACGAAAAAGATATAAATCTCCCAAACTTCAACGTCCCTTCCTTCTCTTCGTTAGCTTCCTATGACAGAATAAAAAAGGGGTAAGAGGAAAAAACAGCACCAAAAAATTCATCCGATGGAAAAAAGAAGCGGCGTTTCGGATCGTTATTAGCATTGAGAAGAAATGGACTCTAAGACTAGTATCTCAAAGCCTGGAAAAAAACAAAAAGACAATATATGGAACAAAAGAGAGCTGCTAAAAGAAAAGCTAACGATCCAAGAAACCATATTCCTTTCCAAATATCTTATTTTTGCTCAATTACAACATTTGATAACAACAAACCACAATGAGAAGGGAAAGGGGCACCATAGGCGGATCCGCGAGAAAAGGCACTAGGTCAATTTCAAAAAAATATCGCTTCATTTAGAACGTTAAGCACACGGATAATTAGTAAGGAAGAGATAGAGCCCTATAGATGGATACACAAAAAGGAATAACCGAGAATGTAATAGTATCTGAATTAGAATCTATCTTCGTGATCGGAATTTTTTGCGTTTTTTAGTTGCGAGATTGGGGGTTTTTAAGGTGAATAGAAGATGTGGGACCATTTCGTCGGGCTGTAGTGGCAAAAGTGGTTGCATCGTGATAATGTGTTTCGATTCCATCTTCATATGGCGTATAAATCTCTTCGATGACTCGGCAGGGGTATATATTACGACGGTCTTGTCGACGGCAAGGCTAACAGATCGGGTTTTGTATCGGCACCAGTTGGTTATCGGAGGAGCACCATACTAGGGATGCTTGGCCGTAGGGTCCTTCTGGGTTTGCTCGGTGCCAGATTGGCTTAGTAGGTCGGATGCCCTTCGGGCGAGTTGTACGACTTCGGCCTCTCCGTCTTCGCTTTCGTCATCCGATTCGATATTCTTTTCGGCTATAGCTCTGATGGTCGAAACGATTTCTTTCGATTGAAGGATGAGTTTTTTGAGTTGTTGATCCTCTGATTCAAGGAGTTGCACTAAGGTCCAGATAGCGATATGCTGGAAGGTGGCGTCGCCGCTAGCAAGGAACCGTTTGAGATATCCGTGGATTCCACCAGCTGGCTCGGTCCAATCCTGGACAAACATATTATAGTCGCCAACTACCGCAAACAAGTTAGCTCAATATCGAATTGGTATGACTATTTGTAAACTGTACCTTTCGATGATAGATTACCCAACGCAGCGGCACTGTTACCCTGAACCTCAATGCTCTCCGAGTCCGTCAAAGGAATCAAAACGTCAAATACACCTAGGTTCAAGAGGTGTGGTTTGAGCTCGTCGCTCAAAGCGAGCACCGCGATTGCAGCGGTCATTTCTGATTGAACACTAAGTGGAACGTGGAGAACCAAATCCTTGCATTTCTGGACAGCTCCAGCCTCGAGAACTAGTTGCTTGTTACGGTCAGAGCTCGCGGCCAAATTTCGTAGAGTACTAATTGCGTGGCACTGGATCTCTTCGTTTTCGGTTGTTCCGAGCAAGTCAACGAGTGGTTTTAAGAATCCTGCGTCGATGATGGGAGATTCGTTGAGAGGGTGAATGGAGATGTTGCGGATGCAAGCGACGGCAGAAAGGACCAGGGGGAGGAGCGAGGCCTGGAGGAGTTTGAGAAGGGGCGGTAAGCCCTTGGATCGGACGATTTCCAGCTGGTATTTTTCATCGGAGGCTAGATTTCGGAGTGCTAACGCGGCCTGACATTGAACCTTGGCGCTAGAAGAGTCCATGAGATGCACAAGCGAATGAACGAGACGAGGCTCTGTTTGGGCCAATTTCTTTCGATTTGCAGCGTCCACGGCGATGTTGCTAAGGGCTGTTGTGCAGTAATATTGAACGTCGGGATCATGTGATGAAAGGAGAGAGACCAGGACTGGGATTGCACCGGCGCTGACCAACTGCTGTCTGTTGTCGTCGGAATGGGTCATATTGAGAAGAGCACCGGTGGCGTTCCTCTGGACGCGCATATCTTTTGATTTTGCAAGTCTGGTGAGCGGACCGAGGGCTCCGGACCTGGCGATTTTAGCCTTGTTGTCTTCATGAGTCGCAAGATTGGTGATACATCCAACGGCATTACATTGAACTTCGACATTCGGCGACATCATTTGTCTTATCAAGGGTGGGAGACCGCCCAGCTGCACGATGGAGACCTTGTTTTGGGCTATGGGACTTGAGTCAATACGATTGCAGTGGCAAGAGCGTTGGAACGAAACGTACTGTTGACGGCGAGGTTTCCGAGAGCGGCACTAGCGGCTCTTTGGACTTCGACATCGGAACTCTGGAGGAGGAAGAGTATCGGTTCGAGTGTGTCTCTATCAACTTCACGAACATCTAAAGGAAGAAAGTCAGCAAAAAGAGACATTTATATGTAGACTAGAGAGATAGAGAGCACTCTGACGAACCTCTCTCGGTGATTTCAGCGAAGGTCAGACTAGCACTTCGCTGCAAGTCCACATTATCCGAGTAGACAAGAGTGCTCAGTGCTCGTAAAGGGTCTCCAGTGAAAAAGTCCGTCTCGGCACGCTAGAAAACACAGAGGTCAGTTCTGTCCTTGTAGGAAAACCAAAAAAAAAAAAAAAAAAAAAAAAAAAAAAAAAAAAAAAAAAGACAATAGGTGACAGAAGCCAAAGAAAAGCATACATTTTCCAGGTATTGAAGAAGATCAGAGACAGCTTCCCTTTCGCTCTCGGCTAGTTGGGGGACTTCATTGTAACCGTCCGACCGGCCTAAGACAGAAGAGATAGGGTTAGCGGTTTGTTTGTCGGTATGGAGAAAGATGACGACAAAGGCAGGGAGAAAGCGTACTTCCGCAGCACGAGCTGCAGTTCCCCATCTCGAAGCCACAGCGAGGCAGTTTGACGATGATGCGAAGGGTTTCGCCAACGGCGGGGTGTTTCTTTGGTGACGAAGACGGCCTCAAGAGAGGAGAGGGGGTTGGTTGGAGGGATTTGAGGGAGTCGGGGTTTGTGGGAGTCGACGATGAGATGGATGTTTGGGTTTGGTTGCGGTGTGTGCGTCCAAGGGGGGAAGTCGTTTTGTTTTTGTGTGAAGAAGGCTCAAGGTGGTCCCCCGGCCAAGCGCTCTTCCGCGTTGATCGGTTTTCTTTGGCACCACGCCAACCACGCCAACTACAACCACGACGGGAAGAATGGACGATGGCCGACCAGCGCCAGCTCTCTCGCCTGCTGCAGGGCCAACTGGCAGGCCAGCAAATTATATGTTTCCAGGAAAAAAAAAAAGA
The DNA here is from genome assembly GCA_036971345.1 of Dactylellina drechsleri. Lineage (NCBI taxonomy): Eukaryota > Fungi > Ascomycota > Orbiliomycetes > Orbiliales > Orbiliaceae > Dactylellina > Dactylellina drechsleri. The sequence goes on from JAJTUB010000002.1 coordinate 1,102,310, forward strand.
AAGCGACGATGAGTTTAATGTAACTTGCAAGATCTCTGTCGACTATGCGGTACGTATACAATACAGCAGTGATACGTCTACGGCGACAGGACTAAAAAGGAATAACCACCAGGCGATGTGTCACCGACGTTCCAAGAGGAAAGAAGAAGAAATACGGGGATGACCGGTCAGACATCTCCTCTCTGCACTTCCATCAGCACGGCCTCAGGATATTTGAAGGAAACCTTCAAAGGGCCCGAAGAGAAAAAAGGGCAAGGCGACTATTAAAATTGATGTGACTGGGCATGAATCCAGGACCTGCGGCATCACTCTCCCATTCGGCAGGCGCTCTGAAACCCATGGAATGGTCTAACAGAAATATACAGTACCGCGCCAAAAGTCTCCGTCCATTTTGAAATTCCCATACAAAAACGCACTTTTTGACGATTTTTAAAACTTCATAAATCTGTGAAGTTTATTTTAAAAAAATTTGAAAAAATTTAAATGAAACCCGAATGGAAATCATACAACATATACTTTTTTTCAATTTTTCTAAGCTGTTGTAGATTGTTTTCTACAAGTTTCAACTTTTCAACTTTGAGTTTTTTATTTTTCTTCATATATAATTTTCAAAACCACATACAAATTTAACTACTCTCGCAAAAGCACAAAAAAAAAAAAAAAAAAAATTATTGCCAGCAGGTTCTCGCAGTAGCTTGATATCTACGACTAACTGATACAGACGGAGTCGAGCCATTCAGACGCAGCCAAGCCTTTGCAAACATCAAATTAATTCAAAACGTTGTCAAGAATCCGAAATTGATGATGTGCATATCAGCGACAGCAAAGGTGCACTGAGGTATTGTGTTCGCCTCCCCGTTTGCTTTTTCTTCTTCTTCTTTCCTTTTCCCTGCATAGAACCTCACTTCTTTTGTTCAATTCCAAACAGAAGCGAGCGAGCTAACAAAGTTTTTTTTTTCCTTTCCATTTCTACAAGCTTTGATCGCATAACATTATGGAACTTTGATGGTCTGGGGAATTGATTGCAGAATCAGCGGTATGCTAACCATGGCGATATCATTTTTGGTCTTAGAACGTGAGCGCTAGGCGAGAGAACGAACAAAATGATTGATAAACGAGATCACGAGAACTTGTCCTGCCTCGATGAGACTAACCCTCAACGACTCTAGTTACCCACCTTTGATGACAAGCCTGACGAGTAGGACGTCAGCATCGACGAAGGAATTGTAATAAAAAGATAATGGCTTGGTGTTTTGAGAGTTTTTCAGGTCTGGGGAACGATTTTTTTGGACTCTGGTTTGGAATTTCGGATGCTGGCTCTATTCTGATATCAAGCAGCCCCGAATTCCACAAGCAAACCGAGAGCATCCGTAGTAACCGAGCCGGGTCTAATAACCCCATCCTCAGAAAAGCTTTCTTTAACGAATGAACGCCACCGGGTTGACTGGTCTTGGCTCTGTCGCATCGGTCTTCGATATCGGAATCTATGCCTTGCCATGGATATTATGAATTTAGCGTGTCCAAAGATCCAAGCCTACGGAGGTGCTAAATATGCCGGTTGCCGTCTTTGTGTTCCCCGTTGGAAAGCTCGCGACTAAGGTCTCAAGAGCTGGAAATGTAGTAGGTTATATACGCTCAATTACTCAACCTTAGCTTAAAGTAACATCCACGAGGCCATCTAAAATCGAGGCTAGATTAGAATGCTGAGCTGCTTTTATAAATCTATCGGGGATGTTGTTTGCCGGAGGGCAGCGTCCCCCAGACTATGTTGTTTGAATGAAAGAAAGCCTTCTGCACCTCGAGACCGGTAGCCTTCCTGTTCGACGGTGTATTGAATCGAGCGAGTTGCCTTGAAGAAAGGCTACATGCAGGTTCCTGTGCGCCGCATATATATCTCGCAAAATTCGAAACAAAGGAGCTTGATAGGTTGGAGAAAGTTGCGTTTCCGATAGTCCTTATCGAAGGACTGAGTTTTCACCAGAGCTCGGTCCAATGTTGGCTGTGCGACTTGACAGAATACCAATATGCGTGTTCACTGAATACCACTTGAGGATCTGTTTGATTCATGTTGGATTGCCATGGACTGGCACTAGCCAAAGGCCCACTGATGAATAAGCGACTTCCAAGGCCAAGCCCGACATGCATTTCGCTCCTCGGCATCCACCTGCAGCACGAAAGTTTCGGAAGATAGAGCCTTGCGTCATGCCTCATCTGCGTTGAACGGTTGGTTGGTGGCGGTGGGGGGTGGTGTGCTTAGAAGGTGTGAGAATCTCTGCGGATCCTTCGCAGTTGGGATGTCATGGACAACATCGATGATGGGCCAAGTTGCGACTGCGATAGTAAATAACCTAAGATATATGATATATAACATTATCCTCAATTAAACATGCTTTTTGATTGCCCCTCCAACGCCAGTCCGCGGGGGCAGACCGTAAGAATGATCGCAAGTAGAATGTAGACGCTGCATACTGTATACTTTGGTCGGCCACCGTTGGCACAAAGAGAAGAGAAAAGGACCCTCGCTAGCGTTTCGGTAGGAGTACCAAATTGCTGCTAGCATCATGGATTCGATGCAGCGGTGACCTTCTTGTTTCTCTACAAAAAGAGCTCTAGTTCAGGTCAGCCCCGCAGCAGCTGGAGTTCGATGTAGTACCCGTTGGATGGAAATCGAAGGAATAAAAGGGCTCTTCTATCCCCTCGTTCTAGCTCTCTCACCCGGTTTATAAATTTAGAAACCACATCATCGTCATCCTACTCCTCCCTGAAAGATTTCTCTCCTCTCAGTTCCGTCTGCAATCATCCATCTATAGCATCATTCATTGGGTTCATTTTCCCGCGTCTTTGAGAAAACGTACGTATTGCGATATATCATGTTTTTCGATGACCCCGCTATGCCCCTCCTAATGGTTAAAATACCGCACACCCCGAACAAACAAAAAGGTATCAAGCTAACGTAACGCGGCCTCTTCTTTCTTGCTTTCTTCCTAGCTCCGAAGTTCCCTTCTTCTCTCCCTCCCTCTACTTTCTTTTCTTGAAAACTACCACTTTAACGAAGAATCAATCGAAACCACCGAGTTTCCAGTTCCAAAAGATGGGTGTACGTACACGCAGGTCTCTCGTCTCGATCCTCCCCGCCAACATACCGTAACATGACAACCAGCTGACCTCATTTTCTCTTTCTTCCTCTTCTCTCCAAAAAGCTTGCTTCCAAATTAGGTAAATATTTCGGCTGCGATATGCCCAACCTGCCAACAACGCAGAATCTGCAACAATCCCGCAGATGATAATAATAAATAAACGGTATGCGTCAGAAGCTAACCAAGCCTCGGAACCAGCTGCTGCGCAGGCAAATCCAAACTACTACGGCCCCCCAGGCGGTGGTGCTCCTCCTCCCCAAGGTGGTGGCTATCCCGGTCAGGCTCCTCCCGGTTCAGCCCCTCCCGGCCAATATCCAGGCGGTCCCCCTCCACAGCAGGGTGGCCAGAAAGCCGGTGCTCCTTCTTACCAGCCCCAGCAATACCAGCCTTACAATGCTGGCGGTGCCGGAGGTAAACCACCTGCTGGTCCCGGCGGCCCAGCACCATATGGTGTAAGTACCCCTCTGTTTGTATATATAGATATCACGGCTCCGGCACACCTTCTTTTACTTTTCCCTGCTTTTTCCTTCTTCATACCATTTTTAAACTTTCAGTTGTTTTTATTTCGGTGTTTTACAATCTCGAACCATTTTCTTCTTCCTGTCGTCCTGATCGGAAGCCGGATAAGCAACCTATAAAGGGCGATTCAACATATCTCTCTCTCGCGAGGCTGGCGGTTGATAGGCGATTCTTCATTCACACTCTCTAGCAAACTACTCCGTCGCCCTATTCACCCTACTCCCAATCCCAAATGCCTACTCCGTATCCCGGCGCTCCGGCGATACCCCCTAGACCAGGCGGTTCCGGTGGTCCACCCTATGGTGGATACCAAAATCCTCAGTCTGCGTATGGCGGCGTAGGAGGAGGAGGATATAGTGCTCCCCAAGGCCCTGCCGGTTACCCACAAGGTCCACAGGGCAATACTGGCTACCCTCAAGGTCCACAGGGTAATACCGGGTATCCGCAAGGTCCTCAAGGCAATACCGGTTATCCACAAGCACCTCCATATGGCCAGTCGAATCCTTACGGACCACCCCAGTCCCAGTACGGACAACAACAACCGCCTTACAATAACACATTCGGCAGTCCGGCGCCTCAGCTATACGGGCAACCTCCAACGCCGCAGTCGAGTTACTACGTTAGTTTTGAATTTTTATGTCATATTTTATTTCTTTATATTTCTTTACGATATCTATATTATGTTCTTTGTTCTCAGAAGGTTGAAATATATGAAGAAACTAATCTTTCAATTGTCATGCTCCTAGGCACCGATGGGACAGCAACCAGGCGGCATGCAGCAACCAATGGGAGGTGGACCTCCAATTCCTCCACAAGCCTACCTTTCTCTCCTGCAGGCAACCATCGCAGAAAACAAGCTCCAATCGTTTTACCCACCAAACAGCCCTAAGTTGCAACAAATCGTGAACGGTCTTACCACTCAAATCCCGCAAATCGAAAGCAGCTGGCGCGTTCCCAGAGAAGTCGCCATGGATTTCGTTAAATTGGCCTTGTTTGATATCGTCATCTATATTGGTGGGTTTGCAATCATGAAACTCGAGGGTAATCGAGTGTGCCTAATGATTCCATCTTAGACGATTCCGGCTCCATGGCTTTCGAGGAGAACGGAGAGCGCATCAAGGATCTTAAGCTTATTTTGCAAAGAGTCGCATTTGCCGCCACTCTCTTTGACGCCGATGGTATCAGTTTACGTTTCATGAACAACGATTTCTCCCAAAACAACATTAAGACCGAAGCACAGATCAACCAGATCGTTGACCAGGTCAACTTTCGAGGACTTACGCCAATGGGTACCTCTTTGAAGGCCAAGGTTTTGGATCCCTTAGTTATCGGACCAGCTAAATCGAATCGGTTGGAAAAGCCGGTTTTGGTTATTGCTAGTATGTTCTTGGTTGTGTCCTACATTTCGACGTATTATCTGTTTGCTAACAATTGAATAGTCACCGATGGGTATGAGAATATCGAGTCAATTAAACAATACTTTCAATCAGAAGGATATGCTGACTTTGAATACTAGACAACCTGCTGGTGAAGCTGAGCATTTAGTTCAGGATGTTATCTTGGGCGCCTCTAACGAGCTCTCTAGAACTCAGTATGGTGCTGGTGGTAAGTAGAATCATTGCGAAGGTCGTGTATCGTTTTTCGACTTAGGGTGACTAATTTTCATGGATAGCCGTTTCCTATCAATTCGCACAAGTTGGAAATGACCTCCGAGCTCGAGAGTTCTTGGGTAAACTGGACGCTGACCCCCAAGTCGGCCACTTGATCGATTGTACTTCTAGTAAGTTTGAGTTGCGCCAGCATATATAAGGAAGATCAACAAACTGACTATATAAACTAGACTATGAGGTCGAAGCCGACGAGATGGCTAAAGCCTCTCCACCCGTCAATCTCACAGTTGAACTTTGGCTTACTAAGCTACTTCTCGGTGCTATTGACAGCTCAGTATGTATTCTATGTCACCCATAGCCTATGGCATCATAAATCTGACGCTCCTCTAGTACGATCAGAAGGATGAGAAGGGTTCACGACCGCCACAAGGAGGACCACAAGGATACGGTGCTCCCCAAGGAGGACCTCAAGGATATGGCGCTCCACAAGGTTACGGTGCACCTCAAGGAGGACCACAGGGCTACGGCACTCCACAGGGAGGACCACAAGGTTACGGCGCTCCACAAGGCCAATACGGTGCCCCGCAAAGTCAATATGGTGCTCCGCAAGGTCAATATGGCGCGCCTCCACCACAGCAATATGGTGCTCCACAGGGTCAGTACGGTGGTCCACCACCTCAGGGTCAATATGGTGCGCCCCCACCGGGTCAATATGGTCCTCCCGGAGGACAATACGGTGGTGGATACGGCGGAAAGCATTAAATTAGTGAACAAAAAGGAATTTAAGGTTTTCTTTGACTGCAGGTGGCCATTCTCTATGAATTGTTATTAGTTTTCCTGTCGTCTTTCCTTTTGTATTCCCATTCCTAGTTACGGAATTTCAAGGACTATTGCTTGATCCATGAAAAAACAGGGCCTAGTGCTCATATGAATCTCCTTTTTTTTTTTTAAAGTTGGGACGTAATATAACTCCCGTTATGAAATGGCATTAAGAATACAAACGTTGAAATTGCAGATTTAGTTTTAGTTGTAGTATTGTGATGAATTTTGGTTGATTGAACTTGGCATAGCTGTTGGCGAGCTCCTAGAATTATCAGCTAGTCTGCTGTGATTGGTTGGCTTTAGCACACTGCGGAAGCCGAGTCGATACCCTCATATACCCCAGTATACGTCTCACTCTGCTCAGATCCACATACAATGCTCGTGGTTCATATTGAATTTGGACTTTTGAACAGATTTTCGCCACTTTCGGGGGATACTTTCGTATCCGATTCGACCAATTAATAACCCAATTGATCTTACCACCGGCAGCAATACCCAGTCTGCCAGCAGCTGCTAGACATACGTACGTTGCATACAATAATACGAAGGACCGAGATCGAGATTGGGGTAACCCCGCCATTGTGCATGTTTTGCTGGCCTGGTTGGTGTCTCATTTTTCGGACCATTATTTCCAACCAGATCTGATCTCTCACCAGCTATACACCTGAACTGAGACCCGAGACGACAACCACCCAGCCAACATACCACTCTCCTCACACCCACCACACCCACACACACACAAAGCACCAGCCTCGAATTTGCGAGCTAGCCCCCTCTGCTCGCCGCGCGGTTGTCATGTCGAACGCAAGCAGGTGAGAACCAAAAAGTGCCAAAAAAGAAGAGTGTCCGGTAGCCCCGCGCGACCCCGGGAAACAACCAACGAAAAAACCGCAGAAAAGCAAAAGCAAAAGCTAAAAGGCTAACATTACTTCTCTCGCCTTCCCCATTCTTCTCCCTCTCGTAGAATGCCCACGATAACTCCCGCAACTCCCTCATCCTTCTTACGCCCTCCGAACCAAGTTGGTGCTCCCACGCCGGACCCCACACCCCCGAGTCAATCCACCACGCCGCGAAGGATGGATGTGGTTCACGAGGAGCAGATGGCCGGATTGAAGGCTATCCGTGACTTTCTGAGGTTGAGGACGAGTTATGACGTTTTGCCCGTTTCTTTCAGATTGATGTAGGTCACTTACTCTTCTACAAATACCGCTACGATATTGCCCTCCGTTGGTCGGATTTTGGAGGGTTGAGGTCGAATTGAGAACAGAGCAGAGCTTCACGGTTGGGATCAATTGATTACTCGTTGAGTATTGTTGTAGATTATGGACTTGTGACTGATATCTGAACCCATTGCGCTTCTTACCGTAGAGTTCTCGACACTACACTTCTCGTGAAACAGAGTCTGGCTATTCTCGTTCAAAATGGTACAGCCATCTTCCACTCACTTCATCATTACTAAAGTTATCATGTTGGCTGATATGCAATGCGGAATAGGTATCGTCTCAGCACCGTTATGGGATTCAGCACAATCTAAATTCGCTGGTCTTCTGACGTCTACCGACTTTATCAACGTTATCCAATACTACTTTCAATTCCCGGATGACTTGAAAGAGATTGACAGGTTTCGATTGAACAGCCTGCGAGGTAAATTATATCGAATATTATACCCGTTATAATAGGCCAAAACTAATAGCTGAATCAAAAAAAGAGATCGAACGACGAATCGGCGTCGTACCAATCGAAACCTCCTCCATCCACCCGATGAAACCCCTCTACGATGCTTGTCACCAGATGCTCCGCTCCCGCGCACGCCGGATACCACTCGTCGACGTGGACGACGAAACTGGCCAAGAGATGGTGGTAAACGTGGTCACTCAGTACCGTATTTTACGCTTCGTAGCGATCAATGTGAAGGGTGTCCAGCAGTTGAGAAAACCGTTGAGGGATTTGAAGATTGGGTGTTACGAGCATTTGGCTACGGCGACGATGGAGACGCCGGTTTTGGATGTGATTCATTTATTGGTTAAGAGAGATATCGCAAGCGTGCCGATTGTCAACGCTGATGGTATATATTGTGCAGAATCTATTGATGTTTGAATTGAGAGCTGATGATTTGGTGTTTAGGGGCCGTGCTTAATTGCTACGAGGCCGTAGACATCTTGACTCTCATCAAGGATGGGCTTTACGATGAGCTATCGCTTACGGTTGGAGAAGCCCTCCTCAAGCGACCGGATGTGAGTTTACTCTTTTAGTTAAGATATGATATCAAGAGAGTTGCTAACTCTATACTCCTCGTTTAGGATTTCGGTGGAATACATACTTGTACGCTGCAGGATCGTCTGGATACAATTTTCGATACCATCAGAAACGCTCGAGTTCACCGATTTGTGGTTGTGGACGAGAAGAAGCGTCTGGTCGGCATTTTAACCCTTAGTGATATTTTGAGATACATCCTATTGGAAGGTATTGATGGGGGCGAAAATTCCTGATTCGCTTCCGGGAGAGGTGATATATGAAATACCATATATCACATAACTTTAGCGCTCTTGGGGGTAGTTTTTCCATTTGTCTTTTTCGAGTTTGTTTATTTTTCCTTGGGTAGTATATATAACTTCTTCTGGCATTTGGAAGATTTCTTATTTCCTACCTCTCCTATCCTCTTTCTTCCCTTTCTCTTTTAATTTCTTAATGTCAGAGCATTGGAGGTTGTTTTGGCGTTGTTATTGCGTGCGGTTTGCTTTTAGTTTTTGTTTCTTTTTAATCGTACTACGGTTGAGAGCGGAGATGGGAATAATACAGTTATAGATAGATGGAATGAATGATATGGTAATGACATTTTAGTATTCTGACATCTACAGTTGGTATATACATCGATAACTCCATATTGCAAATGCGGATATATTTAAATACCTCATTCACTCGCACCTTGTCCCTCGATAATTTTCCGCATCTGCTTCTCCACCTCCTCTTCCTTCTCGGCGACTTTCGCCGCCTGCGGATCCGTATCTTTACTCCTCTGTATCGCCTCCAATATTGTTCCGGCGCCCTTATCTAACATCTTAACTGCCATCAACCTCCCTACATCCTCCGCTCTCGTCGGGCTTAATTTCACTGCTGTATCGCCTTCCATGTCTAAACTTAACGTATCCTCCACTTCTACGCTTTCGGTTCCATCTACTGATGACACCGACGCGCGGAAATGTATCCTATTAGCATTCAACCCTTCTTCAACCTCTCCACCCTCTACGGGAGGTATAAACTTTGTCTCAACACCGATGGGAACACTGCATCCTCCCTCTAACGTTCTCATCAACTGTCGTTCGGCGAGACAGCAGAGGTAGGTCGGGGTATGGGTTAGCGGAGCCACGAGGTTTGCGATTTCGGGATCTTGGGAGCGGATTTCGACGCCGATGGCGCCTTGGCCGACGGCGTGGAGGAGGGTAGGGTGGGATAGGTAGGATGTTATCCTATCGGCGAGGGAGAGGCGGTGGAGGCCTGCTGCGGCGAGGATTATGCAGGCGTAGGGTGATGATGGGTCGTCTAGTTTGCGGAGACGGGTGTCACTGTGATATTTCGATTATATTAGCGGAGAAGGAAACGTTTGATAATATGGGATATGGTTGGGGACGTACACATTCCCACGAGCGTTCTCGAGTTTCAGGTGAGGGTATCGTTTTAGGATTTGTGCGCCCCGGCGGACGGAGGAGGTGCCGACTACGCTGCCCGGTGGTAGGTCGTCGAGGGATTTATACGGTGATCCGGCTTTCATTACTAGTGCGTCGCGAGGGTCTATGCTGCCTTTTGTGAGCTTCTTATTCTTAATCAGGCGCTTTAGGAGCGGAGGGTGGGTATACCTTCACGTTCGAGGACGCTGCCGAGGATACAGCCCGGTGGAAGCTGGGTTGGCATGTCTATTAGAAATATCATACAGAAATGTTAGCGGATATTTTCATCCGCATGGATATATATAACTGCGGCAGGAGGGAGAGTGGGGGGAACCTTTCAACGAATGAACGATCAGATCTACCTGTTTCTCCAACAAGAGAGCTTCGAGTTCTAACGTCCATAGACTCTTCGCGCCGAACGAGTGTAATGCGGTGACTTTATCCTTGTCACCCATGGTTTTCATTGAAGTGATCTCGAATGTGGCGGTGGGGTGTATTGCGAGGAGGGCGTCGCGGACAATGTTCGTTTGGACCATTGCTAGGCGTGAAGAACGGGTACTGATGCGGTAGACCTTGCCGGTCGCCGCCGGTTGGGTAGAAGTTTCGGCGGACATGCCGGACGGTAAAATTATAATTTGATTGGGGAGGGGAGGTTTATCGTGGGTATCAAAGTTTTGTAAGTTTTGAAGTCCTTGAAGTTTGTTTCGGCGGGGAGAGCAAAGCGTTCTTTTTTTCGTCGTCGGCTTCCCGTTTCGGCCGACAGCTCGATTCGGAAAGGTCGCACAGATCATCCGACGACCACATCCTCAACACATTCCATCCATATCTTGTCAATATCGACTCGGAGTATCCTTTGTGATATAAGATTGATTTCCAATCTGGGGAAATAATATAAAACATGATGATGGAAGATGCCGCGCGGATGGTGATGTCACATTCGACCGCTTTTGCTCGTATTCATTTCGAACAGCGGAACTATTCAAGTACTAGCTATTATATGACCGTTTTACACTTGTTCACACCTTAATCCGCATTGGGAAAACAGTCTCCAGCCAATCAGATCACGAAGAGTTTACAAGGGGGAAATTCGACAATGTTGCGGTTCGTATAAACCTCGAGACTTCAGCGCGATGTAATTATCACGAACTGGGAATAAGATTTATAAGATCTACGGAGAAGTATTTAATTCCGTCGGGGTTTATCATTCTTAAGTTCTCCATTTCTCCGGAGGAAAATATATAAACCTCTGGAACTGGACGATGTCTGCCGTATTATTTTCGACATCATATCGACATACATCAGTTACATCTCAATTTACTTGACTTTTAAATTTATTTGAGAATCCAAATTATATTTTTAGTCTTCTCAGTCTTCTACATCAATCTTCAAAATGGTCCACACAGGCTACCACGCACGTATCGGCGCCGCAGCCAAACTCCCAATAAACAAAACACAACCAATAATGGGCTTCTGCCCGGTCGTCATCCCAGTCCAAGGTCGCCCCGTCGACCTCGAAGTCCGTGTCACCGTCCCCGCGACCGGTACCGCCCTCCCTATCCTCCTTCTCTCTCACGGCCAGGGGAGAAGCAACTACCTCTCCTCCCTCGAAGGATACGCCCCCCTCGCCGAATTCTACGCCGCGCACGGCTTCGCAGTCTTCCAACCAACCCACCTACGCTCCGGGTTTCTCCAACTCCCCTGGCCCAAGGGTAACGAATTGTGGTGGAAGAACGGAGTGGACGATATGATTACCATCCTCGATAACCTGGATACCTTCGAATCCACCGTTCCCGGCCTCTCGGGCCGCCTCGATCGTGAGAAAGCCAGTGTCATCGGACACTCCGCGGGATCTTGGACAGCCGGCGGTCTCTTGGGTTTCACCAATACCGATTCCCGCGACGGTTCTGTATTTTATAAACCGGACAGTAGGGTCAAAGCTGGAGTTTTCCTCGCCGCGCCAGGAAAAGGAGGGGAAGACCTCTCTGAGAACGGAAAGATGATGGTACCATTTTACGGAGGCGATTTCAGCAAGATGTCTGGCCCGATGCTGGTGGTATACGGTGACGATGATGCCAGTCCGCATTTATCCGTCCGCGGTGCGGATTGGCATGCCGATGCGTATCATTTGGCACCGGGACCGAAGGATTTGTTGATACTCAAGGGTGGTAAGCACGGGTTGGGTGGTATCAGCGGGTTCGATGCCGGTGAGACTCAAGATGAAAGTCCCGAACTGTTGGGGTTGGTGCAGAGGATGACTTGGGCTTATTTGAAGAGTCAGCTTTACGAGGGTGATAAGACTTGGGAGGAGGCTTGCGAGGCATTTGCGGGCTTGGATAAGGGGACGACTGAGAGTAAGAAATAGATAACATGAATTTTCATAGGAAATAAGTAGTTACATGGAATGTGTAAGCAGCAGGTCGTCAAATTAAAAAAACGTCGATATATATAGGTGGGTATATGATACAAGAAAAAAGTCGGGTGGTTGGACTCTTTTAGCCTGTAGTACATTAGCAAACACTATCTATACTGCCTACCCTACCAACTCAAACTTTATATTTGCTAAAAACGTTACTATGCTCTATTCCACTTCGTCATATGTAGTAGCCCTGTCGTCTAATCGACGTTACATTCTCCGGCATTCCAAACGCCGTATGAGCAGCCCCGCTCGATGATGGCTTCGAATTTTGCTGCTTGATCTCGCCAAACCTGAGCCTGGTCAGATATAGTTCTCTCGGTCCTAAATCGCTTCTACCGAGGCAGTTTCCTTCAAGTAGGTGATCCAACTCTGGGTTTCTCGTCGTAGCCATTATCTGTGAAAATGATATCTCCGACACGACTCCGTTCTGTGCTAGGGCTATGCCTCCCAATATCAGTGAGATCAAAGCTATCGCCATCCCCAGCGCATAAGCCAATATTAAATTCGTCCGTTCGTATTTCCAAACGTTGCTAAAAGTCGTTACTGAGCAATTTGCCGTTGTCATCTGCCGCAGGGCGAGTTCCGGGTAAGACAGCAAGGACATCGAATAATTGAAACTCAGCTGCTCCGCGAGCGGTCGAATCGTGGGTACCAGCTGACCTGCTTGTGATGAATTCGACTGCACGAACGATGTCATATCCAAAACCGTCGTGAGGTTCGTAAAATCTCTACCCGCTCGCAACTCCTCATAGACACTACCCAAGAAGAGTCCGCTCAAAACCTGGTAAACAACTTGATGCCGTCCCAATTCCACCCAGCTCACATTATTATCCATCGCCCAGCCTTCGCCGATTGTCAGATTGATTTGATTTCCATACTCCAACTTTTGAACTTGCGGGACCAGCTGCTCTCCGTTTAGAAAAGCCTGTTCGACTGACACTGAGGTATTGTAACTGTCGCAGTAGAATGTCTCAACGTCCCAAGAGTCCCAGAACTTCTGCGGATTTGTTACGTTCTTATATATTAGATGACCGATCCAAAGTCTACCTGTGGTATCATTTGAGACGCCGTAATACTTGTAAAGTGAGGTATACTGGATTTCATTCCCAATGTTGTTCGTCGCCCATGTTGCCTCTGTCGTGTTCATGACTTCCCATGCCGCGGTGGCATTATGAGGGTCCACATCGGTACATCTCCATATCGGTGCGTTGAAAGTAATACTATAAGAGCAGTTATTCCCACAAGGCGACGAATAACTGACCGGCTGCCCTAAAAACCCGGTCAAAGTTCCAACTTTGGAGCCGAGCGTTGTCGCGAACCATTCGCCCCCCGTATAATCCGACTGAGCTAAGTCTGAGAGGTATGCACTTGGCGAGGTAGACAAAACCGAAGCTTGGTTTGGAACGCTAAAGTTCAACGTGGGAACCTGACAGTCAGAGTACGTTACCGCCTCGCGGATTTGAACAGTCAAAGTCGTAGGGGCTACGATGGATACCAACGGCAACAACCATCGTATTGCGATCAGAAGCGCAGCGACGGGATGTTGTATCCAAATAGCCGGATAGAACAACGATACAACTTGATACGTCGAGCCAAAAAGCGCATCGATAGCACGGATGCTCGTCCCGTCCTGTCGCCGTCGGAAACCCATCCATACGACCTGTTCGTAACATATGATGATGCATGTTGCGAAACAAGTCTTCACTATCAGCGCTAAAACGAGGGCATACCGTCCGATCCACACGGAATTTTCGTAGGGTTTATTATTAAGGCCGGAAAAGTAAACATGGTTACCTATCGCTATCGCGAAGGCAGAAAAAAAGACGGTGAGACAAAGAGCCGGTGTCTGCCATGTTACCCCCCATCTGCTAGATTGTGGTGGTTTTTCTTCACGGGGGGATTCTTTCGGGGATGGGGTTTCGATATCGATTGGGGTTTGGAGAGATTGGTATGGGATTGGCTTTCGTTGTATGCTTATACTCGATGTTGGGGATGCTTGGTGCATCCAATTTGGCCGTGAATATGGGTTTTCTTCCCCATACATTGTTATCTCTGGGCTTTGTAGTGAAGCCATTTTCGAAATGTTCTTTTCAGTCCCTTTTTCGTTTTTTCCCTTGTTTTCGTTTCCTCCGCTGCCAATTCGTTCGTCTTACTGGTTGCTTCCCATCTGCTGAAGCGCTTCGAGATCGCGGTTCGCGAATAAAAATACTGATTTGATAAGTATTGATAAGGTCGTTAACAAACCGAAAGAAAAGAGAAATATGTAAAAGGTGAAGATAAATATTCAGAAGAAAACAATCGTGAAATTTAAGAAAACGGGATGGCAAGACATAAAAGGGGAGTTATACCGTTAAGATTTTCTTGGTTTGGGGTTTATTAACTCTCAAATCCTTGTTCCATCTCCCGTCTGACAGCTTGACGGACCAATCGCCTGATTTTGCGACTCGGTGCGTATCAATTTCAAGGGGGTGAGTGGCAGTAGGCACCGCCTTTTAGCCAGTTTGAGCTTAGTCTTTGTCCCTACCCACACAAGTGGCAAGCGACTCGAGCTATTAAAAGAGATAATAAGACTGGATGGTGGTAGAAGAGCCGCGAGTCAAGCAGGAGGCTCGGAAAGCTTCGCTTTTTGTTTAATAAAAGCTCTGACGATTTCTTTTACCATGTTGTTAGATATTTGTAATATATCTTTGCGGGGACTGGCGTTGACGAAAAACATGAGAGTATAACAGCCGGATCTGAATTGGTTGCGCTGGGCTGGCTTGAACCATGGATCCCTTTTTTCGGTTCAACTTTCCATGCGTCAGGACCTGCAGGTCAACAAGATCTCGTTCCGCTCAGCTTGGCTCGAAGCTTGTCTTCTGCAGGTGGGTCAAAAGCCCCAATTCTAGGCCAGTTGCTCGATCCTCGCCAAATCTAAGTATTGAACAGAGCTTTTGATCCAAAAAACATTGCGATTTCGATCAATAGTTCGATAGAAGGTTCAGATAGAAAATATTCATGACCGTGAGACGCTGTCTGCAAGATAAGTCGGTGTGCACTGATGTGTGTGCGGGGGCGTGTAAAGTTTCGCCTTTCAGGAGGCTTACATGTATGTCAACCTCTTTAGCTTGGAATCAATAAACTTATCCACGAAGATGCATCCCTTAGTCAACACTAAACGAATTCAATAAATCTTAAGAAATATTATTAGCACTTACATAATTCTCCATGTATGCGACCAGCCGTAATCTGACTGTCGACAGGATTGTTTTGATTCAGTACGAAGGCTTGTCAGAAAAGTTCATGGGTAAAGCTTGGCATTGTGATCAGAGCGTCTCGGAGGCCACTTAATGGCTCCAAAATAAGCTTCTTGGCAAAACGTGGTACGGCCTACTGCACCGGCGACTGTAAGATCTGGTGAATGAACTAGGTACATGATCAATAGTTGTATTAACAAGGGGAACAGTGATAAAATTAATAATGAAATTAATAAAAATAATAATAGCAACATCAGTAGTATTAAGAATAGTATAATTTGTAGTAGTGAAAAGAGGCTTTAACTTACTAATAGTATTATTAGTAATATCTTTTTTATATTTGTTGTTATTAGTTAGTTTAATAATAAGTTGTATATAGTGAATAATATATTTAATTTAATATTAAATTTGGGTTTATAATAATTACTGCTATTTTTTTAGTTATATAGTTTCTATATTATGATGATTTGTTAGTGTACTTTGCTTGTTAATTTTATGCTTAAAATAGTATTAATATGGCTTGATTATATTGAGATTTAATGAGTTATTAGGTTATAATAGTTACTATACTAAATTAGTATTATATAATAGTTTTTAAGTGTGATGGCTATATAATGGGGCTTTATTTTTTTATATAATATATTTTTTATTAAAATACTTGGTGCAGGTTTTAGTAAATGGTATGAGTTTTAGTATTAAGATTTTAATATAATATTTATATTAATTGATGCTATTTTTGCTTTTTTTGTTATACTTTAGTATATTATGTTTTTTGATAAAAGATTATATTGGTTTGGGGCTAGGTTAATTATGCAGTTTTAGATACCTAATAATATTTAATAGTTTTTATTTGGTTTTAATAGTTGGTTTAGCTTATGTATTTATAATATGGATTTTAATATTAATAGCCTTCTTTTTAGTTTTAGTTTTAAATTATTATATATAATATGGTTTTTTTATATTATAAATGAAATAGCTTCAGAATATGAATTTAGAAGTTTTATATTATTAAAAATTGATAATATTAGGGTTATAGCGCTTATTATTGTATTATTAGAGTTGGTAGCTATTATACTGCTGACCTAGTATAACACTGGTTTTGTTGCTTTAGATTATACACTTCCAGTTTTCCAAAATTTAGTTTTTGTGATCTAGTGTGAATTTCAGCCTAGCCTGCTGTATACTGGCTATAAGGCCTAGTTTGTGTATAGGTTTTAGCTTCTTGAAATTGAGCTGCTTTAGTGCTTTTATAATAGTGTCATAACTGAGGTTTAATGTATTGGCCAAAGTATGTGTAGTGAGAGTTCTGTTAGTGCTATCTTTGTTTACTAATTTAATTAATTGTTGTTCTATTGTTAAGGTGGTCTTCTGTAATCTTTTAAAGTGTGGTGTATTGATGATATGATTTATAATTAGTGTGGTATAGTTATTAGGATTATAATTACAATTCTTGGCTTTAATTAACAGAGTAATAATAATTTTGTATAATATGGTAAATTGATTTATGAGTATAGTTTTAGGTGTACTAATGGCTAATAATGTTAAGATTTAAATTTTTTGGTATTTGGTTTTATAATTTTCGGGCCTGGTTGTTATAGTTATAATTATAATGATGATAAATATAATAATAAATAATACTGTGCTAATAATAATAATAGTTTTGGTAGTGGTTTTGGTAATGGTTTTGGTAATAGTTCTGGTAATAGTTCTACCATAACTCTAACATTTTTATAATAGTGGATTTAATAGTGGGATTGGTAGGGAGTAAGCTAGTAAACAGTAAGCTAGTAGACAATAAGCTAGTAGATGGTAAATTAGTGGACAATAAGCTGGTGGATGGTGAGTTAATAGACAATGAGTTGGTAAATAATGAGCTAATAAATGGTGAGTTGGTAGATGGTGGGCTGGCAATAGTTGTATTATTTGATGTCATGAAGCGGCGGCGCCGCCCGGGATGATCATGTGGCTCTGGTGGTGCTCGGGGTACTGGGATCAAAATGCCAAGCTTTACCCATGAACTTTTCTGACAAGCCTTCGTAGTTCTGGGCATGTTGCAAGAACTGCCACAAGCGAAATGTAATCCAATGAATGCGAGGCCCTCGTTCCACCACTTTATACTGAGCCCTGATCAGTATAAAAGATATCGATAAATAGATCGATCTTTTCGAAATCTGTAAACTTTTGAATTGGTGCAATACTCGAAAATTTTGTAAAACCCCAAACTGGTGAAATATTTGAAATGTGAAAGCTCGAAAGTAAATCTCGACGTCAAAACCGCTTGGCTTTAAATGCAGAGGAATTTATTTCTAGCACAGGCTATCGATAGTATTATGAGCTTCCGAATAAACCTAGATTTCGACCTTTCCTCTTTCGCGCCTTTCGCACAATGGTAAAAACCAATTCTCCAAGGGTCAATTTAGAAACTCGATGGACCCAGTTTTAAGGTTGCATTCCTATATGCTGTACGAAGGTGGGAACAACCCGGCCTGCCTATTTTACCTGTTCCGAACTGTCCATAGCCACAATCAAGATTGCAACACGTTCACCTGTCTTTACGAGGCGCCTGCCCCAGTGTGAAATGATCGTTTATAAACGTATAAGATGCCCGTTTAACGGGCTAAGTGAAACCGTTTGACGGGTGTTTTTGGTGTTTTGTGGCTTTGTTTCCAGAGTACTTTCTTGCTATATATTTCCACGAACGTAGCATTGGGACCGAGACTAGCATTTAGTATCTCAACCGTCGTCATTCGTTTCTGCACTTTGTAACCAATTGCATTCGATATATCTATTTAACCATATCTTTTTTCAATTTCGTATTCAGGTTTGTAGGTTCATATTATATTCATTCCTTCTGTCGCTTTGTAAACCTTCGTCTTCTGCGAACCGATTACCACAATTATCATAATATATTTATAAAAAATGCAGCCAAGATCACTCCTCTCCCGAGTTGGAATACTCTCCTTGTCACTACAGATCGCGGGTGCGATAGATCTAGATATAAACTCCTACGGTGAGAATCCATCTTAAATATCATATCATATCATATGCACCAAGACTCGCCTCGAATATCTAACGAGAAATTAAATTGAATAAAACGCAGACTCTATCAAAGCTGCTGCGAAAACGGTGGCAAGAGACCTAGCGGATACGTACTGGGATCCGTATTCCGTTAACGGTGTGCATCCATGGCCTACTTATGTATGACTGTTATATCCTATTGCTAAGTTGGAATATTTGAAGAGTTGCTAAATTACAAGATATTAGTATTGGTGGCTGCATGGGGCGGTTTTGGGTGCTTTTGGTATGTAGACCTTTTGTTTTTTTACCTTTGCAATGACTCAATTCCTTGGACTTGGACTTGGACACACATTGTCTATCTGAGTGATGGCATTGGCTGGTATGGTAACTGACTATTTCGATATAAAGTCGACTACTGGGCGTTCACCGGAGATACAACATTTAATGAGAATGTTACAGTCGGTATGTACTTACATCTGTTCATACGGAGACTGGAACTGCATCTAAACTTGTATTCTCCATTAGGAGATATAGACTAATACGACATCATATATCTGTAGGATGGCTTCGAGGCGTCGCCCCAACTTTGAATTTACAGCCCGTAGAACAAGCATCCAGCGAAGGTAAATATACAGCCCATCATCCATCGTCTTAAAATGCTAGACGAGATGCCATGGTGTTTGTAAGGGATATTGAGGAAACGATGTTAATTAACACTACCACAGGAAACGATGATCAGGACTTTTGGTCGATAATGAGTATGGATGCTACCGAAAAGGTGTTTCCTGAAACTAAAGGCCAGAAGGACTTGGGAGCTGGTTTTCTCGAGATTACACAGTACGTACATGCTTAGATATACCTGTTGGCGGACCTCGCCTCTCTTAGGTTAATTTGATTTATAATACTGATGGTTATAAACTTGTTATGCAGAACGGTTCATAACCTCCAGGCGGGAAGATGGGATGAAACTACCTGCGGTGGCGGGTTGAGGTGGCAGATAAACAACTGGAATAATAACTACAAGTATAAGAATACGATATCGAATGGTAAGAGACTACTCTCGAACTTCTCTAAAAGACTTTCCGACTGATCTTGCAAATTAGGTCTCTTCTTTCAACAAAGTAAGCAATTGATTAACAATATCCGAAGTCAAAGGAAATCGAATATATTAACGTTCAACCTATACAGGCGCCCGTCTCGCAAAATACACAGGCAATGTAACATACGCTGACTGGGCTGAAAAAACATACAAATGGCTCCGCGACAAAAAGTTCATCCAAGACGATTTTTACATCAACGATGGCGCCAACGTTCCCAACTGCGATAAATTTTCAACCGAGCGGTGGACGTACAATTACGGTACCATTATGGCTGGCTGTGCTGCCATGTACAATTTCACCGACGGAAGCGCACGCGCCTATTGGAAGGAGCAGATAGGTATATAATCTGTTTCCAAATGTCTTGTTTCATAATCTTATGGATTTAATAAATCATCTCAGACAACGTATTGAATGCTACGATTAAGACCTTCTTCGATCCCGACACTGGTGCCATCAAGGAAATACAATGTCAGGAAGGGTACTATTGTAATGATGATCAACCTAGTTTCAAAGCATATCTCGCAAGGTATTCTGCTACGATTCAAAATAATATGATGGCATAACAACTCGGCTGACAGGTCTATTTCTTAGATGGATGGGCTACACAGCTCAAGTCGCCCCATACACTTATAACGACATCATGCCACGGCTACGTAAAAATGCTCAACTCGCGGCGGCAACGTGCGTAGGCGGCAGCTCCGGCAGGGCCTGCGGCTTGAAATGGAATATCGGACCCCAATTCGATGGGAAAACCGGGCTGGGCGAACAGCTGAGCGCCATGGAGGTTATCCAGAACGCTGCACCATTTGTTGCGAATGTAGGACAGGTCTTGCAAGCGAATAACGGGGGAGAATCAAAATCGAACCCGAACGCGACGGGGAAAAAGATCAAGAAGGATAAAGTCGCGGAGTATCTTCCGTACATGTTGAAGAATTACCATATTACTGTAGCGGATCGGTTTGGCGCAGCTATCCTTACGATTCTAACCGCTGCTGGGTTTGGTGCGGGGGTAGCATTTAGCATTATGGGCTGAGATTGAAGATGAATTTGTAAAATCCTAGAGATTTTAATTTTGATTCTTTGGATGCTAGCTTGCCGTGGTTACTTTGAGTAGTAGATGTTATTATTATATAGGGGGTATAGTAAGCTACATGGGAATGTAGCGATGAATCTAAATGTGGTTCTTTTCGTCGATATCGTATGGAAAGACACACCACCGGCTATTGATATATCGAAGTTGATTAAGTGGTTGTGGCTATGATCACTACGCTGTCACCTGTATGAAGAAATTTGTTAGAAATAGAATTTGTATAGAGGAAATCAATTCAACTGTACATTACCTCTCACGAACAGCATCTCAGAATTCTTTTTGACCGTCTAGTGGATTTCCAAAGAGTTAGTAGAGTGGAAAGAGTGTAATATAATGATAGCCAGCGTACCCGTATTGTCTCCTCATCGTCCTCGTCGACAATGTATATCGTCTCCTCCACTTCTCCGAGAACTAAATTGCAATGCGAGTCGTAGGCCTAAAGCATTGATGTTAGATATCTGACTTTCAAGGTCGTGGCGCGGCGAAGCGACTGATGGTAGTGGGGCGGACTGGACACACGTGTAATCTGCCTCTAAGCTCACGGTCTCCACGCAGCTTTACAAAGACAACTTCATCGAGGGACAGACGGACGAGATCGAGCGGTTCCGCGACGGTGGGGGAGCCGTTTTCTACGTCGGCCATGGCTAGGTGGTGGTTGTTTGGATGTTGTCGAAGGGAAGGTTGGTTGGAATCGAAGCTGTCTTTTGTGGAGAGAGCTTGTTCTCGCCAAACCGACCTTTTGGCGGGCAGCAAAAAACCTTTTCTCGACAACACCCAGAAATATACCGACTTCACAATCGCCAACCTCGGCGACGGGCACAACAAGGACGGTGCAAAAGGCAATTGGCGACTTGCCTGATACCTCATCTTCGGGAGAGGGAGAGAGAGAGCGAGTCTCTCGGAGATCACGACAATGATCCCATCCATCATCGCTCTGAGAGCCCTGCGGCAGACTCTCCGCCAGTTCGGCCTATCATCGATACCCACCATCCACCCCACCACCACCACAGCCGCCGCCACCTTCGTTGCTCCGATCCATCAGGTCCGTCATTACGCTTCTATCCTCGGCGACTTGCGCGATATCCGTACCCAACATACAAACAAGAAACGAAAAGGTCGCGGTCCATCGTCAGGCAAAGGCAAAACATCAGGTCGTGGTCATAAAGGTCAAGGTCAAAGAGGAGGACACGGTCCCCCAAAGAACTTCGAGGGTGGACAAACGCCACAATGGATTGTCAACCCAGAGAAAGGATTCAAAAACCCTCTGATGAAGCATTTTTCGCCGTTGAACTTGAACCTCCTGCAGTCGTGGATCGACCAGGGCAGGATCGACCCGACCAAGCCTATCACCCTAAAAGAGTTGCATGATTCGAGAGCTGTACATGGGATTAAAGATGGCGTCAAGCTATTAGCTAGGGTAT
This sequence comes from Dactylellina drechsleri, assembly GCA_036971345.1. Taxonomy (NCBI): domain Eukaryota; kingdom Fungi; phylum Ascomycota; class Orbiliomycetes; order Orbiliales; family Orbiliaceae; genus Dactylellina; species Dactylellina drechsleri. The sequence goes on from JAJTUB010000002.1 coordinate 1,124,344, forward strand.
GAATGAATATAACCCTAGCTCATGGATAAACAAATCTGACAGGAATCCGTGGAACAGGACTGCGACAAGTTCAATACTGCGATTGATATCACGGTCAACAAGGCTTCACGGGCAGCCATCGCGAGAATAGAGGAATTGGGTGGTAAAATCACTACAAGGTTCTATACTAAGGAGGGTATAAGGTTCATCACAAGACCTCACTTATTCCCCGACGGACATCGACTGGCCGGTCCCACTGCAAGACAAGATATCGAATACTACAGAGATCCGGCGCACAGAGGATACCTGGTGGACACTGTCAAACCGGGCGAATCACCAAGTTTGTACTGGTACAAGAAACACGATGTGGTGAAGAAAAAGACGGAGGAAGAGGTCATGCAGCAGAAGAAGAACAAGGAACTACGGAAACAGCAAGCCGCAAATCGCATCTTTTGAGCTGGGATCTTGCATATTTGGCCCTAGGATGCTACCGGTGGTATGGGGAGAACCACCGATTGTTGACCGTATTTATGTATCATACGAAGGATCGTGGTCTGGCGAGACCGAATGAGGTATAAAGACGGACGAAGTTTGTAAATATCTATCCTTTTATATAATAACATTTTTGTTTCAATCGGATTTAAAATATTCATCCAGCATCTAACATGCGCCATGGTGTATGTGTTTTGAGAACTTATTTTTATATCCCATCTTTGTCGCTAAACAGATTCCGAATCTCTCCCCATCAAACCTCCATCTCATCTCGACTCATCTCCATCCACCGCGACGGCAAGCCATCATCGCCCACGATGCCTACCGAATCCGAAGCCATCGAGTTTGCAAATTCTCCGGGTACCACCTTCTACGAACTCCTCAACCTCGAAACCACAGCCGCAGCCAAAGATGTTCGCCGCGCATATCGTAAAACCGCGCTGCAATACCATCCCGACAAGAATCCTGTAAGTCCACACCCACCTTACCTTCCCATCCATATAATCCCACCCCACACCCACAAACCCCCAAAAAGCTGAACGCCATCTTAAACTTCTCTTCTCCCTTCCTCTCTCCAGTGAACAAAACGTTATACATCTAAATAAAAGGAAAAAGCCATATACCAACCAACCACACCTGGAACTCCCTCGTATAAACAAAATAGGATAACCCCTCCGCCGTCGAGAAATTCCACCTCCTCACCGCCGCGCAAGAAATCCTCTGCGATGCTGCCTTACGAGCTGCGTACGACAACACCCTCGCCGCTAAAGCCGCCAAAAAGGCGCGCGCGGATCAGTATGACAAGAAACGACGGGATATGAAGGAAGAACTCGAGGCGCGTGAAAACAGCTTCAAGCGACAAAAGACCGAGATTGATGAGAAGAAACGCGAGTTGGAGAGGTTGAAGGAAGAAGGTGCACGGAGACGGATGGAGATGGATGAGAGGAGGAAGAGGGAGGCTGCTGCCGCTACCGGTGTAGAGGAGGAGAATGAGGTTGGCGATATGGAGGTGGATAACGAAGAACCTCAGGTAGTTGGGGAGTCTAGGTTCTCGGAACTCGATAGGACGGTTAAGATCAAGTGGAGACGGAAAGGTGCTGGAGAGCTGATGGACAAAGCTGGACTGATAGACCTGTTCAGCAGGTTTGGGGCAATTGATGAATGCGTGGTGGTTTCGGGCAAAAGTGAGAAAGAGAGGAAGTATGCGAGCGCACTGGTCATATTTCACAACATTGCTCATGCGTATGCTGCGGTTCATCGAGACAAAAAGGCATTGGAGGCGGAGGACGACGAGTGGGGGTTATTTCGAGATGTATTATGGGCATCAGGCAAAGAACCGGACCTGGAATTCACAAAACCATCGAAACCGAAAAAGAGGGAGGATTTCTCCACATCGAAGACAGCTGCTGGCAAGACCGATGAGTCCAAGTCAAAAGCTACCTCCAAAGCTGCCGATGAAGAGGACAAGTTTCCAACATTCACCAGTAGTTACAAGCCATCCGCAAAGCCGGCCCCATCGTTTTCCTTCAAAGCATCGTCGTTTAAGAAACCAACTTCCTCGGAGACACCGACACTATCAGCTGATGACGACTACGAGTCCATCACACTGATGAGGATGAGAGCGAGAGCAGCAGAAAAACGGAAAGCGGAGCAAGAGAAGCTCGCCCAAGAGCTCCTAAATCGAGAGGCGGAAGAGGACGCAGCCGAATGATATCAGCTTCATAAACCTCCCTGCACCTAGTATTACGATAGATTAAGATTATTGATGCCAAATACAACCTCAATACCCACAAGTATCTCTACGAAGCCTCATTCGTTATATTTCCCGTAGTATGCCACTCCGGCACAAAAGCCCTAATCTTCACAACTTCTTCCTCACCCCTTCCCTCCCCCACCGGCATCTCAACCTTAAATTCATCAACCTCAGCATCAAAACTCGCCCCCTCCCCTCCCAAATTAACCCCCGCTATAATCTCCAACCTACACAATGCCAGCCCTACATTCCCCACATTCCCCAAAAACCTCCCCGCACTCCTCGCTTTCTTATTCACCCTCGCTATATTGGCCCCCGCCGGAATATCCGGTAGCATCCCCCCAAAGGCAGCATCATAAACCGGAGCACCAGCACCTTTAACCCCATCACCAGATCCGGTATACAACTGCACGGGCAATATCCTCTTCCTCACCACCCCCGTATGCCGCGTGCGTATCGTCAACTCCTGTCCGACATAACACCCCTTATGGAAATTGATACCGGACATGTAATCCACATTCGACTCCTGGGGTAACCCGCTCCCCACTATAATCTCCCCCGGTGTCTCCGGTACACCCGCAAGATATCTCTTAAGTCTATACGACACCTCATCTTCCCCCTCCGCTTCCCCTTCTTCACCCGGTGATGTATACGTGTGATGATAATCGTCCGGAAGTACGATTCGCCGTCCCATACCCGGCGCTCTGGGATCCACACACCCGATCCTCAAACTCGAGTTCGCATCGTCGTCCGAAAGCCGGAAGGAGTTGGGCACGCTCCACACGGTAAACCCATCCAACCGTTTCACCGCGAACTTTGAACGTAATTTATACCGTCGTATATGCTTCACCAGTTCCGGCGCCAGACTCGCGGCGACATCGATCAGAAAAGCTGGCTCGTCCGTGCCGTTTGTGAGGGAGGGATGTCTGGTGTGATTGGTGGGGTATATGAAGACGTCATATAAAACGCGGCCCTACATATATTCTCCGTATTAGAAATTAATAACATATATTATATAATATAAATAAAAGTAGAAGATGTATACTTGTGCGGTCAAAAAAGCAGAATACAATCCCTCCACGCTTTTCGAATCCGGGAGGATATTAGTCGTGATACCGTTCAAAAACTTGGTCGCATCGAGTCCTTGAATCGAAATCAACTTGCGAGATTCGGAGAGCTTGAATGTGCGGGTTTCGGCGGGTGGTGCGGATGGTAAGAGGGCTTTCTGCTGCGTGAGAACAGTATCATGAAGGGATGGAGATGTTGATATCGATCGTTTCTGCAGGCATGAGCGGCAGATGTAATTGAGTCGACTGGATATCGTTCGGCGCGACATATCGGGTGGATTCGATTGGTGAACTGAATTCAATGGTTCGAGAAATTTGGAGGGACAGGACAACACAGGTCGGATGATTTATCAGCAAAATACCACGAACAATCTAGATTGATAAATTAAAGCTATCTTACGACGAGGAGGTATTGAGTGATAAGAGAATTAGAATATAGCATTATTATTATCATGTTCGTTATACCAGCTACTTTACAAGTTCAAAACCATGTAAGCAGGTAATTCGTTGGAAAATAAACAAAGAAACAAAAACAAGTATGCAGTTAAAAGTAAAAATGTGTTCGATTCCAAAAGGCTTTTGTATGAATTCAATGAAAGAAGGATTTTCAGGGATATCCAAAGTCCATGTCATTATGAAAAAAAGACTACACCAGGCCAGTATTGCAGGGTAATCGGGGGGTACGCATGGATCTGTGGTCGAACGAAAAGAAAAAGGATAAAACGCGCTAACATATGGACTGAAAACCCCAAACGAGGAACATTATAAGGTTCACCTCGCAATAACAAAAGAAAATCGTATCCATACTAGAAATAATGTCGAGCTATAAACTAGTGTCCTAAATCGGTGCGGACGTTGTTTCCAAGCATTTGATTGGGATCACTGGGCTTGGTGGTTTCCGGGAGTTGTGCATATGGGCCGGCGTGAGTAGCACCAGCGGTATGGCTAACCGGGTTAACACCAGTCTCATAGTTGCTTGGAGGAGTAAATTCAGGTGGATTGTTAACGGGTGGGACACCGAAATTGACAGGAGGAGGAGCATATTGAGCACCGAAATTAGTTGGAGGCGCAAAGCCGGAACCCCGAGGAGCGAATGCAGTACCGTCGAAATTCATGCCAGTGGTATCAAATGCCATTCCAGAATCACGCTGGGCACGCAGTTGTGCTCTGCCGGTATTGTGTGGCTTGCTGGTGATTTCTACAGGCTTTGGAAGATTGGTGGACTCCTTTGCGGATCCAATGCTGAAAACGGGTGACTCCCAACGTTCGCCGTCACGAGCCATATTCTTGTACTTAGTGGCTGCGGTTGAAGTTCCTGAAGGAAGATTGATATCCTTGAAGATTGAATCTTCGGTTGTCATTGCGATATTTGCCTTCTTGTCGGCGGCGATCTCTTCAGCCTTTTCTTTCTTCCGTGTGAATTCATGTTGGGTGGCAGACCAGTAACGTTGGAAGATATTGCTTGCATTCTCTGGGTCCGGGTTCTCTTTCAGGTCTTGCTCAACTCTGTCAACCTCTGTCTTGATGGCGTAAAGTTTGCGATCAAACTCTGCGAAGGATGATTTGATTTGCTTTTCAAGAACCTTTTGCAAGGCTGGACGAACGAGTCTCAAGAGCAATGGCTTGAAAAGGGCGAAGAGCAGCTTGTGCTTGCTCTGCTTGAGTTTGATGTTCATATGCTTGAAGCTGACATCAACCTTGTCAACCTGGAAAAAGTTGGCACGATCGTGTTTCTCAGCATTCGACATCTTAAGGGTGAAGCTGAAACCTTCACCTCCAAGGAAAATATCCATCAAACCGGTATCAGTGAGAGCTGGGAATCCCTCCTTCTTCTTAATGTAAAAGCTGACATCCTTGAGATCGCACTGAACCCCAGAAACAGAGAGCTTGACTTTTTGCTTGTTCTGGCTGGTGATATTCTTACGTCCCCAGCGGAAGGACGAATCATTGCCGAGTTCCAAGACATTTGGCATCAAGTTGTCACCCTCGATGATCAAATTCTCGATGATAACATCGACTCGGCTGTCGGTGTACTCGATACGAGGGACTGGGACGTAGCGGACAGTTTGGAAGAAGCCAGGGATGATGACGGTGGTAATGTCAGTCAAAAGATGCTTCTTGAAGACGGCCTTGCCATTCCCGTCCTTGCCGAGATCGTTCAACAACTTTGTGAGGGAGTTGGCGAACCGAGCGTTCTGGGGGTCTTGAGCAAATTGGTCGCCTAGGAACTTGAACTCGTCGACGACACGGTCTGTATGGTTGCGATATCGCTCACGAAAGAGGAAGCGACCGCGGTCGTAGAGATTGTTGTATTCGTCGTTGGCAAAGTCGCTCAGGATATATCCCTGAATATTTAGGCATTTGCGGATATAGACGTCGACCTCCTTGAACCAATTCTTCAATTGAGGATCTTGATCGGCATCACCGTAAACATCGTTGATAGCATCGAAGAGGTCATTAGCAGAAGTGTTGTTGGCAAATCGTTCGAGAATAGTACGGAGCAAGTGTTCCGAGGTCTTGAGATGGTTGTCCTCACGAACGGCTCCCACGGCTTGATTCGTCTGCTGTCCGACAGCTCTGGTGTGCCCGGCATATGTCTCGGCGAGATACAAGAGAGTATCAATGGCTTGTTGATAGTCCTCATGCCCTTGGATTTCGACAACCATCTTTTTGAGACGGTAAATGGTTTGGTCACGACGATCCTGTGGCATCTTTCCCTTAAGATAGTCCTGAGCTCGCCTCTTGTATTCCTCGGTCTTCTCGTTGGCCTTCTTCTTATTTTCTTCAGTCATTCCTTCATCCTTGTTGGCATCCAAATGATTGATGGCAGCATTGAGACCACCACGTGCGTCAATTCCGGCTGGAGTTCCTTGCTGACGCTCTTCAGCGGCGACTTGACCAAGGGCTCGAGGATCCCTGGATCCTTCCGGGTGAGCAGCAGCGGTTGCTTCTCCTACGGCCTCTGGGACGGTTTCGGTGTTAACTGGGGCGTTTCTGTTAAAAGCACCCTTTGCACGTTCTCGCATCGCATCACGGGAAATGTTCGGAGCTTCATGCCAGGTATTCTCCTCAGCAGGATGATCGATCTGGGAGAGCTGTTCCTGGGATGGCTGCAACTTTTCTCCTACTTTCTGAACAGCATCGGAAGCGATATCTCGAAGCATGATTCCAGCATCGTTGACTACATTGAAATTGATTAGTAAATTTATGAAGAAAGATATCTATGAGATGACTTACGAAGTTTTCTGAATTGCCCGTTGGTAATGATTAAGGTCCCGAGGGCTCTCAATCCAGCCAAGGCATTTTGGCCATCTTGCTTCGCTTGATCCTTAGTCACAGGCGCATTTGGACTCGGTCCACTGGTTGTCTGCGCAGCTTGTTGGGCGTGCCAGATGAACTCTTGAATGGCTTGGTCGTGATTCTTGGTGAGCAAGAGGAGCTTGGCCTCATTAATGACATTTCTGAGGTCGTCTACCAAACTCTTTCCTTCACCCGAAAGTTTGTCGCTCGGGGAGGTGAGGGGTTTTGACTCTAGGACGCTGTTGAGCGCGATATCGATTTGCTTGTTAGAGGGTACCTTGCCGCTAGCGAAGGCATTGTAGATTCCGAATAGTCTGAGTTTGTTTTCAATGTCGGCGTCTCTAACTTTTGGGTCTACAGGACGATTCACCGACATGATGAAACGATTGTAAGGGGTGTAATTTTATTAGTTTTTACTGATTTTACTTTTTCCGAATGTGGTATCGATGAGATGGTTGTTGGCGATGAAGAAGGTGGAAAGTGGGCGGGTGGGCGATGGATTGTGATGATGTACTGTTAGTTTCGTGGTCGATATATTCAACGCAGGCGGTATATCGTCTTTTAATATCGACTCAATTACGTGTAGATACAAAGTTGATTGATTGATTGATTGATAGAAGAAAAATCAGAGCAGCAATTATGTATCAGACACGGACAAGAGCCTGCTATTTTATATATGTTCACAGAGAAGAAACTCGGGCCTTCCCTGCTTTTCGCACTGGAACGTTCCAGCGGTTGTTATGAGATATTGGTGACGAAACACCCTCAGCGCAGACACCAACTGACTGACTGACCCGACTATCGAATGGGTGGTAAATGTAACCGCCACCCGATGCGACACATTGGATTTCACAGACATGCGGCGTGCACATTCATCCTCTTCCACTGATCTCTGATCTCCATTGCGCAGGACGACTGAGAGCGAGAACTCGAAAGAGCCCTCGGCATGTCCCGACGACACGTGCGTGTTACATGATAACTGCAATAATCTCTAATGTCGCGATTATGTCATGTCGCGGACCTTGCAAGACTCAGAAATTTATCTCTCTTGACAACCAGCGCCGAAAATGTATATTAATTTAGAGGGGTTGTGACTTGGAATTCGGTCTGGATTCTGGCCATGGGCAAAACAATCCTGAATCCGCATACTCGAGCGACGCGTCAGAAGACCCTTTCGAAATACTTTTCTCGATTCGATCGATTGTTGCCGTTGCCTTTGTCGTCATAGTGGTTGTGCGCAACAACTAAAACGTCATTGTGACATGCGACATCGTTTGGTGTTGCCGGGTACCCCATGTTCCCCCTGCCGTATCCAGAAATCCAACAACCCAACTCATTCTAGGTATTCGAGAAAAATGGTTGGCATTATATCAATACCCATAGCCATTCTATAATAGATTGAATACACAAGCTCAAGACTCTATTTGCAGACAAAGCGCGAACTTTTCAACTCGCCAACATCAATTCCAGACACTCAAAAATCCAACGCCGTCCAAAAAAGGCAAAAAATACACCGAACGAAAATCAAAAAAAGAATTCAGGTGCTTACCAGGGCTCGAACCTGGGACCTCTTGTAGATTGGATCAACAGGCGATCACCCTATATATTAAACAAAAATTAAAAAAAGAATGTAAATATTTACCAAAACTCAAATCTAAAACTTCTTATAAATTAGATTAATAAGCGATTATTTTATATATTAAACAAAAATTAAAAAATGAATTCCAACACTTACTAGGGCTTAAATTTAAGATTTTTTTGTAGATTGGATTAATAGTCGATTATTCTATACACCGAATAAAAATCAAAAAAAAATTCAGGCGCTTACCAGGGCTCGAACCTGGGACCTCTCGCAGCTTGGATCGACAGCCAATCACCCTAAGCGAGAATTATACCGCTAAACCATAAGCGCTTGATATTGAGAAGGGTGAATAAGCTCAATATAAAATAACCAGACCATTCAGGATAAGCTTAGGTGGGATTTTGACCGCAATCAAAGGGATTACAAAAGTATCATGGAATTGGTTAGATGCTGTTTAGTTAAATTGTGGAATTTGAAAGATTGGAGGAGACGGTAGTTGAGTATGTATGTATGCAGTATTTATCTGACACTATTAGGTACATTTATGTTAGAATTTATGCAGCGATCGGTATTCCATCCAAGGGAGAAAATCAAGACATAAACAGGATGGAGCAATCTGTTGATTCGAGATGCAACAAAATCAACACAGGTGACCTGACTTTATCGGAGGCAAGGGAAGCTGTTTGATGTAAGAGTTAGCGTATATGGAGGTAATACATCCTACGAGCCATGATTACATTTATTTTGTAGAATAATCATGGGTATATTAAATACAAGAGAGAATCTATAATACTACTTCCACACGTAACCTGCGCTAATACTGTTGATTACCACTGATAAAGGTCAGGTTACGTTATGAGGCTAAAAGCTCATATAACAGTCATATAATTCGGCTCATGGCCCCTTGATAGTCTCGTTCCCAGGCCCACATAATAAGCCGACCCTAACTCGATATTCACCGGCCACAAATGATATTCACCACTCCCACTTCAACGCCATTGCCGCGGCACATACCTCTGTTCATCATCCATCCCCAACGCCCCCATCCTCCTCCGCCTAGGAGGATACACAAACTCCGGGAAATGATACCCCCACCCTTCCAACCTCCAATCATCCCACACACAATCTCTAACCTGCGCCAACGTCGTCCAATTCGTTTCCCTCGACGAACTCCTCTCCTCGTGTTTCACAACTTCCAACCTCCCACTCCTCCCGTCAATCAACCTCCTCGCGGGGGGCGTACAGAACCGGTCTTGATTCTGGTGTACTGAATTCTCCTTATTCCATGCCGTTCGTATCACGCTTCGTATCCGCTCTTCGCATTTAGATATCAGGTTTGTTCGCGCGGGGACGGCGGATGAAGTTGTGAGTGTGAAGATACGTTTCGAGTCTTCGTCTGTTGTTACCAGGTTTATTAAGAACTCTTTAGCTCTCTTCTCATCGTCGTGGCATTCGAGGAGTTGGATGTGTTTGTCTAGGTTCCAATTACTCCCCGTGAATGCGAAATCTATCAGATCCATAGGATAGTTGACGTAGTATCTTCCTATACCGGTGAAAACCCCTCGTTAGTCAAAAAAATTACGACACAATACAGAGACGTGTAATATCGCAGAGTAAAGAAAGGGTTGTCTTACGATTCTCCCCTTTGATAACCCATTTCTGCCCAACAACCGAAAACCCCCCCTCAGAAGCCAAATCGATAACCTGAATGGGAATCTCCTTCCACAAAACCTCTAAAATAGTACCCACCTCCCTCGTCTCCCAAAACTCCCACGCCGTGGTAAGATTGATATACAATTTCCGATCCACGCCGGGCACGCCTGAGTTTCCATCATCCGAAGCACCCTGCATGGCGAACAACCTCGTGATAACGACCAACCATGCGTTATAAACCGCTTTGATAACCCTCCGTCTTTCATCTGCTGTCGGTGGACGACATTTCTGCGTCGTCGTCAAAGTCTGCTGGTGCTTATCCAGTTGATACTTCATAAAAATCTTTGCCAGTCGTTCGATTCTGGTGTGGATATACTTCATCTGCCCGGCGGTCTGTTCGCTGATGGATTGCATCACCCTCAAATTCACCAACCTCTCACCGTCCTCCTCCTCTTCTTCATCATCAGAGCTACCACCCCCTAAACTACCGATATCATCTTCATCCGTATCAGAATCCGAATCGCTATCGTAGCCGTTATTATACCCATTCCCGTTTATAACCAGCTGTGAATGATACGGACTGGCAAGACCTAGCGGATCGAGTTTTTCCAAAACAGCGGCGGCTTCGTGGCTTCGGTTAAACCGAAAGTTCAGGAGCGCGGCGGGGAGGAGGAAGTGATCTCGGATTTCGGCGCGGTATAGTTTATCCAACAGGGTTGGGTGTTTTGAGACGATTTTGGAGGCGGAGTGCGGGAGGGCGAGGCAGAGGTTGTCGAGGTCGGCCTTGTCGTCTATCAGGGAGAGGATGTGGAGGAATATGTCGTAAGGGAGGGATTCGATATTTTTTCGGGCCATTATTTTTTAGTTTGGTAGTTTTTATTTTTCTGATTTGAATAGAGTATTGACTTTAAGTATGCATGCGATATGTTTTAAATGGTAGACCGACCCTAGGTTGACGATGCGTGCGTGAACGTCGCTAAAGGAGATCCGAGCTCTGTTTGGTTGACTTTTTGAATAATTTAGGATAAAAAATTCTCGCAACCGTTTGATTTGATTGAGGCAGTAAAACCAAACTGGGATGGTAAGTTTCTTATAAATCCATATCCATGCTGCAACGTTTTAAACGGTGAAGCTATATTTTGATGCCGAAGGATCTAGTTGGCGAGTTGGTGCGTGCGTGCGAGCGAGCTAAGCGCAATTAGGCCGCTTGGTTGGTTAGGCTTCCGCTGGGTGCCTGCATATGCTCGCCTCGTTGAACAAATATAGCGATATGTAAATCTGATGCGATGTCCGAGACCCAATCAAGATACCGGCATGGAACCTGTGCGAGTGGGAATATTCGAATAGGATATTATAGTTAGTTGATGGTTGTTGATATATCTCGTGGCTGTGGTCGGGAACGCGGCGAATGAATGGCTTGGCTCGTACCTGCATGCCTGTCTGCCCGCCTTCCACACAAACCAACCTCCCCTCCGAACAGCTCTGTCTCGACTTTGAACTCCCACGACACTCCCTCGAGACACAGCTCTCTCCCTCGTCCTTACCTCCCTCTCATACGTCCATAAGCCACCATCACTAAACGCCATACAGCCCTCACAGTACGGAGTACAGACATCACAGATGAACGGCCAACCATCATCCAGCCGCGCCCCGTCTTCCCACCCGCAATCCGTCGACGAGGTCATCGCAGATATAAACACCGCAATCGACAAGCTGACCGATAAATTCAACACCGCCTCGCAAGAGTTTTTCGGACGGCGTACGTTTTCTCCCATCCTACACCCATCCCCATCATCGTTAGCTAGAAAATCCAGGCCACGGAGATGATCGACTGACGTACCTTATTGAATGAATATAGTAGACGAAATCTCCACCCGGCTCGATGTACTCGAACAGTCGATTCTAGCGTCACACACAACCAGCGAAATCGGGGAGGAGAACGGCGAGAAGAAGGAGAACGGGAATGATGTGGCAGGAGGAGAGAAGGAGTGAAGTGTAACCCGGTGGGATATAATCACTAGTACGGGGTCGAGGACGTCACATGTTGGAGGAAATCATTTTGGGAAGATACGGGTTCCCAGGTGGGAAGGAACATTTTGTATGTCAGATTATCAGATCAGAGCAGGAGTTTTGAAGGCATAGCGTTGGCGTTATTTTCACTTGTTTGAAGCTTGAACCTCTGCTTTGCTTGTTACTGCTAAAGCTTTAAGCTCAGTCTCATCTACGAGTACTGAAGTATTTAAGGACCGCATGATGCCTTGGGTAATCCAGGTCTATAAGACTTGACCAGTTACTTATGCTTAAGAAAGATTATCATTTTCATTCCTATCGAGTAATATACCGCTTCCAATAAAAACACATTTGAACAAAAATGCCATGCTAGAAGCAATCGCCAAATTGTCCGTAACTTTTCTTTCCTCTTCTTCTTTACAATTCATCCTTCTTAGGAGCCTCCTCTTCAACACTCTTAGCCTCCTCCTTGTCATCAGTAGTGCTCTGGAACCTCTTCAAGATGTTCTGCTTGATAGTAAGTTCGTCCACCTTGTCGAGGTTCACCTTACCACCAGCAATCATTTTACCCAACCTCGCCAACTCGTCAGTGATATAAGTGCTGCTCTTCTCCGCAAACTTCTTCGCAACATTAAGATAAACCTTGGCATGCTTCTCTTGTGTCTTCTCTAGCTTGCTGAGGGCACCCTCGATCTCGGCCAAAATACTGGCGCCACCGCTGGGCAATCTCTCCTTGATGATATCATCCAAGATCTCGATCGTGCCGGCCTCGGAGCTCAATTTACCACCGGGCTTACGATGAGTGCCGGACATCTGGTTAATCCATTCCATGATGGAATCCTGGTCGCGTGGACCTTCGTAATCAATCGCGCCGGTGACTTCCGGGCTGTCGTCTGCTGCGAAGAACTTGAGAGTAGGGAAGCTCTTGATGGCGTGCTTGTCGCAGGATTCCTTGCCAGAAGGGACATCGCAGTCGATTTCGGCGATGGCCACACGAGGTTCACGGGAGAAATCTGATGCGATCTTTTCGTAGGTTGGTGCCAGGCTCTTGCAGTCTACACATACCCAATATGAATTAGCTCAACCATAATAAAGTTTATGATGAATGGGATATGAGAGGGGACAGGGGAAAGGCATACGTCCGCACCATGGAGCGTAAAACTTGACCAAAACATTCATGGAGGGATCGTTGGTGACACTGCGGAAGTTGGCATCGGTGAGGACCTTGACGAACTTTTCGGTTTCCTTTTTGGCGCCCTTTGGTTTAATTCCGGACTTGTCGGTGATGTATTTCGTCATGGCCTCCAGCGTTCTTCCGCTGTCGTAATCGATTGGTTTGTCGGACTTGCCATCGAACCATTTGAGGGTTGGATAGCCCTTGATTCCAAAACGTTGGGCGAGAGCTTTGTGAGCTGTTTTATCAATATACACCAATAATTAGCAATGGTGGTTTGTAAATATGAGGGAATGGTGGTTTCGTACCGTCACCGTCAACCTTGGCAATGGTAACCTTGTCCTTGACAGAGGTAAATACAGTTCCTAGCTCGTCATAAGCTGGCGCGAGCTTTTTACAATCTGTAAAACCCCACGGGGTGATTAATATCCTACTTGTTCCAATCTTCTTGATGTCACGCGAGTGAACAAGTTAGGTGATAAAACTCACGTCCGCACCAAGGCTACCCCAACTGTTAGCTACCTATACAATTAAACAACCCGAGAAAATAGACAGAAAGAATACTCACAGCAAAAAATTTAACCAAAGAAGGCTTCCCGCTCTTGAGAACAACATCATCAAAGTTCTTAGGCGTGAGGTCGACGACCTCCGCCACCGCGAGGACGGCATAGAACAGCACGGAGGCCGTGGAAAGGAACTTCATCTTGTGAACAGCAGCGAACAATTAAAATTTTAAAAAAGGAAGCAAAGTAAAATACAACGCAATAGCTAGACTAAGCTTTTGGGAAAGAGGATAGGAGGGAAGAAGCGAGCGGTAGAATTCACTCGTCCTTAAATACACCCGCGCAATTGATTTGATATAAAGGTGTCGTTTAACCTAGCGACGTGTGTGCGTGTCTCTCTCCCTTCTCTCTTTTCTCTGCTGTTTGTCCGTCTTGTTAATATAGTCCTTAGGATCGAGTGTGTCTGCTTGGTAATTGTGCGGATTTCCAATTAACGACAAGGACAGCCTGTAAACAAGCTGCTAAGCTCCCCGCCACCCGCAAGAATTACCCGGCACCCGGGGGACAAAATAATTGCACCAAACAACACAATCTAATATACAGTCATCCTGCCACCTGAATCTATGACAGTCTGAGGAGGTGGATTGTGTTGTTTGGTGCAATTATTTTGTCCCCCGGGTGCCCGGGTCCCGGGGACTATCGATAAGCAGTGTCACGGGACTCGGGTTAGCGACCGAGCATCCCCCCAAAAGAGGTCGCTCCAAAAAAAAACTGCGTCACCAAAAAATTTGATTAAGCGACAGCAATCCCACCTTCAATCAACAACCTTCGTCTTCAATTACCACCACCACCCAATCGCTCAAATCACCCACCAAGAAAGAGCTCCCATTTTTCCATTCACCTCTCGACCAAACCGGTAAACCTCAAACAAGGAACGTAACAAAATCAAAATGGTCCAACTAGTCGAAGTCCCCGACGAACACTATGACGAAAAGCAACAAGGTCCCGCAGGCGAAGACGATGCATACTACACCGACACCGACTCCTCCCTCACAGACCACTCTGACGACGACGACGCAGCATCGGAAACATCCTCCTTGGCAGATCTAGACTCTGAAACACTCTACGACCGCTTCGTAGCGTTAAAAGACATCATCCCGCCTTCGCGCCGCGCTCAACTATCCCGCTCGTTCAACAGCACTTATGCTCTCGTTTCCAGCGGGCTATCGTTTGGCGGCAAGTCAATGTGGGTGTTGAGTACCTCGGCTTTGATGTTGGGTGTGCCGTATGTTCTGGCGTGGCAGGAGGAGCAGCAAGTCATCGAAATGGAGAAGGAGATGCAGATGCAGCAGAATTTGAATGAAGTTAGCGACCTTTTTCTATCATCTCAGCTTCTTATTTGCAAGAAGAGTAAATGGCTGACAATCTCACCTTTTTGTTATAGCTCATCACACCCGGCTCGAAATCTTCACTAGTACCACCTGAATTGCCAAAGCGGTAAAAAACTTCACGAAATAAATAAGAAACGAAATGGAAAAAAAATACGAACACTAAATAAGATTTACTACTTATCTACACCAATACCCCAACTAAACACAGCGATCCTTTCTCCTCTCTGCTATCCTCCCTCCCACTGCCACGATCAATCTAAACCCAATGACCCCAAATCTACGACAAATCTTTGTTTCCGAACTGTACATGTACCATAGAAAATATTTTTGCCATTTATGAATTCGCACCGGGGTTTAGTGTAGATCAAATTTTTTATGTCACTGGACGGTTACTTCTGTTGTATATATATATCTCACGCAATATCTTTCACTTCAACCTCAAGTACAAGTTCTTCATAATCTGGAAATTTACGATTTTTAGAAACAAGTTCATCATATGATTTGGAAGACGCTATTTGAGGCGAGTGGTTTGTTTCATTATCATGCTAACCGAGAACAATACAAAGTTGATCCTAAGAAAGAGAAGAACGCCAGAGAATGCTAGCTATAATACATGCAACCCGAGGCCGTAAAAAGGAAAAGCAAGATGAACAAGTACCTTAGAAGATTCATCAGCCATAGCTAACACTTCATACTGTCATCATGCAATTAAAACAAAACAAAAAAGATAAGAAAGAAGAAAAAGGAAACCGCCGTGACTCAAATTTGCCTTGATATCGAAAATGGCCCATATAAACTGAAACACTTATACTATCTGACCGGCATCGAATTAACTCAAAGGCAAAGTTAATCTAGACAAAAAAAAAAGGAAAAACAAATGATCATGTTTTCTCAGGAACCTTACAGATATATCCGTCTCGCATTTCGTTATTGCGATTTCCTTCTCATGTTATTTAAAAACGGAGATGGTCGAACGGAGAGATCCTTACAAGTAAACCTGATATCTGAAGATGTAACTTTCGTTACATAAACCCCATAATTTGAAAACCACGACTTGTAAAAGAAAAGAGACCGTGAAGAACCCCGCTTGAAAGGAAAAATATTAAAAGAAATAAATATAAAACCACTTGCCCCAATTTTAACATAATTCTTTGCCTTTAAGAAGAAGGAGAAGAAGGAGGTTTAAATGAACGTCTTTGAAAAACGACGGCCCACTTGCTTCTTGTTCTTGTTTTTGTTTTTGTTCTTATCCAGCCTCCTCGGTCTGTCGGATTCTCTGGCTTCGCCAAGATCGAGAATGTCGTCAAAGTCGAGGAAACAATAGTCATCCGAGTCTGAATAATAGTCGGTCTTTACAACCTCGCCCTGTGTTGCTCCGCTCGGCCCAGCGTCTGGGGTGGAGAGGACGCTCAGCCCACCAGATTGACCCTCGTCTCCTGCGTTTTTGGTAACAAATCCAACACCTGGTATCTTGTACTCCAAAGGGAGAGGAGCCGGGATCGGTTGGACTCTGGCTTTGCTCTTTCTATCTTTCTTCCTCTTCTTGAACACGAATGGTCCGTCTCGTGCTTCATTGACTGCTTCAGCATCACTAACATAACCCTTGAGTCTTTTCAGTTGCTCCATAATATCTTGTTCATCCTCGGCAAGCCATGGTTCGAAGATCGACGTGGTAAAGTCGAAAACCAGCGAGTTCTTGTTACGCCCTAGACCGAACTCACTGGCACCATCCGGCCCCAGAATTTTTCTGTCGATAAGTTTCTGTTTGACCCATGCGAAAAGATGTCGTTCCCAATGTTTCAAGTTGTGGTGGATTTTAATGATTTTAACACAGTTCCTACAATCACCAGTTAGCGGCAACGTTCTCGAAAATCAATGATTCAGGTTTACTTACTCTCCCAAATTGAAACGAATGGCAACATTTTCCCCTTGGCGGGGTGGATGTTCCTTCTCGACATCTTCCTCCGGTCCGAAGAGCATATTGTCCAATTCGCCGTCCTGAATGTTGCTGCAAGGAGTGCCGAAAAACTGGATGCCATTACTAACCTTATGGCGTCGCTTGCAACAACTGCAACGGACAAGGGTGTCGTCGCGATCTAGACGTGTAAGTATAACTTTGGCACCATCCTCATTTCTGTCCCATCGGTAAGGAGACTTCATTGTGAAGTTGCCGCGTCTCATCTCTTCTTTGAACTCACTACGCCACTCATCGATGATTGCACGGAAACGCATCCCGTACAATGCTCGAATGCCACGCATAATCAACCACACAATTCTTTCTCTTCCGACCGAAACGTTACCTCCTTCAATATGGTGGTTTTTCGGGAACAAAAGTTGGCACACCATGTTGAACAAGAGAGCTTTATAGGCATCTTCGTCGCTCTTTTTCGGGGTGATTCCAAGTCTCGAGAGAGTATGGTCGAGAACTGGATTTATTTGAAGAGCCATACGGCGTGTTTCACGTTTAGAATCTTTATCTTGAGCCTTCGGCTTGGGTTTGCTAGATGGGCTAGCCTTGTCGAGCTGAGCGGCGCGAGCCTTCTCAGCAGCTTTGATATTTTCCTCCCAACTCAACTGCAGTTTGACTTCAGACTCTTCCACATCCGAGTCTTCTGGCGGTGAAATGTCTTGCAGTCCGATAGGCACAGACTGATCAGCTTCACCCTCGGCATCAACCTCCGAAAGCGTCTGGTCTTCTTTACCTCGGGAAGGATTTGATGCTTCGAGTATAGAAGTAATCTTTTCGGCTCTGTTTGGAGAATCATTCTCAAATAGCTCAATTATAGAGGTGACTGGCAGAGCGGGTTCATTTTGCTGCTCAGAAAGTGTAGAAATAACCTTGGGCTGGTTCGAAGGACAACTCGAGCTATCATCGGCGGATTTGCGACCGGTAACCTCGATCTCAGGCAATCCAGGGAATGACAAGGCAGCTAGAATGGTGTTTGCTCTAGAATTATTCTTATCATTACTAGACCCCGACGGATCGGCGGAAACTATCCGAGTGCCTAGCTTGGATGATTGTCGCTGAGGGCTGAGTTTGGATAAGTTGTGTGGGACAGCGGAGCCCTTGGTATCGATATCCATTTGATCTTTGATGGAAACAACATCTTTCTTCTTGCGGGGGGAAGCAGAAGACAAGTTACTGGATGCGGACGAGGATCGCTTGTCATGGGCATGAACTGGAGACTCCAAAAGGGGAATGCGAAGTGGAGGAGAGCGGTGAGTCGAGGTAGAGGGTGGATTTTTGTTGTTGGAACTTGAAGTCGCATACTGATCCTCCCTGAGTGTCGAGCTACGAGCAGGTGTAGTGTAGTTGTGTTGGAGAGCGGATACGGTACTGTGAACATATTGAGGGTGGTATGTGGTATAGCCAATTGATTGACGACTGACTGGATAGTAAGTATTTGTAGATTGGGAGGGGTGCCTGTTGCTCGAGCCACTTTGTGAACATGAAGATAAATAGCTGTGAGAATCGAGAGTCTCCCGGTTAATGAAATTTTGGTCCGAGGTTCTGAAACGACCACGGGAGCGAGATATACTCTTGCGAGCACGATTCTGGGTAAAGTTCTGAGACCTCGAATCAGGTGCGAAAGTATTTCCCGGGTTATGGGAAGAGCGCTCAGAGAGGCCATGATAACTAACTCTCCGAGCTCTGTGAGAGGATTCCGGATTCGAGGTACGGTCATAGGTAGTAGCGGAGCTGTGGCATGGTCCTTCAGGTGGTGGTGGGGCGTTTCGGTCTCGACCAACGGAGCGTCCTCGGTACAGAGGACGTCCGCGAGGCGGTTCCTCAGGGTGATCCTGATAATTCTCTTTTCGGTCCATGCTGAGTGAAACTCGTGGGTTCAAAGGAACGAGGTTTCGAAATGAATTAGTGATAAGGGATAGTGGTGCAAATAACAATGATAACTGCGTTTTTCAAGGAGAACGAAAAACCA
Source organism: Dactylellina drechsleri (assembly GCA_036971345.1). Lineage (NCBI taxonomy): Eukaryota > Fungi > Ascomycota > Orbiliomycetes > Orbiliales > Orbiliaceae > Dactylellina > Dactylellina drechsleri. The sequence continues at coordinate 1,143,186 of JAJTUB010000002.1, forward strand.
GAATTAGTCGTTACAATTACTCACGGATCCGAGGAACCGTAAGATACAAGATGTGCTTGCGGCAAGAGTCGCGATCAATTACTAGGAGCAAATGATGACGAAGTTGCAACAAGTCTTGTAGATTAAATGCAATAATCGAAGGAGGGTAGATTGAAGCAATGCAAGATGATGAGAATCGATCGATAGGATTAGGACAACTGTCGGTGCCAGCGCCTATTGAAGCAGCCCAAAAACCTCAGAAACAGATTGAAACGAAGAGGATAGTCGAATAGCTGAGAAAGGATTGATTCAAGATAAGATGAAATTGGTGATGATGAAGGAAGTCGAGACGAGCTGGAGAGAAATGGAGATGTTGCTTTTTTATACCTGAGGCCCCTCCCGAGCGGTGGCGATGAGGGAAAGTCGGGATATCCCCCACGGTTACCACCGTCCAACCAAGAGCAACTGAAGTGTCGCAGAATTTGCCAGCAAAACAAACAAAGTGCGGTTTCGGTCAGCCGTGAGGGCGTGTATATATTCAAGTATATATATCGTATAATTTGTGATCGATGGCGACTGTTGGTGTCGTTCGTTGAGGGATTGATGGTCGTGCAGTCAACACCATGTGCCCTAAATGATCAAAGCACGACGACGAAGCCCCCTCACCAGGCCCGCACAAATCGAATCGAGTCGCTGAGCAGGCGTACCTAATGCGAACCACCGTTAGAAGAGAAGAAATAGATACAGCCCTCGACCATCTGACAGGAAGGCTAGCTCGCTGCATGTCACAGCGAATGCTCTCCCTTCTCCAGGGAAGGCTCTACATAATAGCGTTAGTATATATCCAAATCATCTCAAAGCTGCAAAATATCGAGCTAATCTCAACAAGGAACTCACCAGACATCGATCCATCAATGCCAAAGTGAGATGAATCTCTTAGCTTGTCAGCGTCAATGGACCCATTCACTTCAATCTGTTGGTTTGCCAATTCCTTGTCCGGATCGCTAACAGCCTTCTCCTCGCTAGTCTCAGTCGGATCCTCTTCCCGCGGTCTTTTGGCCTCGTTCTGCTCTTCGTCCTGAGTAAAGCCATTGGTGGCCAGGTCGGCTCTGGGAAACCGCTCGTATCGCTGCAGTACAGCCAGTTTTCGCTTCGAAGGGACCATCACCCGCACCTCGAAGTTACCGCTGTTGCCCAGCTCTTCAAATGTAAACTTTGATGTCGATAGCGTCAGCGATGCTGATGCTGAAGGTGAGGAAGAAGAAGATGATGTCATGCTCATGGTGAGCGTCCGAGTTATTTTCCGTAGTGGTGTGGTTGATGCGCTCTCCCCATTTTGAATACGCCTGGTGCTGTTGCTACTTTGACTTGGTGTCTTCACAGGAGATTGATGTTTGAGAGCTGGTACGTCCTTGGGAGAGAGCCCTAGGGCAGCAATTTCGCTAGGGTCTAGCAGCGGCATAGCTTGGCTGTTGTGGGTTTGGTATCTCTCGTTTCGTCTCCCGCCAATGATACTGATGAAGGGTGTTTTGATAATTATGATCGATAGGACGATGGAGGATAGATGATGGAATGAAAAGAAGGGAAAGCACACGAGTGGGAAAGGCGAATAATAAGTGGCCCCGATTGGCTGACGTTCACGTTTCCGCCGAAGCGAAGCGGCATGGTTGCCTCATGGCGGCCATCCCTGTCGTCGACTGAACTTCAAAATATTTATCACGCGGTTGCCGACTGTACCGTTGACTGAAAGTCAAAGGTGATCTATATACGAGGACATTCATATATGAGGGCATAAAAATTTGATTGAAGCTGATGCAATTGTAAATATAGGGTGACATCATACCTGATCATGTTTAGAGTGAATTAGTTAAAGATGAAGGTTTAAATATACTGGGACCGAGACTATTCTGCGGCTACCAAGCGAGGAAACATCAACTTGGAAAGCGCCCAAACTTGCCCCCAAAGAGCTGCTCACTTGAGTCCTCCTGCGGATTTAGTCATCTAAGAACATCTATTCTGCTATGGGCAAACTTTTGGCTTCATCATAATACCTGCGAGTCCGAAACTATCAACCTCTCAAATGTTTAACATGTATATTACAACCTCTGAGAAAACTTAATATCGATAAGACCTCGCCTCAATCTCTCTATCGTACAATCCATCTCTATAAAATTCAAACTTACCTCCTCGCCTGCCTCTTACTCTTCCCTAACCTCGGTGTTTTAACCTTCTTGCCGCTTCCGAACGAATTCTTCTTCATGCCTTTACTGCTAAACCCGCTCATATCACCACTCGACATGGCATCACCACTCTTCGCAAACTTTTTCCTCCCACCGAACCCAAACTTTTCATTCTTCTTCTGTCGTTTCGCATTCGGTGGACCCCCACTACCACCACCTCTTCTATCCCTGCCAGTGGCTTTAGCAGCCTTCTCGATAGCGATATCGAACGGATCATCTTCATGTGCGTCGCCCAGATCGGCACCCGCTCGTTCTAATGTTATATTAGCAAACTCCCGTAGAACCAAGTTGAATCGAACATAACAAAGAGGGTGGGGGGAGACATACTCCTCTTCAAAACCGCAATCTTATCCAACATCTCCCTCTTCTCCTTCTGCCGTTCCTGCAACCTAGCAACCTGCACCTGCTTCCCAAACTTCTTCAAATCTCTCTGCCGCTTCGCATCCGCCGACGCCTGCTTCTGCGCCGCCTCCTCCTTCATCTTGTCTTTAATCTTGCCCATATGCTCCTCACTCTTGACCATTTCCGCGAAATAGTCGGTGGGACGGGTGAACGGCGCACCCTCGGATAGTAAAGCCGCGCGGCCGCGTTTGGTGGCATCGAGAGCTTGTGTGTAGAATGCAAGCTCGCGGGTGAGGTCGTCGTGGACATCTTTGATTTCTACGGGGTCGGTTGTGGTCAAGGTGTGGTGGAGGGAGAAGGGGGTGGATTTTTTAATGGGGAGGGCGATGGAGGCATGGGCGGAGAGGAGAGCGGAGTGGTTGTCTATTGTGAGTTTCTGGCGGGGGATGATGTCTGCTTCGGGGTCTTCGTCTTCTTCGTCGACTTCGGATAGCGGGACGTCCTCGTCGTCTTCTTCTGCCTCTTCCTCATCGTCTTCTTGTGTCGTTGGTTTTGATGTCTCGTGTTTGCCATTGAGCTTTGGCTCTTCCATCTCTTCATCCTCATCTTCATCTTCTTCGCTATCTTCATCTTCTTCTTCGTCGTCGTCACTATCCGAATCGCTATCGTTGAGTCTCGTGACATCAATCACCCTCTCATCTTCTTCATCGCTACTCTCATCCTCCCAATCCTCCCCTTCTCCATCCTTATTCAATTCCTCGTCTTCAGAATCGTCGTCTTCTTCCTCTGCCTCCTTCTCAGCAAGCTTTCTCTTTCGCTTATTTGCTTCCTTTTGCAGTTTCTTCTGTTTCTCGAGGTAGGGTACTTTACCCTTATCGGCGGCGAGGATCTGTCGTAACTTGGCTTTCGCCATTGTGATTATGATATGCGTATGCTATGAGGTATCGAGGGATTTGAGTTTGTTTCGTAAGTGTGCTTTTAATCGTATGGTGGAGGTTTGGGTAAAGATATTTCGCGCTACAGTAGTGTGAAAGCTAGAAGATCGGTCGCGAATTTTTATCTATTTAATTTTTTTTTTTTTCTTTCTTTCTTTTAAACGAAAACAAGAAAAAGCAAAACCCAATATAGCGACCAACATCCCGGCTCGATGAGAGACTGTCGCAACACTTCGCAGAGAATGACCATTGGGTGCCATTCGCTGCAAACTGCATCTACTGTACTTTTAATCACTCATGTCGTGTATTCTAGGTATTGTGTCAAGAACTTCTGAGCAAGTAATCGCTTCACACTATGTATTTTGACTTAGAAGTGAACTGCTCTACTCTCGGATCTTGGCTTGAATTTCGTCCATGCTATCGCCAGTACGTTACTGTGTCAAAGATATATATAAAATGTATCGAATGAGAGAATTGCTTGACTAGAATACACTGTGACACAGCTGTGAATAAAGGCCTCATATCACCATATCGGCTTACAAAATTTATATTAATCTCAATGTTAAACTTAAGTAATGAGGCTCAATAATCCGTATTCTTTACCCACCCCAGAAGTCCGTACATATACAAAAAAGCTTTTTTGTGGTATCGATAAGAGACACATACAAACACAATATGCAAAATGAGATGCCAAAAAAATGCAAAAAAGATAGTGACAAGAGGGGGATTCGAACCCCCGCGGGCTAAGCCCATGAGAACACACCAACTCAGTTGATGAAGCTTTCGCTTGAGTCACACGCCATAACCACTCGGCCATCTTGCCTTCGATCATGACATGCCGGACAGATTTGTATATTACAAACCTATCCTCTTTTCTCACCGGATTTGGGACGTCTACATCTCTCATATTATTAGATGACTTGTGGCTAAGAGAATATCCATCATTGCAGTCTGTTATTTATGAAGAGGACTGATAGAGGAGAGCTGATTTACTCGTTTACATCCGATATTCAACCCTTTACAACAGGATCACTCGATGATACAAAAACACCATGAGAGGGGTATATAATATTAGAAATCTTAGCTTTCCATAAGGCAAAAGAGAAGCTTACAGCCAGATAAAAAGAAAATAAAAGCAACGCCAAAGCACCATCGTTGATAAAAGACATTATCCATATCCCATTCCCCCACCCTGTAAACTACCAAAATGAGAAAAAAAGTTGGAAATGGCGCCGGGCCCAACCTCAAATCTACTAAGCGCTTGGTTTAGTATCCGCCTCTAGATGAAGCATCTCCGGACTTGCATGCATCAGCACACTCCAGCGGGAAACCACGACCTCGATTTATTAGCCTTCCCTTCCAGCCAGGTTACCAGATGACTAGCCCGAATTAATTAGCTTCCACCCAAACCACACAACCACCAAGAGAGATTCAGGGAAAACTTACTCTAGATTCGTCCATGGATCACGAACCAGCTGATCCTGTAGCACATTCTGCGCCTGCTCTATATTCGCCTTCTTCCTCTCCAACGCCTCTTCCGTCGCATGTATCCTCAACTCACACGTTCTCCAATGATCCGATGCCTTCCTCGCCCCTTCCAACGTCGTAGCATCCTCGATCCCAAAGGTACATTCCTTCCCCTTCCCATCATGTCCCATGCACTTCCACCTTGTCTCTGCCGCAGCAGCCGCCGCAGCAGCATTCATCGACATTCCAAGGGGCACGTTCGAAATCTTCAATCCCAACATCGAGCTTTCAATATCATTTGATTCTACCTCCACTGCAGGCGCTACAATCACTTTCCTTGGCCTTCCTCTTCCAACCTTCACACTCCCGTTCCCACCCTTCATCCTTGCATTCCGCTTCGCTTCCTTAACAGGCTGCAAGAGCTCCTGGAAATACGTCCCCCGGTTCACATTCTGCAGCAACTCCACCGCCGTATCGAAATCCCAGTCTGCCGTATCAACGAGATACTCCGTCCCTGGTACCCGACGAACCAAGCTCGAATCTTTAATCTCATCAGTGTAATACCCCGTAGCGTATATGACGTCGATATAAACCGGCTTCAACCCGTGTTGGCGTCGCCATTCCGTATTTTCGTCCGCTAATTCCATCAGTTTCTCGTAATCAGATCCATTTTCGGCTTTCGAGCACTTTTGATACAGCGAGTGCAGCTGAGTTAGCTTTGATATGGCTTGATCGCGGAGGTCATCGTATCCAGGATGGTTCTCGTCAAGGGGAACTACGGCAGTAGAAGAGATTTGTACTTTCTTTGGGTTCTTTTGGGCGGGTTTTGTAGATGGATGGGAGGTTGACGGGATGGGGTCGAGAGGGGTTGTCGCTGCTGCCGATCTGGTGATTTTCTTGGTTGGAGGGGTTGTCGATTTCGAAGACATCCGTGAACCTGGAAGACGCGATAGCTTTTTCGCAGGAACGGCGTTGGTTTTCACCTTGATGAGCTCTTTCAGCGTATCAACAGAAGGTTTTGGTGGTTGGGGTTCGATAGGTTTCGGTGTCGGTTTGTCAATCGTAGGTTTTTCGATGCCGGGAGGAACGAAATCGCGTTCCATAGGTGACGGTGGGCTCGCAGCAGATGAAGGTGACGCCTGTGACGACCGTGTCGAACGTGTTACCCTCCCAGAAAGCACCAATTTTTGGTGTGAACCTAACGGCGCAGCTTCAGGAGACGGTGATGATGTGATTATTCGGTCCGAACGCCGTGACTTCTGGGCGAGTCTAACGATAGTAGTCTTGCCCAGCGTCGGCTTACGAATGGGCCGATCCGAACCAGTCTTTCTACGGCGGCGTCCCGGCTCGTCTGTAGAATCATCGCGCGATTTCCGTTTCGAACTCTTTCCCGTCTCGGAGCCACCACTGCTTGTGGTGCCTGAACGATTTCGAGTGGTTCTTCGGGGGGGAGGCGAGGGCGATTCTGGAGGGGGAGGTGGTGGGTATTTCTCGGTGAGCCTTTCGGCTTTTCGTTTGTCCTGGTTCTCAAGCTCATGTTGAACTTTCATTATAGTAGTCTGTATTTCCTCAATCTCATCCTATTCCAGACGCTCATTAGCTCCAAACGACCTTGAGATTTGTAATTTATAAAGGGAACACACAGCATGGTTTTCGGACATGTAACCCCAAAACGGGGTACGTTTATACTTTGCATGCATGGTTTCCTCGAGAAGTTGGGCGATGATGAAGCGACGGTGTCTTTCGACGAGCCTTTCGCAATCTTTCGGAGTACCTAACACTGGATTCTCGGACATCTAACCCATCCAAAAGTTTAGTCTAAAAGTGTATTTAAACCGAATATAGTGTGACTAACCTCCAGATATAGCTGCGACATGGCTGTCTTAACCCGTGCGCCTCTTGAAGAGATATGACCATATTTATCGGCGATGAAATTGTAGATGGCAGCTTTCTGGAGCATAATATTGTAGATATCTCTGTAGTCCGACGCAGGGTGAATACCGTACCAAGCAGCATTTCCCAGCGCCCAAATGACGATTTTCTCATCGCTGAGTCGTTCAATTGACCACCTTCTGACGTTTGCGACTTGGATTTCCTGATTGGCGAGATCGGGTTTGAGAGCTACATGAGCGTTTATCCTCCGAGTTAGCGAGGAGCGTTCACCAGCACCAACACAAACAGCAGACAAGGGTAACTGTTTACCAAATTCCTTGAGGTCATCGGGGATGGTTTTGATCGTTCCCTTTACGTTGAAGGGACCTTTCTCCAGGACGTCCAACAGATCTATCAGATATTCCTTGTGGCTGGATTTCGGCGACCAAACAATAGCGTCGTAGAGATCGCAGGTGGGCCATTGCATGTAGTGCAGCTCGTTGGGGTTCTGCTCCATGAAAACCGATAGCTCAAGCATTATTCTGGATGGCGGCATTTGGAAAAGAGGTGCGTGCGACTGACACCGGCAGCGGAGAGGAGAGGTGTTAGGTGAGTGTATGGACGGGCGAGCTGGCTGAGCCAAGCTAATCGGCGGTGGTTGAGGATTGCGGGAATGGTGTGTTTCTATCTACGCAGCGGTTTGTTTATGATGACGGCAATGGCTGAGTGGCGCGTCATGGCGCATGGTATCGGGATCGTGGGCAAGGGTGAGGAATGCGATGTTCAGGAACTATGATGGCGAGCAAGAGGAAATTCAGAGGGGGAGACGGGGTCCGTTCGGGCAAGGTGGTTGATTGAATGATTGGTTGCGTTTGTGGTGCCTTGCTGGTTCGTCGAAGGAGGCGGGATTGCGGCCAGTCGGCTGGTGTTTGTGTGGATGTTTGGGTGGCTTGTTGATTAGATGACTAAGCTGCAGACCGACAACAGTCACGTGATGATCTTGAGATCCTTGTCGGGTTTAACGGTCGGTGATGAGACGGGAGACATCGTCATCCATTGCTCGCGCGGTGTTATCATCATCACATCGACCTCAAACATATCTCACCCATATCCATTTCGTCAATAATATTATATTTCCCGATTATTACAAGTCCCATCCATTGGTCTACGCTAACATCAAAAGAAGAAGGAGTCTCTGATCTCATCTGGCAAATCACAACGACAGATTCAATCACAAGCCAACCGGACATACATACAAGGGCCCACTCCACTGGCGCAGACCCGAACCTCATCCCCAATCATCCGCTCTTTATCACAGTCCTCCCCAACATCTTCATCACCATCAGCCTTCATTATCCGCTCATCTTGTTCTCGTATGACTCTCGAACAGTCTATTCACTAAGCAACTGGCCACTCTTACCGTCCCGTCGCCCGCTACCGCGATCGCGTTTCTATGAGCAGGAAACGGTCCAAAAAGCCCTCTCCTTCTTCCTCTTCCACCACGAACGACAATAATCCCCAGCAGCACCCATCCGCTACATCTTCAACTACCTCGGTAACATCCCAAGCGACAACCACTACACACCGGGATGACACCAGTGCGGCAGGCTCTACAATGTCCCGATCTGCTGCATCGGCCCTAGAATCCACTGCTTCCGTTGTTCACAAAGTAAAGGTACCACCATCATTCTCCTTGAACACATGCCACTTTGGCGCTAAAAACAGCTAACCGCTTCTCTTGCTTCCATCTTGCAGACCCAGGTTCCAGAAGCCCTACATGCCGTCGCCCAGACTCTTCCGCAACGTCACCCTCCGAACCTCTCTCGTTTGACCATCTCGAAAGCGACGGCGAGCACACAAGTGGCTCAGGAAACCGCAGCCAGAACCGCTTCCTTTTCAGCCCCATCACGACCACCACGATCACCTTCCCAACCTCGGAAATCAGTATCTAGTCCCATGTCCAAAGTCCTCTCGCAACCGAAACCGACAATTCAGTTAACAAACACACTTGAAACCTCGAATTCAGATTCGCAATCTCGAGAACCTGGACCCAGTACTAGCACCGAAAACGAAGAGCCTCAAAAGTCTCTGGTGAATGGAAATAACGATACGGGGAAATCCAAGGACTTACCAAAAGACGATACGGCACAAAACGTCACCGACGCCGTAGAACCAAAGACCACGTCATCTTACTGGTTATCGTGGTGGGGGACCGGCCAACCAAATCCCCATTCGACAAACAGCACTGAAACCCCAATTGCAAAACCTCAAGACACGCCAGCACCTCCCGAGCCCATCATGACGAATCTTCCACCGACTCTCCCAACGATTAATAACCTCAAAGCCAATAATAAAACACTGCAAAAAGTTAGAAGCGCTGAGACTCTCAACTTGAGGAAAAATCTCAACAATAGCACAGCGTCTATACGTACGGCACCTCCAACTTTTATCGACCCTCCCAAGAATATCGCTACCCCTGTAGAAAATACACGACCGACCACCAATACTTTACCAGTACCCTCGACATCTGCACCTGCCTCTCAACGATCATCGTGGTTTGGATACTGGTACGGAACGACCGAACAACCCTCGATAGTCAACAAACCTGACGATGATACCAATGGCATCGCAGAAGCGAATGGAAACAAGGCCAAGGAACTTACCAATACGGAAGTCCGACATGAAAATGGCAACGCTAGGCAATCACCAGAAGAAGCCTCGACACCTTCGAATGCACCAGAGGATCCCAAAGCAGACGATGCTGCGAAACCGGTTTCTAATGATGGCATATTAGCTCGAGGAGCAGCGTGGGTCTGGTGGTCAAAACCACAACCACAACCAGAAACTAGCGATAGGATCATTGAAACCGATGAGATTGCAGTAGCCGGATCATCTACCGAGACCGACCCTCAGAGAGCAAAACTCACAACTCAATCTCCCCAGCCGGGCCAGAAAAGGGCCAGAAGCGGTTCCCCGAGTTCAATGCGTAACGAACCCGAACCGGCTTCTACCGCCCAGCCGCCCTCTATCCCAATTGCCCCTAAGGAAGTTTCGCCAGCTGCTAAAACCCTCCAAAAGGTGCTTCCGCCTAATCTTCTAGTGCCTTCCTTCGATTCCTGTTTCAATCCCCAACAATCTAAATCTTGGTTCGCGCTACCGTCATCTGTCAATCGTTTGTGGTCAACTCCGAAAGCTCCTTCGAAAACTCAGCTCTCGATTGTTCCAACCCTTCCTCGAATACGGAAAGCTGTCGCTATTGGGGTGCACGGCTTCTTTCCGATGAAACTGGTTCAACGAGTTCTTGGCGAGCCAACAGGTACATCGGTACGATTCGCAACAGAAGGAGCAGCCGCAATCCAACGTTGGGCGGATAAACATGACATAAGCGTCGACATCGAAAAGATTGCATTAGAAGGGGAAGGAAGAGTGTCTGATCGAGTAGAAGTACTCTGGAAGCTTTTGGAAAACAGATTAGATGTTATCCAAACCGCGGATTTTATTTTGGTTTGCTGTCATTCACAAGGGACGCCGGTCGGTGTGCATCTGGTGGCCAGAATGATCGAATACGGACTTGTGGAGAGGACGAAAATTGGGATTATAGGGATGGCTGGCATCAATCTCGGACCTTTTGTTGAACTCAACTCACGAATCCTCACCGGGTCTGCGAAGGAGCTTTTCGACTTTTCGAGTCCGACCAGCGAGGTATCCCAGCAATATATTGAATCTCTCTCGGCAGTGCTCGCCCACGGCGTCAAACTAGTGTTTGTCGGCAGCATTGATGATCAGTTGGTGTCATTATATTCGTCCACATTTTCAAACATCAGCCACCCGTTCATATATCGAGCCGTCTTTGTGGATGGACGAGTTCACGCTCCAGATTTCATCTCGCATGTCGTCGGATTGGCGTTGAAGCTCCGTAATATCGGCGTGAGAGATCACGGCATTATTCGGGAATTATCGGGTCCGCTCGCCGGAAGTCTGTACTCGGGAGAAGGACATTCGAGGATCTATGACGATTCGGCCATTTATGATCTCGGCGTACGACACTCGCTCGAAACAAACACGAAAGAATTTTTGCGAGTGCCGTTGAAGGTTGAGGACTTCGAGCTGCCGTCGGCTGCGAATCCTTATATTTTACCGTGGGCTATGAGGGGTATGCTTGAGGAGAGAAGGGTGCGGGATGAATTTGAGCTGCAGGAGGAGTCTAGGACGTTGTTGGAAGAATTTACAAAGTGGCATCCAACGTCGAAAGTTTTGAAGGATGTAAAGTATGTGTTACCGTTTCTCGATGGCTATATATAAACATACTAACAAGGCTTTTGTTTTACAGATTCCGATTAGAAGCGATACGCTCAAAATTATAGACCTGGATTTAGGGTTCCTATGGCGCGTTCTTTTTCCCCCTTTTATATTGGTGTCTAGACTTGGTCCGGGAGACTTTGGTAGCAATATTTATAGTGTGTGTGATATTATAAAATCACGGTTGTACAGTACATTATCGGGATTGTCGATTTCTTTTGACTCTGGTGTCACGTTTCTTTTACTCTTAGGTCCTTTTTCATATCAGAAATTGAAAAGGTCATGCTACTAAGGTTCAGGCATTTAGAGGTCTACATTAGCCTATTTTAGAGGAAAGGAGGAGAAATATAAACTCTTATTTATGTTTCTCCAGCTTGTATTAAGAGCTATACCTTCTTTTACACATGTTTTTAATGAGAAGAAAGTCCAGAGAAGTAGATTTGAACGACGTTGAGCTTGTCGTCCAAAGACAGAACCTTGAACTAGCGTGACCATGCATATATGTAGTAAACCAGTCTGTGTATCTTCTAGACTCACAAAATTACTCTAGGGGTGCTATTTGTTACCCATATTTTATCATAGCCCTTGTCAACGCTCTGTGGGATACACAGGATTGGTGGGAGCATTATAATCGAATCAGCAGAAATTCAAACAAGTGGATCGGAACTATGCTGGATGCCGTTAGCTTAGCCGCTGTATGCACGAGCTCTGTTCGTTGATCTCGTCTTCCGAGGTTGCACCGAGCGAGATATCAAGAGGAACGCACATCTGGAAGCCAAAGCAGTCAATTTGCGAACATTCCTGGCGAAAAATTCAAAGCTGTCCAACTGCACATTGCCGATCGCTTTCCGGAATGTAAAGATGCTTAGCTAAGCTATAGAACGAAGGTTGGCAGTCTTCTCACAACTTTGTAGCTTTTATATCTGAAGGAAGAGAAAGGTTTTTTCAGCTGTAATTATTTTTGTCAAGTTACTTAAGTACTTAAGTATATTATAAATAGGTAAACTTAACGGCTTACAAGTTGAACTTGTAGTCAAATCGGTGACATCAATTGCTCATTATCCAACGCTCGTCAACACCAAACCGCTTTCCAATATTGATATATCCGCATCCGCATCCGATCCAACTGCACAAACACCTTCAAGGACCCACGCTTTAGAATCCCACAATCGAATTCATCGCAATGGCACCAGTCGGCGTTGCCATCCTCGGAAGTGGCATCTTTGTCGAGTATGAGGATTCGCCCCACTTTTTGTATCAAACGAGAAAATGGCTCACAATTCATATATAAACATATAGAACCCAACATAAACCAGCGTGTCTTCAAAACCCGGAGCTGCTTTCCCTCAAGGCGATATACTCCCGTCGAAAGGTCTCCGTCGAAGCCATCATTGCCAATGAAACGACTACGATTGACGTCTACAGTGACGATTCCGGGGAAGGCAAGGGGCTTGATGACCTCTTGAAGAGAGCGGATGTTCAGTTTGTTATTATCGCGTATGTATTGACCGCTCTATACTCTCTTTCTGCTAAGTATCACCACTATTATAAAATAGTAGCATGCATGATATCAATATTCTTACACCGGGTTGTATAGACTTCCAATCATCCAACAACCAGAATTCATCAAAAAGGCTCTACTAGCCGGAAAACACGTCCTTTCAGAAAAACCGATCGCGAAGGATCTCGCCGCTGCGAATCAACTCCTGAGATGGAAGAAAGCTCACGCGCCAGGGCCAATCTGGTCTGTCGCAGAAAACTTCAGGTACTGGAAGGCATTCGCATATGCCAAAAAACACCTTGAGGAATTTGGTAAAGTTCTTAGTTTCAAAGTCAACGTACTACAATTCGTTGCTCCTGGTGGAAGATACTTTGGTAAGACCAATGACGTATTCCAATCTTCAAATAACAGTGCTTAGTGATACTGATTACAGCTGGGGTATAAAGAAACAACATGGCGTAAGGTTCCAGAACACCAAGGCGGCTTTTGTCTCGACGCTGGCGTCCATGCTGCTGCCGCCCTGCGTATGCTAGTTGGTGAGGAGGAAATAGCCTCATTATCCGCTTTTACCACACTTCTTCAGGAGCACCTGTTACCGATTGATACCATCAATTCAACAATCAAATTGAAGTCCGGTGTTTGTGGAACATTCGCCTTGTCTTATGGTACACCTTCGGCTAAAGATTTTGATTTCTGGATTGTGTGCGAGAAGGGGTATGTTAGAGTTGGGGATAACTCGACGGTCACGGTGAAGAAGTTGGATATGCCAGAGGAAACTGTGGTTTTTGGGGACGATGAGGAGTGGAATGGTGTTAAGGCTGAGGTTAGGGCTTTTGCGGAGGCGGTGAAGAGCGAGAAAGCGAATCATGCGCAGAGTCCTGAGATGGCGGTCGCGGATTTGGAGTTGGTAAGTAACCTTTATTGTTTTCTTTCCTGATTTATATTTCATGGGTTTGAGAAATAGTTGATTGATAATCTTCATGGTGTTTTAGATTGAGAAGATGATCAAATCCGGTGAGCAAGGCGGGAAAGTATTTGAGGTCACGGGTGGAATCGAACCGACGAGTGTTCTTGGAGATGTGATTGAGAAGTTCTCTTCCTAAACTAGATGATTATATCTACTTAATGAATTGATGCCTTTGAGATATGAGGAATAGAACAAATTATTTACCATTTTATTTCTTGTACCCTGGAATCCTATCTAGAGAAGACTCTTCTTCGCAAAAGTCTATTCTGCTGAAATCTTCGAAATATCAATCTTCTGATTACACACCTTCCCATTGACCCAAACCCTCCCAACATTCCTATCATCCCCCGTCGTAACCCATTTCTCAAACAGCTCCGCGACACTCTCATCCCCAAACCTCGTAAACCGCTGTCGTCTATCACACAACGAATCACCCTCGCCACTCTCATCCATCGCCAAGTCTAACTCCACAGCATCCCATTTCATACCCTCCTCAAACTTCCCAATCATGTCCTCCATCCCGAGCGCTCTAGCCCCGCTCGCCGTCGCAAGATGAAACGCATACTTGAAATCAACCGTCCATTTTTCAGCTTTGATATCAGACTCGGTAACATTACTAGAGCGGTTAACGGTAGCGAACGAGTCGATACGGTCCTGGAGGATCGCGGTGCGCATGTTATCCAGCATGGTACCGAATCCGCCAGCGATATCGGTGCCCAATCCGATTTTGAGGTTTGGAAAAGCCGTTTGGTAATGGGGGATCGGAACCGTAGCACGGGCGAAGAGAATATTTGACCATCTATAGAATTTCGTCAGAATATGCATATGCCACACCCATACAAGGCCCATTTCGAATACGTCCTTTAAATAAAACAAGTGAATGTAATCATCAGAGATAAAGACTTACGGACAACTAACGACCGTCGAGCCGATACTTTGCATCACCCCCACTTCAGCATCTTTCAGTCTACAACAATGCGCTAGGATCGTTTTATCCCCCAAAAGCCCTGTTTCGTTATATATATCCACATCCCGCTGTCCCGGATGCTGGATTTCAACCAGCGCTTCTTCGTCCACGGATTCCGCAGCGTGGCTTTGTACGAAGCAGTTATATTTCTTGGAGATATCGCCTAGTCCCTTTAATAGTTCTTTAGAACAAGTGGGGATCTAGCCATCCGGAACCGAGATACGCTATCAGCCCCTTCTACTCCAGCATTATAAAACTGTAATGGGACGGTGTGGTACTAGAACATACAAACCTCGGCGTCACAACCGGTCTAACAACAGCATCCTTTCCACTCCCCCACTTTCCGAAACACCACTTTACAAACTCCTCGGTATCTTTCAAACTACTCTCCGTTGTTTCAATATAATAATCCGGTGTGAGCATATCAGCGCAGGTCTTGCCCACGAACGCGCGGATGCTGGCTTCGAAACAGCAGTTTGCGAGGATTTTAGTAGCCTCGAGGTGGTTCGAGCCATAGAGTACTGCTGTCGTCGTAGCGTTTTTGAGCAGGTGGGTTGTGAGCTTCGGGTAGATTTGTTTAGCGTGGGATGGCGACGAGAAGGCCGCTTCGGCGGGGAAGGTGTATCTTCCAAGTTCAACGATTCACTTTCAGTTATGATTTTTTTCTTACAGTTTTTGCTAGTTAGATGTCCAGATATTTGACATACTTTTGAAGCCACTCCATCAATGGGATATCTGTTTTTGTGCCCAATTGCTATATAACCATACCACCACGATCACTAAGGTGTTGGATTTACTGCGTTGACGTTAGACAGCACAAATATGGTGATGATAACTAACCTTGAACTGCGGAGCACTATGAATTATATCAGGTCAACCAAACGCCAGGCTTAGAATGTAACATAATATATAATGGGAGACATATATCTTGTCCCAATTGATTGATCTAAGAGGTTTGATAGAAAACGTACTGAATATGTAAATCAACCAACCCCGGAATCAAAACCTGAGTGCCCCTCATCTTTGCCACGGCGGGTAGTAACCGCCGAAACTCCTCTCGAAGCTCGCTCTCGGTGTTACATATCTGCCCGATCACCCCGTCATCAGTGATGACGCAGAAGACATTTTCTCGAACGCGGAGGGCGTGGGGGGTTGGTGCGTCGATGAGGGTTGCGTTGAAGATTTTTGCGATAGTCATTGTGAATTCAAGAATTCGAAAATATTGTATGTATATACCTCCACTAGTATCCGAGAGTCTTGTGGCCGAGGTAAGCTATAAGACCGAGGTGGGGATGTTTACAGATTTTGGTTTTTGAAGAGTTGAGGAAGAGCACTCACTGGTTCGGGAAAGAGTTCAAGATTTATACCAGCACTGGACTAGCCGTACTTCGATCAAGCTTCATCATTTCATAAAGCCAACGAATCCTCACACGAGCACATTTCAGAAGCTGTGATTTCAATTACCAGAATAACATAAGTTTATACTTGAAAAAAATATATTTCGCCTTGCTAGCTTGAAAAAACCTGCTACAATATGATTATATAACATGGCAATAAATAAACATACAAACTGGTATATAAAAACAACTAAGCAAGAGAAAAGGAAAAGGAAGGACTCTACACCCAAGGATATCGTCAACGGCGGATGGCGGCAGTGTCGGGGATGGCAGTGGCTTTTTTTTTTTGTAAGGAGGATCGGGTTCAAAAAGAAGGAATGAGTTTTTCGCTATATAAACAAAAAGATATAGAAATGCAACATGCATATGCGAATACGGTCGGTCGGTTGGTCGATTTGTCGTGATATATGTATTTCGAATTGAAAAAGATAAAACAAAAAACTTGCGGATGTTTTGAGGATCATCGCGATGCCTAGCGCCCAGGCAAGATATCAATATGGAAACAACAGGAAATATGGAATCTGTCGCTTTGCTGAAAGGTATAAAATGCAGGGCTTTTTAGAAAAGCTAAAGAAAGACAGAAAAGATGCAATGTGCCCCAAAATGATGAGAATAGGATGAGGATGAGGGATATGGGCAGACGTGATTGTGGTGATATATAAAAAGATGAAAGAAAAACACCATGATCTCCGAGCAAAGGAAACAAAAATACAAGTTCATTTGGCGATCCATCGCAACCTTCTCCATGTATGTAAAGGCAACCGTGATGTGAGTCCCCCTTTTTAGAATGAAGACCCATGGGAAAAAGAAAACAAGAAAATGCAATTCATTATTAGATCCCAAACCCCAGAAAAATGTCGTTCCAAAACGTCTCTGTTAGTGCGATTGCGTGATTCATTTCGTAAAGTTTTTAGCACCGGGTATTTTTTATACACAATAATGTCACAAACCCCGTCAAATCGGATATGACTTGCGGAGTTGTTTCTTTGCGTCATTATAACCGCTCGAAGGGGAATGTCCTCCTCTAGAGGAAACCAGATTCTTGGAGTAATCGTGCGATCTTCTCGTCTTCTCGTTCTCTAGGCTCAATCTGAATGGAAACCTCGTACATTTCGTGAACATCCTTCGCAGCTGCCATGTTGGAGAGAATGTACTGTTGCAAAGGCTCAACGGGTTCCAGAGCATATGGGACAGACTGGTATTGTTGGATTTCTCGAATAACTTCAGCTGTCTTTGCTCTCTTAGCAAAGTTGATAAGATCGGTACCCTTGATTTCATCGGGGTTACCATCCTCAATAAAGGTCAAATCCGTGAGGTATACACCTAAGGGTTATTAGCAACTCATGAAATTGAAAAAGAAATCTAATGAATCATACCTAAGAATGGAACACATGGAGGATTGACAAGATGCAGCATTTCACGATAGTCACCAAAGTTTCTTGTGGTACCCATGAGAGTACGCATGCTCTCCAAAATTCCAATAGTACGAGTCGGGACCTGCTCCCAGGTTCGCTTCAAACGATGGATTGGCGATGTCGACAGAGCTGAAATAATAGCCGTCAACGTGGAGAAATTGTTCAAGAATCGACATTTCTGTAAAATATAGTTAGCCTCGACACCAAAAAATTAGATACGTAGATTGCATACCTCTGCCACCGAGATGAAGTGTTTGATGACAACCACACGCTTCTTCACTTCAGGCTGGTTGAGAATCATCTCAGCCACCCAATTCGTCAACTGATTAGAGTTGAGAATCATAGCCTTGACATTTTCAGCCGGATCTGGGGAAGAATCTGAAGGAGACGGTTTACTCCAAACTTTGCCCAAGCACTCAGTCGCCCTAATCTTAGTGTAGGCTCGAGACTCGATGATTGTCAACTGACGAGCAAACTCCAATGGGTCGATGTCAAGGAACTTAAGCTTGCGCATGTTCTTGGGATAGATTGGCGGCGGTTTGGCTCCGTCAGTCTTGATCATAACTCTCTCAATTTGTGGATCGCGACCCTGCAGACGCATCTTGAGCAACTTGATTAAAACATTGGCTCCCGGGAATGACGGGGCCATGACGGACTCGGCGAAGCCCAAAACACGGTTCAAAATCTCGGTTTCCGCTTCTCCCTTTGGCTCCATCCAATAATTTTCAAACCACGATTTGAGGATATTGAGCACACGCAACCTGATAGGCTTTTGCTTACGTTCTGCCCACATCTTGTATTCGGCGGTCGTAAGATTATTAGGTGGTTGAAGGTTGAAGCGGTCAGTCAAAAGATCGAAAAGCTGAGTAGCGGTCGTAAACGACTTGTAAGTGAGAAGGAACGTGTTGTTGAAATCGGCGTCCATGGAATCGTGTCTCGTCAAGTTAACTACGAGCAACTCGAGTTTACCACCACGAATAGATGCCTTGTTGTCAGCATATTGAATTTCACTCTCGTCTTCAATATCCGAGGCAAGGAACCATGGGTCTGGCTCTGGTCCGGCTTCGACTGGAGAAGTGAGTTCTTCTTTAGATGGCGGGGTCTTCTTTGCTGGGTTGTCGCCAAGAATTTGACGTAGCTTATCAGGGTTTCCGGCATTGAAAGGTCCGCCAACAGCTGATCCAGCGCGCCCTCGAGCAGTAGGGATGGGTCCAACAGGGGTCTTGCCATTGACTTTTGCAGATGGGCTGGTCGCTGAAGCCTTGTGTCCATCGTCTGTGAATTTGGACGCTTTCTCACTATATTCTTCCACCAAATGCTCAGCGGTGAAAACGAGGCTCTGGACGCCTTGTTGGATTTCTTTGATATATCCACGGACTTCAGCGAGTCGATCCTCGAGTGGCAAACCTTGATGGCTGGTCCATTCGTCTGCCAGCTCCGCTGTGACGTATTGACATGCCATAAACAAATCGGCGAAAGAATCGTACAAGCGTTGTTTGGTGATAGCAAAATCCAACAGCGTTGGACTGCGACCTCCAGCAGCGAGTGGGGCCAAGTTGATGCTTTCGAGGAAGTGGAAATAAGCACGCATCGAGTCCATGGACGTTTGGGCAGCGTGAATAACAAATGCGCCAACAACATTTTGTTGGTGAATGGTAGTGACTGGTCCAGGAGTTTCCAAAGCATCTTCCAATGTCCTAAGACCTGGAACAACAACGGCCTGCAAGCCTCGCAAGCTTTCCACTAACTGGCTGTCGATCTGGGTGGTTGCGACGGTCAGGTTGTCGCGCTCTCCAAAGATGATAGACTGCTTAGCGGCCGGGTTCCCTAGACCGTTGCTAAACCAGCTTCCTCCGATATGACTCCCCACAACGAAACCAGGGCCAAGCCGAGGGACAACATCATCCTTTTGTGCTCGGGCAACCTTTGCGAATTCCAAAACCCCAGTCATCACTTCATCAGCCTCCTGGAGACACTTAGCTTCGGCATCAGCTGGTGGCCAGTCGGTGCTTGCAACGTGAGACGACAAGACCAATTTCGAAAATGCAGCCATGAAGCGTCGGAAATGTGGATGCAGAGCTTTGTTCGAGGATATGATTGTTGGTTGTCCGGAATGATTATCAGTTGTCGAGGAGCCTGCACCAATGGTCAAACGAAGCATATCCGAGATGTCTTCTGCCCGGGAAACGTATTGCACTCGTTGTCGTTGCATGATCGCCTGTCGGTATCTTTCGATCGCAATTTGTGTTTCCTCGATGAGAGCGTCCCAGGATGCTGGGATTGGGAGGATGTCGTCGTGGAAGGTGACGGTCTTGTTGTCTTTTGGGGTCATCTTAGCGTTAGCATCACCATGGTATCAAACTTCAAGATGAAGATCGCAGTTATTGCAAAAAAATTATTTTGGATTGTAGCGGAGACGGCATTTTGAGGGAGAATTGGCTTACCATCGTGGTGGTCTGCGTTAATATCATTTGCCGCATTACGGCCATCAAATAGCTCTCTATTTCAAATAGACTCGTTAGTAAATTTGTTGGATATTTGGTTGCACAAAAAGAGCGGACTAACGTAGCGTTGGTTTCCTAGAATTAACAATATAATGTTAGTAAACCCAAATTGTTTAAAAAAGGTTACTACTTTGGTAGGGATCAGTCATACCCTCACAGGACTGTGAACCGCAAACATGAGCATTTCACCGTCGCCTTGGGATTCGTTGTCGGCACCATCATCATGGTCCACTCCGTTAGTCGCTTCATCGGTAACCAAACCGGCAGCCATCAACTCGGGAGGAGGTCGAGTCGAATCGGGGGCGGTGAATTCTGTCCTCTGCCTGGGGCCGGATTCTGTCGAGGAGTTTGGTGTCTCCAGGGGAAGTTCCATTCTCGAAGCACCCGTCAATGTGTTGAAGTAATACAAACGACCATCGGGAGTCACTTGGGGAAGCCAAAACGCCGCTTCGTCCTCCTGTTGGGCTCCCTCCAGCGGTAGCTGTGGCGAATTGCCATGGCCCTCTGCGTCAGACTCGTCCGACTCCGTATCGTCATATTCATCGTATTCGTGACCCTCATGGTCTTCACCATCGTGTCCAACGAGACGCGCACCGTTATGTTCGTCACCGTTCAAGTCGCTGTTCGGAACTAATGCACAATAGTTGCTAGGAAACCATCCACGCTGTCCGTTGACGATTCCATCCCACCACCCACTCTCCAGCTGGGTGAGAACTTGAATGACATCCCCTTGGTGGAAGCTCAAGCTTGTCGGATCATCGGCGGCGTAGTTGTAGAGGGCCCGGACAAACATGGCGGGAGGAGATGGTGAGTGAGCGGGAGCGGTCGGATTCAAAGATCTCGGCCGTCTACCCTCGCTGAAAGAGCCGCCGTTACCATTCAACATTCGTCCACGGGGCACCTGTGATGCCTGTCTTTGTGATCCACTGTTTGTCGGGAAGTGAGTCGCTTGACTCGTCATGACCATCATCGTGAAGGCTAACTGATCCCAGGACCAGAGGGAGAAAAGGACCCGATAGAAAAAGGCTATATGTAGATATATATAAATTGAACTGCAGGTCCTACTATTGGAGCGAAGAAGAACAATGTATACTATAGAGTGTAGGTTTTAGGAGAGGGTTTGAACGAAAGAAGAGAAAGGTCCGCCCGATTGGTTTCCAGAGTCGGAGTCTGTATGTCGGGAGGTTGGAGATAAAGAGGAAGGTGTGAAGGCGAGAGTAGCTTTCGGCGGCTGAAAAGGAGGATTAAAGGCCGCGATATGTTTGTCTATTTCAGATCATCCGGTTGGACCTCGAGGTAGACGGTGATGGATCATCCATTCGCCGAAAGTTCGTTCCGGGCAGGAAGGTTGGATACACAAAAGCTCAGGCACCCGGTCGATCGATTCCAGCGGAGGGGTGAAAGAGAAATATAAAATATAAAACTGCAAAATATGGATTGTGAAGAGGAGGGAGGGGGGGTTAAAGAGGAAGAGAGAGGGGAGGCACAGTCTGGTCTTCCGTTAGTGAAAGGGAGGATCCGGAGAGTGGCCAAAAACCCGGAGAGACGGAGGATACACGCACTCACACTCCTACTCTGCTACAGGATTCCGACAGACAAACAACAATAATATGTTGGACAAACGGAAAAAATGCCCCCAGATCGAACGGCCAGGCAGATGCTCTACGCTTGTTACTATATAAATGTGTATGAAAGGAAGAGAAAGATGGTGTGTAGTGGAGGAAGGGAGAGGGAGGTTTGGAGAGGAAGATGATGATGTTGATGATGGACGCCGGATGATGGTGGGGGAAGAGATGGGGAACCGACGATGATGGGGGTTGTTGTTTTGGGTTGAGTCGGGTTCACTTGAATTTTCGGTGATGAGATGGGGCCCGTCTGGTTCAGTTACTCACTGGTCAGCAGCAGCAAGTAGCAGCAGGAGTAACCAGCCAGCAGCAGCAACCAGCAACTAACAGGCAAAGCTAAAGGTAAGGGGATTCCAAAGGGCAACCTCCTTTTTTCGTTTGTTCGGCTCGCCAAATAACAAGAATGAACCACCCGGGAAAAGAAAAGGAAAAAAACCCCCGCCTTTTCCAGCAACGCAAACCTAAATTGCCCTGGGTTTGACAGCCTTTCCGCTATAAATTGTATATTCTTCCTATACTCTAATTAGGTTCTCGTAAAGGGGTGGAGTTGGAGGCGGTGTGAGAATAATAATAATAATATATCGACAGGCTGGCTTGGTTGGTTCTCACAATAAACAGTCCTGCCAGTTACTATCACGAAGGAGTGAAGGGATGCGGAAATAGCAAGCGTCCGGCGCGGCTGGACTCGCCTTCTCCAGCCAGCTCGGCAATGGATTCAACCCAGCAGAGCAACGCTAACTAGGAAATAGGCAATTGGCGGTATACGAAGTACAGCGGGAGTAATTATTGTAATCTCAACTTTTGGTATACGATATTTTGTAAATGCTTGCTATCGTTCTTTCACTTCAACGGGTTTCTTCGGCGAAGGATCAAAATTCGAATTTGCATAAATTCCTCACAAGACATTCATATTCAAGACAAAAAGAATCATTCACATCGGAATGGGTGTGTGCGACGTCGAGCTAAGCAGCTATCAGTCCGAACGCCTCAAAAGAGAAAAAAAAGAATGCATTTGAGTGTCCGTTCCAATCCAGCTGGAAAGGATGTAATATAACACCTCCCGATGAGCAAGGAGGTCAACAGAGAAAGATGGGCCGGATGCTTTCCTGCAAAACCCTCCATCGGAAACACATTCCTTAAAGTGGACAGAACAGCCAAAGGCGCACACGGCACCACCACTCCCACCGCCTCTTTGTCTCTCGCCGTCCAGCTCATTCCGTCTCGCAAAGAACCTCGAAAGCCTGCTGTTCCGGGTGTGTGCTCGCACCTGGGTGCGGAGAGATAGATTGCGGTGCCATGCTTTTTCTTTTTGCTCGTCCCTTCCTTCGGGTGGTCAAAGAGCCTAGCTCTCGCCAACCCAACAACGAGCACGAAAAAAACGTGCGAAGCCTAGCCGGAGGCTCGAGGCTCGCCTGTCAGAGTGACAGGGAAATGAAGCATTGTGAGCATCAGGAAGCTAGCTCCCAAAAATGCGATAAGCTCATGCATGCCATCCTTCTTCGAAAGGGTCCGCGAATAATTCATTACTCGCACGTCAAAAGGCCCCTTACCATTATGGACAAATTGTTCAAACCCAGTGAAAATGCACGGCCTCGAGAGTCTGGTTGGCGGAGATGATATACATGTAATGTATTGTTTGCCTATGTCCGGTACATTACATCTACGGAATCGAAGCTCCTTCGATAAGTATCAGCTGTTTGTGCCTAAAGGAATGGACCGGGGACATATCCTCCCTTCACCCTAACCGATTCCCCACAGTAAATGTCTGAGGGGTTTAGTTTTTTTTTTTTGGAGAAGACGTCTATTCACAAGAATGGGATCCCTAGACAAGGGCGCCGACCACGAGACAGAGTCGGTGAACGTCTGTGTTTTAGGAGAAATAAAATTGACAATTAGGTGTCAAAGCTACCACCACGCGGAAGCCAGGGTAACCTCTTCGACGAATAGCGTCGTCCGGCAGGCTTTGGCGTCGCAAACTCGCTCCGTTTGTTTGTCTATAAGGCAGGGATGGTGTTCACGCTGCAAGCCTCAATCTCTGAACCATATGCAATGATTGATTGCAATTATTCACTTCTTTTTTTCACAACCCAGCAAAGCCTTTATCCAGCCCGAAGCCGGAAGGCACCTTTCCCCTCTGTTTATCTAAAAGGTGTCGCATTAACTTTAATACCTCCAGGCTGGTATATTGCTTTCTCTAATCATCGAGATATTACTCCAAAAGTGTTTATATTCCCTAGCGGATAAGGAAATATTCCTCCGTTTATATGCCCAGCCTATCCTAACACTCCCAAAATCATAACGATAACGAGCGGAGCTGTGGGATATGCACCGCACGGATAAGGCAATTCAATCTGAGACCCCTTCCCTTTTCGGATTTATATCTAGCAGCCTTGAGAACAATGCTATCTAGCGAAATTTCCAAAAACCACCGACACATATTCCCAACTCCTTATCCGATTCCCAACCACCAAATTCATATTCACATAAACATACTAACTTAGGCCCTTCGGATCTTGTTAGTACCGAGATAATCAGAGCAAATTTTTCCGTATCCGCTCTAGAGACCTAGATAGCTTTGAATAACTTTTCTTCAATATTTTCCCTTAGTAAAGAAATTATTATACGTGAAAATACCGAGTGAACCCGGGTAAGTACCATTAAATTATGGACTCTTCCGCAGCGAAGCGAGGAAGAGGACTTTAGCAAAAAAAGAATAAAAATGATGATGAATCTGAAGAGGTATCGTAGAAATCCTTACAGCGGTATCGTATCGTATTAAATTATAAAAGAAGACGTAAAGCTTCGACAAGTAGGGAATAACTAGCATCATACACTCAAATAAAAAGAATAAATAAAATAAGAGGAGAATCCAAGCTCGCAAAGATCACAAAGTTGCATCTATAACCCCCACGTACCCCGATCCCCCTTCAAATCCTCGATTCGTGTATCCGACTGCCCTATCAGGCATAACCAACATTTCCAAGCAGAATACTAAAAATAACACTTCATGAACGCAAACTCCAAGGCAGAAACCCTTGCTAGTCTACTCGCCAATTCCTGCTGTAGTCAAAAATGTCTTATAAATTCCTTACTGGAATGAATATTCGAATTCGAAAGTCTGGAGGTTAGAGAAAGGTGTGAAGGGTGTGAGACCCACCACCCATTCTAGGATTCAAAGTATTTGCAAGCTTCACGTATTAATATTTATAAGCTTTTTCAAATCAAATACCAAAATATCATTGTTACTGTACAGCTGGGTAGATGGCCATAACACCGGCTCACGAGACAAATAGACGGCGAAGTCTCACACATGCGTCGATACCCCAGGTTACGGTGATTCACGATATGGAACATGTGTTATGTCTATCTATAGACGAGTCAAGATTGCGAGGTTGTCTCTTAGGCTGTAGGGCTGAAACTGGCCATAGCTAGAGTCGGATGATAATGATGCAACTGTTCTGGAGAAATGGAATACGCGTGCATGTGACTTTTGTTTATTAACCTATTTCGAGGTTTGGTGCCGGTTTGATACTAGTTTGGGGTTGGCTATTATTATCAACTCGTTGAAACGTGTCGGTATACTACGGAAGTACTGTTAAAGATGGTCTGTTATTGATGCGAATTGATTTCAAAATAATATTTGATGGTCCGGACTTGATCGGTGCGACCAAATCATTGGAAGTTTATCACTTTCAAGATATTGTTTTATGGTATAGCCACCATACATCAGAACTTTAATCCACGTATTAATCAATTGATTTTCTTGAGTATTTGGTAATAATTGTTTTATGGATACTTCAAGATCTTTAGATAAGTATACATATAAATATGATTTTCTACGAAATCTACATCTCTCTGTTTTTTATATGAAAATCGCTATAATAAAGATATAGGGAAAGTTGAATGTGGCTGACGCAAAAATTAATAGAAATTATAGTTTTGAATGAGTAGGTATTAATTATATTAATTTTGTAGTTCATATAAAAAAAAAAATATTATTACTAATTGTATAGAACTTGATAAAACTAGCCAGTGCAGTTGTTAGACTTAACAGTTGCTCTAACGTCTATTGTAAAGCAGATACCCTTGAGACGTCATCAAAGTATACCCACATCCAACTGTATCAGGCATAGAATTGACTATTGACTTGAATATGATAGCCAGCAGGACGATATTTCGGGCTGGGCAAACCCTTTCCCCTTCCCTTAATCGAACGCCATGTCTATAAATCTTCGACCGTGGTACAATAGTGTACATCAAAGCAATGTGTATATCAAGACTCCCATCTTGGGAAAAAGCTCCGATGAATAATCATATGATTCGCGAACTTTTAAATAAGCTACCCTAGATCTAGAACTAGACATATTGTATCTATAGCAACGTAACCTTATATAGTGACACTCTTATATTAGTCTACGAACTATAATTCGACCTCGGTATGCTTGTATCGGCTGCATTTAACTTGTTTACCGCATGGAGAACCTCTCATCTCTCGGATTTTTAATGTTGAATCGAGGTGAGGAAGCATGAATAGGCATTACCTTCTTTTAGATTCGGGTTGGAGATATAATATACGAGGTAATTTGTGCTCACAGCTATTCTGCCATCACAGTTTTCACAAGTTTTGAGGGACATCCTTCCATAATGATGAGATTTTAAGAGTTATTTCAGGAAAAAATACAAGGACTTCTTTCAATCACTTAAACAGGTCTCGAACTCCGACATCACGAAATAAGGCATTTCTAGATTGCTAGAATATATACTCATGATCACATCGTATAGCTAAATACAATACTTGTAGGTTCAAGCACCGACGTTTATGATATTAAGGTTCACCCGGTGAGTCTGTCGCAACCCATGCTAGTATTGGCATTAGGGTCTGGAGTGTATTTCTTCAACATACCCCCAAAAAATAAACCCATTGAAGTGCAAATCTTCTACTTGTCCTAACCCCGAGTAGCTAGATATAGATTCAAGGCATAGTTTAACAACCATGAAGGACAAAAAAGTGTTGAAATTGTGGTATCTTAGCTTACAGACCAGCTCTGTTAGCATGTATTCGCAGAACCTTGTTCACAAACTTAACTTTCGAAGAATGTGCGTGTCGTTGCATTGTCATGGTATTGATATCACAAATGACACGAGAAAATCAAATGCCGTGTACCCGTTATCCACGGTCAAAGAATTATCAAAGTAAACCCCTATACTTCCCCGAGATGATTTTCAAGACAGTCGCTGGACGCGGCATATGTTTACATTTCAGTTAAGACATTATCAAACTTTACGGTGACAAGCTTTACGAAAATAACCTTTGCCCCACAGTTCGCTTGCACTCTGGCTCGCGAAGAGGAAAAAGAGCCGATGGTCTAGAAAGTTTAGATTGTAATTTTGCCCTTTTGGTTAATTCTTGTCTCTACGTGGTAAATGATCTGGTTGGCTTTTTTGTTTCGTAATATTACTTTAAGTCCATGAGACCGAGCGCGAATAGCTGGGTTGTGTTTGAGCAATCAAAGTTGTAAGTTTAGTCTCAATCTTTACATGGGTGTCATAAACGTCGAGGATTCGAAGGGACGCGTATCCTATTATGTGGCAAATGGCAAAAACTACCGCTGAAATCACATTTAAATTACAAACTTGAAGCTTAGTTTACCTTTGCCAAGGGAATTTATTTGCGGGGAAGGGATGTCAAAATCAACCTCCAGATTTCTGGAGTAAAGGCCCCCTGGACGGAGTAGAAAAAGCGTCCCCGAGACTAGTAAACACTAAGGCAGTCGATGAGAATGGATTGACAGAGTAGCCTCGGGAAGAAAGACAGTGTCGCGAACTTTGTTCATGCATCTAACCGAAGCACCTATCCGCAGGGCCGCTTCGCCTGGCTGGGGTAGACCGAGTTTCATTCCAGGATTTAGCTTTGGGGAGGCCTTGGAGTGGAACCCGAGCTCCGGATGTAGAGTATCAGAACGTTCATGCATGTACGTTGGTACAGATAGTAATATAATTATAAACAACTCATCTATGGTTGGATTCTCTGGATGTTAGTACTGTAGCCGTCAAAGATAGTTGGTGGATATTCTGATGCGAGGACAGTTATGAAGACATGCAAATACATCTGGAAGTCGACAATTGGCGGAATTCGGCGAGCGCGAAAGCTCATGATTGCCAGCTGGTAACATTTACGAATAGGGTTGATCCCATATTGGTTTTCTGGGGTCGAGACTGGGCCTAGCTAACTAGCTAGCTGAACTTTAGCGTCGAATGGAAGTGGATACGTCATGCTTGAGGCTTTTAATTCTGAAATACATTCGAGGTCTAATCATCAAGCAAACTCGATTGAATTCGACGAAGATGATGGTAGAAAACATAATATGCGTATGTAATAGCCGAGGAACTGTTACCTGTCTTGCAAACATGTCTCGTCTACAGTGGTGAATTCTGATGTTCGACGACACGACAGTCTGGGATACATCGATGAAGCATGAAGAATCATAGCATTCTTCTTGTATTGACTGGAAACGTGGCAGTCGGTGAACTATCCATAGATCCGTGCATATGTCGATATTATCCAAGCTGCATTCAAACTCAGTGAGCTCCCAATACAATCGAGACTCTAGAACATAGGGACTCCATTTCATCTGAGTTCCTCATAGATATATCGGAGCAAGTCCGTAGAGAAAAGGCTGAGGCCCATCAAAAAGCCATGTCACGTGAAGCCTGAAGCGGACACTATTGATTGACAACAGATAGAAACATATGCAACTGATTGCCTTCAGCTCCAATAGATCTCAGCTGATTGATCGAGGCCTTCAAAAAAATCTTATCTTGTGATACCAAGCTTTTGGACAGCACATTAGGGTTGCGCCTACCGGGCCGGAGCACAATGTATCGTAGATGAAATCACGCTGGCGATTGATTGCAGAGTGCCATCAACTTGTCAGAGTGGTTTGCAAGTTAATTTGCAATCGAAAGACGATATATTCGGGATATCCTGTGAGTAGACTCCCTGTGTCGATAGAATCACTTTTCCCAAGAAGGAAAGGTCGGAAATCGATGTGACGAGAAAGCAGGCATTCGAGCAGAAAGAAGGACACCGGGTTCTTGTTTTTGCATCGATCACTTGCCAGTTCGCAGCCTGCAATGCGTAGTAGACGTGTACACGCATCTACCAGAAATCTGAGAATTGTAGAGCTAGAGAGAAGACTCCAGAGTTAGAATTATATCGCTCTTCGCAATAAACACTGTCTTGCAAACTTGTAGCTTGTTCGATTATAGACATCTGTCAACATGTCGCCAGGCTCCCTTACCTGATGCACATATTTTGGAGCCCATGCGGTTTTTTGTGTGTTGAAAGGTTGGGCGCAGCAGGTGTTCCAAAACTTTGTGTGACTAGTCCGAAAGAGGAATGCCGACCCGGCGGACCTTTCGCTTGGGCACGTTGTGGCTTCGACTCTCAACTTCACCTCTCACTGTCTCACTCTTACAAGATGGCTTGCATGTTCCTCGAAATGAAGAGCAAGCCCGGGGACCTGGAATGATCCTCTCGATGGGTTGAACAGAACTGCTTATGTTTGCTATTTATTATATTAATATATCATTTAGTCTCGATTCGGTTTCAGCTTTCCCGGGTGCACGGGTGAATAGAGCTGCAAAATTCGTTGCTTAAGCCTAAGGTATCTCCTCACACATCACAGAATAAGGGGGAAGTAGCTTTCGTAATGAAGGGGCAAAATTTTTCTTAAATTTTATCAGCTCAAAGTAAAAGAGTGGGTAAACGGAAAGGTGTAGATCCATCCTCGAGCTGCTGCTACTGTGGTGATATCTTGATAGCGAAATCAATCCCTTGATCGTTCGTAAAAGGCTCTTATCTTTTATGGCCCCCGAGCTTGAAGATTACGTGCTGATAGGGTATTATTGGGTATTAACGCTGCAGTGACCTGCCGTTCAATTCGCAAAACAATCAGAGAGATAGAGTCCCAACACAAATAGCTCGTATATAATAACCTTCAAAACCACCTGTTCAATTTGTCCAAGTGTGGCCAAGCAGCCCTGCACGAGGGCAAGCACATCGATCACAGAGATGAAACTCGATCCAGGTCCAACGGCCCACCGCCGCTTTTCCGCTTCCGCTGCCGTAAGTCGGGAGAACTAGAAATTTTCTGAAGCTCTCGAGTAAGCAAGAAAGAATGGTGATTTCGAAGGATCGAAAGAGCTCAAGCTAGCCTGACCTGGCTCTTGAGAGCTGGTCTTTCCATATTGGGGTCACTGTTGAGCTTGCTACATAAAATTAGAGACAGCTTGAGCACAAACAAAAAAGGAAAGGAAAGTAGCCGTACCTTGCTGAAGCGATGAGAAGATTTTCCATCTGCCGGTTTTTGCTCTGTGATTGATTTGATTGATTGATATCATGCTCTCAACCCGGCCTTGCGTTTTCCAGAGACTTGTACCAAAGAAGTAAGGAGGCTGGTCTTGGCCGGCTTTTCTTCACTTGCATGAATTTCGCTGCATGTCGCTAGGTTCAAAGGTGCTGAAGCAGTTCATACATGGACAAATCATCGGTGGGAAGCTCCTTATCCACAATTTGGATATTCAAAGCGAAATGTCGGAAAGGGTTTTTTCCAAGTGGGCCAGAGACGAGAACTTGAGACACCCCGAATCATGTATTTCACAAGTCACTTACCAACTGGCTAAATTTGTGCGCCAACGAGCAGCAGAGCGCTTTAGACCAGGCGATTTTTTTTTTTTTTCTTTCTTCCTCGAACGGTTTCTTGACGAGCAGAGAGCTGAGACCAACGGGCGTGGCCCAGGATCTTTGATCGATACCCGTGGGCCAGTCATGGTGGGAGACGGACCGGATGGCAGATATGTTTGACATGACATTATAGTAATGAATTCTATCTCTCTCTCACACCCAGTTGCATCGACATCGTCCTAAACCGGGACCAGGTTTCACGTCGATTCTGTACACGCTGCGATAGACGGATTTTAGAACAAAATTCCCAGAAGGAATTTCTCGTCCTTGCACTCGAATTTCCATTATTCAGGTTTGGCTGAATGTCAAATTTCTACATCTCTTGACTGGGTGCACACCAGTGTGGTTCGAAATGAGACTAAGCCGCTTCAAGATGGTGGCAGCGACCTCCAGCTTTTTTTCTCTCAACCTATTCCCAGTTGAAACCTGCACATGAACGGCCAATATTCCAATCCTGGGCCCCGGCTTCTCGTCCCCCAGCCCCGCAGCTCGAAAGTGGGCCGTCTACGGACCAGCCCTGTTGGTTTCTCGAAGTTCCAGCGCAAGGAGATGCTTGGGAACCAACCAGGGTTGAGGTTTGGGTGGTGTGGAGATGATGGAGGGACATTTTTGGAGTACCGTGCATCTCCTTCCCTCGGCCCTCTTGGCTAATTCGTCGTCGCGCATCGACAAAGTGTGGTAAAGCGTGTCTGGTCGGTAGACACGAGGACTTGAGCGGATAGGGACTCGACTCGTTCTCCCTCTTGAGCATCGAGTCTCGTGAGGCGCAATCAGATCATCTCCAACGGCAGCGATTAGGACGCGGACGACTTGTCTGATGCAGCGCGCTGATGGGTGCGATCGAGGGGCAAGGACAATTTCCGGCCAAAACACTCCGCATGCTTGTGATGCATTTCGACAACGTTGAGCAAAATCCAGAATTTCCGCCTACTATATTCTACTTGGACGAGGGGGTTTTTATATGAGGATCCTCAGTGTCGCAGAAGAAGAAGCGGCGGTTACTAACACGACAGCGGTAATTATTTTTATTTTAAATTTTTATCATTTATTTCATATTACCCAAGTCAGGTTCGGGGTCTCAGGTGCCAGAAGGAGGGTATCCCTTCCAGGGTTTATTCGCTGGCTGTGATTCCGGCGCCCATTCTTTGCATGCTTTTATCATCCAGCAGCACCAGCAGAACGAGAGACCGAGTGCGAGCGAGTGAGCGCAGCAGACCACTACTTCGCTACTCGAGGACGCCAGAACTCCCACCCTTCGCTCTCTCTCTCTTCGTCTTCGTCTCGGGCGGTGTTGGGTATGTGCGATCCTCATAATAGGCTCCAATCCACACCCCATCCACACATCATCGTCCATCCCATCCAATACATCCATCCCACACCTTTGCGGGTACATATGTGCGTGTGCTCCGGACACCGCACCGCCCAGCGCCCATCACAGCAACCGGTCTGGTCTGAATCTGGTCTGAATCTGTGGTCAAGTCCAAATCCCCAGAAAAAGAGGGCGATACCCCTTTCTTCCTTCCTTCGCCATCCTCCTCGCCCCCTTCTCTTTCCCTCTCCTTACTCCTTCCATCTTTCTTTAACCCCCCCCAAATCACCCCTCCATCCCTCTTTCCTTTCTCTTTTCTGTTTATTATTATTCTTTTCCAGCCTGGCGGAAAAGCTTCATATCCCTCCTCATCCCCTCCATTCGTTTCTTAATTGCCCTCTTTCTTCTTTTTTCCCAAATTTTTTAATCCATCCCCTCCCCCTTTTTCACATTGTACCCCACGTTGTTACTGCTTCTACTCTAATATCTATTCTACCCGTCGACTATATACATCTTCGACTTCCTGTGTTCCTATATACTTTTTATTATCTTGTTTTTCTTCTTTCAACGGAAACCAACAACGGACGACACCATATTTGCTTGTCGCCTCCGGTTTTGGTAATCTGATATCGATCCGTTCCCGCCATAACCGTGTCAACACTATATTCTACCATTCATATATGCAGTAACGCGAAGAGGAATGCAATAGCGACCCAACTCACCGCACGCCACCATTTGCGACGTAACATTTAACACGACGATTTCAACATCCGTCTTCTCTCTTCTGTATCCCCAGGAGGAAAAAAAGTAGTAGAAGCGTAATATTCAAAAACATAAACCAATCATAATGACTGGAACACAAGCGCAGTCTCGCCGGACAAATCTGGTCCAGGAGCGTAAATACAAATGCGCATACTGTGCTCGCGCCTTCAGCAGGTCAGAGCACAGAAGTAGACATGAGCGATCACGTATGTTCAATGCTTCCATAGACTGATAACTTTGTGAGTGGGATCCGCTAACCTTTTCACAGACACTAAGGAAAGACCTTTCAAATGCCTTAAATGTAGAAGCACTTTTGTAAGAAGAGATTTATTACTTCGACATGACCGGACTGTTCACGCAAAGGACGGTGGTATTCCCCTCACTAGTGAAGGAAAAAGAAAACCACAGAGTAAAACAACAGGCGGCCCAGCCCCTCCAGCAAAGAAGACTAGAATTGCTCTCGAACCAGCGACCCTTGAACATCTTGAGAATAACGATGACCTTGAACAAGCGGCCGCTCTCATAACTGAATTGCACCACGCTGCCAATGCCATCCTTGTTCGACAGGAAGAATCCATGATGGAAGAAAAACTCGCCATGGTCGCCCACCCAGACCTTCCCGTCTTCGACCGTGCCCCTTATCCATCCCTCGCTCATGTTCCTTGGGAGAGCCCAGCCACTCCAAGCGACTGCGAACCCATTATGAGGTCTGCCAGTCAAACATCTTATTCCCATTGGGATTCTGAAAACCAGTTGCTTTCTCCCAGCCGAACATCTTCTGTCTCCAAAACCTACAATGGCTCAGCCCCGGCTCCAAGATCTGTGTCTCCGTATCCTTATCCAACTGGCCCATACCCAGAGTCTGTACACTCTTCGTCAAGCGCCTCAGCATGCTCACCACTAGCGCCTCCACAAGTCTCCACGGACGAGGAAAGGGCTCAGATACTCACAAATATCAGAGACATTGATATTGAAGGTACTGTTTCGAATAGCTTCAAGCTTCCAAGTAAAAGTGCCTTGAACCGATATCTCTCTGCATACTTTAATCTGTTCCACCATCACTTTCCCTTTCTCCACCCAGCTACATTCAGACCAAGCCGAGTTTCTTCGCCTTTGCTTTTGGCTGTTCTTTCCATTGGTGCCCTCTACACTTTTGAAAGAGAACAAGGGTGTATGCTCCACGTCGCTTCCAAGATTCTGGCTACAAATTGCTTGAGCCGAGACCAACGCTTCAGCTCAAGAAACTGCCCCTTGTGGAACACTCAAACTACTCTATTGAACATGATCTTCGCTAGCTGGAGCGGTGACGCTTCTGGCTTGGAGTGGGCATGTTCTGTTAAGGGTCTCCTCGTCAATATGGTATCAGGAGGTCGTTATGAACTTCAGTCTAAGCGAGACCAGCGAGGTTCTGGGATCCCTTCTGTTGAAGACTGGATTGAGGAAGAAGGTGCCAAGCGGACTTTCTTCTCTGTCTATACCTTCTTCGGCCTTCTGACCATGACGTTCAATCACACACCAGCGATTTGCAACAACGAGCTTGAATTGCTTTCTCTCCCGTGCTCGGAGTCTCTCTGGAACCTTGACCACAACGACGAACATGCTTGGAGAGAGCAATTTGCCACCAGCCCCACTCCATCCTTTAAAGAGGCTCACAACTGCCTGTTCAAGGGAGAGATCCCGCGATACAGTGCGTTTGGTGCAAGAATTATGATCAATGCTCTTTTCCTCGAGGTGTGGCAAGTGAAGAGAACCCCTGATAGCCTTAGCAACCTTGTTGCCGAATACAAGGATAAGCTCCACTCTGCGCTCGAGACGTGGCAAAAGTCAGTGGATTACTGCACATCGGAGACGATGATCGTGTCCCTGAACGCTCCGCAAAGAGGGCCCCCTCTATTGTTCAATGCGATGGCGATGTATCGAGCTACTTGTGCTCGACTCGAAGTCGACTTTATGAGCATCCAGGAGGCTCTACGGTATCACGTACCGGAGGAGGTGGCTAGTACCATGAAACCTGCCCGTAACTTGATTCCTCGTTCGCCAGCTATGACGAAGGTCATTCAGCTGTGCTTCGAATGTTTCCAGATACCGGCTCTCATGGGTATTAGGCTCTTTGCTAAATCATCGGCGCTCAACTGGAGCCCGGAGCATATCTTGTTCGGCTTCGACTTGATGCTCATCCTTACCCTTTGGCTAAACTGCCTTGAGCAAGAGAGCGAGACCTGTCCTCCAAACCGCGAAGAAGCAGCAATGCTTGAGAAGATCCGGGATCTCTTCGATGAAGATTCCGTTGAATGTGGGTCTAGACTCAGCGTCGCTGTTTCGCGTATTTGGGGAGGCATGCTCGCCGAGGTTGTTGTTTGGGGTATCACCCGTGTCATTGGCGAGGCTTTTGACCTTCTTTCTCAAACTCTTTACGACGACGACGAGACTGGCTCGATGACATCGACCAGCACCACTTCTACTACTCCCGAAGTCTGTTCTCCAGCTGCAGACTACGAAGATATGGACGTCGCTGTTGAACACTAAAATCGATTCATACTTTTCCTTTTTTTTTCGCTCTATATAATATCTACACCTCTTTTTAATTACGGATTCGAAAATTTTCTTTCTGCTGTCCGAATATCTTTGCTTTTATTGTTTTGCTTGGGTGGGTTCCAAAAAACGGTGACGAAGTTATGACCTTTTCCTTTTTATCACGCCTCACGCTGTTACGACTTTTGCATTTTGTGTTTGAAAAAGATTCCTTTTAGCCTCACGGCGACACCGATACCTCTCTAATGATACACCTTAATCTTATAATACATTTTTAATCTGTTTTTTGAGCACTAGCACGCACTGCACTGTATCATCGGCATTGCTTGTTTTTATTGCAAAACAAAGTACTTTTGTTTCAGCTATATTTTATTTTTATTCATTTACATTTAGTTTATATTACTTGCCTGAAGCAATGCGGTTTCCTTCGTTTGATTCAAATGTCCCTCGTTTTTGCGAATTTGATTTCTGGCCCTTGGACGTTGTTTATGTTGTTTGGGCGGCGTATATACTCTTTGTAGTAATAATTTAGTCGTCGGTTGTAGGGCTGGGAGAGGTATTCGGTGGTACACAATTATTGTTTTCAATCATTTCTTTGCTATCTCTCACATTATTACAGAAAGAAACAAAAAACAAAAAGAACAGAAAAAAAAGACAAAAAACACCACCTGTTATGGATTCTCGACGTCGCGATTTGATTGATTTTACTCCATTGTTTGTTTTTGATGTTGGTATTTCGCTCCTTCTGACTCGCATACCAGCTTGCTTAATGTCGATACTAAAATCTAGTCGTTACCGATATATGTTGATAGACTCTAATTTGACCATGTCAATTTTCTTTCCAATTGATCTTCAATATGACTTCAGTGTGTTTCAAAGAAAACGTCAGTATTGTAGCTACCAAAACTTGTAAAATCCAAAACTTTGAACATCGTAAAACGCGACTTTGCAATCGGGTATGAATCTGATGCCATAGACAGCATGCATTCGGAATGGTATACTAAATTCCAAACGACTAATCCTTCCATGTCTATGAGGGAATTTTCCCCTTCTACTGTTGGTTCCTGTTTTCTCCCCGCTCGTCGTCAACCCAAACATCTCCAAGGTACAAGTACCGTTCCAATTTCTGCCTATTCAAAATAGTCCACATGATGCTTTTACGAAAACGGTCAAGCATCCTCGCTCTAGTTGAGGTTCTTGCCTGCACCATCCCGCTTCGATTGGTTCTGTTCGTACTACTAAAGTTGGACTTTTGGCCGAAAAATCACACTAATGTCGACCACCCCTCCCTGCGTCGTCGGCTCGGTAATACAAAAGGAATGACGCTATAACAATGTAATTCTGCCCGTTTCGTATTGCTTTTCGATAGGTCTCGCTCGATTTTTTCGTGGGTCATTTAATTTTCTATGCAGCGACGTCTTGGAACTTGAACGCTGTTTCTTTCTTGCGTAACAATGCAATCTCAAAAGTGCAATTTCATTGGTTAAACCCCTTTCCCGAAAGCATGTTCTCATGGAACCAGGAAATGTTATGGGGAGCTGCTCGAAATCGACGAAAGCCCGACCCCAAAGTTTCTCGGGGCATCTCCGAACGCGAACGGGATCAGGTGAAACAGTCGCTGGCCAGTGGATCTTTCTAGTTGACATGGTAAACCACCCTACCGTATTATGATCAAGTCTTGGTATATTTTTGATGAAGTAATTAGGTACCGATGGCTACCGCCAAAGACGGTAAAGTCTACACTGGTTGATTATTTCCATGGTATGTCAAGTCTTCTTTATTTTGATTCTCATTCAAGCCTGACCAGCCAGACTTGACCATATTCCTTTTCTTAAACATGTTTAATGTCAGCATTTGATCTGGATACTCATCTGTTGGCGGCCAGAAGGAATGAGGAATGCCCACACGAAGCGAGAGACATGCTCTCCCTGTCGAAAAAGATGGGTGGAGTGGGGGCGAACCTAGCCGCTGTCCTTTTTTTGCTTTGCGAAAAAATCGAAAATTTTTCTTTCACCAGAGAATATAATAAAAAAGCTACCTGCAGCTTCTGAATTTGTCAAACGGGATTCAGATGGTTCACACGTCTTTCGATACCTCAAGGTTCCCCACGTTCTTCAGCGCATCTTTGCGTCGTTAGTGGGATGGAGGTGAGAATGCGAAACCCACGGAGCTGGAACGTGGAGTTAGCTCAGAGATGCAAGCGCGACGGAGCTTAGAGGATGGGATCTCGAGCTCGCAAGATGCATGATGCAGAAGAAGAAAATTTCGCTATTACTTTCCCCCTTCCTTTGAGGAAAAAAATTCCTTTCTATCATGCTTGAAAGTCAACTAAGTAGATGGACAGCAAAAGGTGCGATGCGCAGTGGTGGGGCCAGCCACCTACTTCAGCAAACTCAGAGCTACCGCGGTACCGATACACAACCACGACAAAAATGCAAGAGATATCGATTATCTGATACATCTTGTACCTCCCCTTGTTGAAAATACATCTCATCTAGAATACCTGGCATTACTTATTCAAGCTCATATAGACGAATAGCCCGGTTGATTTGGAAGGTCTACAAAAAAAAAATTTTTTTTTTCTTTCTTTCTTCGCAGGATTCTAGGAGCGCCTATGCTTCTGCTGCATTTTTTTCTACGCAGGTCTTGGTGATGTCTGGAATAGCAATGCCTCAATAGTGGAAATTGCGCGTCGCATTAGCTCCGATGATTTTCTCAAACGGTGATTCGTGAGAAGGGTGCAATGTTCTACAGAAAGAGCCGTGCCGTTCCCCGAGCGTTGTTTTACACTCGGTTTTGATAGCTAATCAGAAATCCAGTCAATCTGCTTGTTACTTCAAACGAGAGTCTGAACTCAAGAGCTCTAACTAAGACCATTTGCAAGTGACACGAAAAAAGGCAGAGTTTACCGGCAGCTCGTGGAATAGTTCCTCTTGAGGATCTCGGCCCGCGAGGAAGCTTGTGAGAACCACGGCAACTCTGTGGCCTTGCAAACCTATTAGGCATCGGCGTACCCGGGCTTGAATATCGTAAAATCTCGGGTAAGGCCTTGAAGGAACTGGCGGGTTTGTCCTTGGTGTGGCTGAAAGCTTGTGTACCCCAGAGTATTCCTGCGCATTCACACTCGTATTCCTTGATTTTATTGAATGGGCTAGGTCCGCATTCGATGCGTTTCGAATACTCAGATTTCTTCGGATATGCGTGGGGGCAATTATTAATTCTTCGAAATGTTTGCCTAAGTCTGCTGACTTGAATGGCAGTCTCAAAGGGGCAACAAGAATGAATGAAACGGTCGGTAAGAAGTATGGTATTTGCGACGGCGCTGCCCTGGAAGCTTCGAGAGAGAACCGTCGTCATGGAATGTGTTGGTGTGTGGTTGAAGCAGAAACCCTATTGGATTGGTCTCATCACCAGGCCAACACAGAGCACATGTTGGATCGACAGCGTCTACAACACAAAGTTCCCGAGCTTGATACCAATGCCGGTTGATCCTGTGCTCTGTGTTGGTCCGGGGACGAGACCAGTTGATCCCAGTTGCAGCATGCCGGGATCGCGTTAGGCCTCCATCTCTTAAAAAGACATCTTAATATGAGCAGAGAGATCTTAGAGAAAGAGCGGAAACATCAGGTCATTATTCAAGCTGTAGGTTTCGGAATACCTACAGGTAAATGAATCACGCCCTACCATCCATGTGGCCCTCAAACTCCTAAGATTTTTCATAGCTACGTGGATAGATGCACTACACATATATAGAACTTTTGATGATACATGCCATCGTCTCATCGGCTAACTAATGTAATACTGATTCGAATTAATGGTCAATATATCAAGGTTATTCCCTATTAATATTGCGTTCTTCGGATTTTACTTAATGGAGTAGGGACGCGCATATAAGTTTATGTATATAGCGCCGGTAGATCCGAGGCCTCGATTATATTCTCTCCCCGAGGCCGTTTAATCTCTTGCATATGTACGTAATGGGATGGCGAGCTTCATCCCGCAGACTAGTTAAATAATTTGTATTTTGGACCTTGCGCTGTGTTGGAATATATAAATCTAATTACCAGTTCCGTGTTAGGCACAATGTCATGGCATCTTATTCTCATTATATGTATAATACAGTAGTATCCTAGTGATGACTGTCTAGTACTCTATATGGTAGCAAAGTGGTGTGTATTGAGTCAATTGTAACTTTGTTCTATAAAGTGGTCTAATTTTGTCAGTATTGATGCGTAAGCATTTGATACCAGCCTATCATCTACCAGTTGCATTTCTTTTATATAAATATATCAACTTCCTACCTCAATATCTCTCTGAAAGTGTTAGTTCAATTATATCAACCTTGTAAAGTGTGGAAAGGGAGATTGCAAAAAGGTCGGAGTGCATGCAGTACTGATATCATGGTAATTATATAAATAGCAAATTGCTTCGACGAAAGTATACGCTGCCACCGATCGCTTTAGCAATCCCTAAGATCTATACGATTGGTTTTTCGAAAGCATATTGCCGTATATTTTTGATTTCCATGACCGCAGGATTGACATTATCCTAAAATTTGCAAAACTTTTTGTTGCTTGTTGTAATTTGAGTTAAGCTTTGACCCCGTTTCACCCAACCTGGGGCGGTGAATCACGCCTACCCTTTTGACAGCAACCGCTAGCGCTTCCGCGGATCCGGCTACAAAACTGCAGTTTGGGGCCGCTGATTCGAGGTGGCTTGAAGATTGTGAAAAGTTCTTGCATGAGTGTCTACGCACTTCCAATCACAATTTCAAAATTCCTAGCCCTTGGCTTTCGTACCAAATGCCCCACATCATGGCAGATGTCCGAGACAGCTCAGCGGAGTCGGAGCTAGAATTCCAGTGGAGTCGGTTTGTATTGCAATGGATTGATTGCCAAAGATCTTGGCGCAATTGGCATTAAACCGGCATTGCATTTGAACAAGATAGCTTCTGTAAGCTTGTCAACGAGCTTACATAACAAAGATTATTAAACTTTGCAAGATGGGCTGGCCGGCTTTTGGTGCATTGTTTTGCGTCGTATCGAATACTTGATCTGTATACGAAAGTAAGTAGCATATAACGCTTCTTTTTGATATTAATATATTCCACCACTTGCATCTGCTGAGAGCCGGGACTGATATTGAAGAATAATATCATAG
Organism: Dactylellina drechsleri; assembly: GCA_036971345.1. Lineage (NCBI taxonomy): Eukaryota > Fungi > Ascomycota > Orbiliomycetes > Orbiliales > Orbiliaceae > Dactylellina > Dactylellina drechsleri. The sequence goes on from JAJTUB010000002.1 coordinate 1,183,205, forward strand.
AAATTCGCTGAATCGAGTTGTCTTTGAGTTCGTCGTGAAATTATATGCTATGCGACCAAGTGCTTGGACCAGGGCTTACAAGCTAGCTGATGAGCTTGAGCTGGAGGTTGACGTTGTTTAGCAAAGCGCAACACAAGCGACCCTTGCCTCGTGGCGCAAGCTGTCGCATCGCTCTTGCTATGTATTTGATCAACCCGCAGCGGTGACTTGACGCATCATGCCGTAGCAACCAGATACTCCTGACATATTTTATCGAATCTACGTCGCCTAATATGGCCTCGGGGTTACAGAATCCAACCTCGGGCTGGGAACTCGTCTCGGGACAGTTCTACCGGAAGTTCACCCTCTTTACTCCGACGTGGGCGGATGACGAGGACTTCAACCTCGATGACTACCTTGTAGCTGGAGCGCCATTCGGTGGCGCGCTTGGTAAGTTTTGAATTATCGATGACGGTATTGAATGGTCTTGATGAAACTTATGCTAAAGATATGGTTTTATAGCTTTATGGAAAGACCCTCGAAAGTTTCATGCTTACCAAGGCGTGCAATCTGCAAAACCAACCATTATCATATGCAATCTTGCAGGCGGCCTCCTACGTCGAATTACGGTACGATGTCTGTCTCTCGGCGTCTTTGTGATCTGGGGGATAAGGGTGTTTGTTAACAAGTTGGATACAGTGGGATAGGGGGGCGATACAATCGATAGGATGGTCGGATGATGAGCACCTTCTGGTCGTAACTACGGATGGGACAGTTCGTTGTTACTATGATTTACAAGGGAACTTCACGCAATTTTCTCTAGGAGCGGTACGAATGAGGCTTCTTATAGTTCACAACTGCCCTGAATACAACTAACTTGTTGGTACAGGAAGCTGAGGAGCATGGGGTTGTATCGTGTCGATTCTGGGGTAGCGGTTTTGTAGCCCTCCTGGCAAGTAACGTCTTTGTCGCCGTTAATCGATACGATGAACCTCGTCCCCGACCTCTCGTAGATCCCAAATTACCTAACCCGGACTCAAAGATTCACTCATGGGCGTTAATACCACCCAACTACTCTGACTCACGCCACGTGGAGGTCATTATGGCTACAGATCAAACAATTTTGATCGTAGATTCTTCGGATTCGACGGACCAAATTCTGCAAAACGGCCCGTTTCATCACATCAGCGTTAGTCCGAATGGTAGTTACGTCGCGCTTTACACGGGTGATGGGAAGGTGTGGGTTATCGATGTTAAATTCGAGCAGAAACTGAGTGAATATGATTCGGGAAAGATGGATCAGATCCCCATTGATGTTCAATGGTGTGGCATTGATAGTGTCGTCTTAGCCTGGGAAGACGAAGTGCATATGGTTGGTCCAAACGGGGCGGCTTTACGATGGTATTATGACAGCCGAGTCAACCTTGTCCCAGAGATGGATGGCATTCGGATGATAACGAGAGAAAAATGCGAGTTTTTACAAAGAGTGCCAGGTTAGCCCGAAGATTGAGTATCTCGAATGAAAGTACAGCAACTAGACTAATACTATTTTAGATGTCACTCGGTCAATATTCGAATTTGGCTCTTCTTCACCACCCGCTGGTTTGCTGGAAGCAGTAGGGCATCTGGAACGCAAGTCACCAAAAGCCGATGATGCCATTCAACTTATTCGACCGAGTTTACCCGAGGCTGTCTCTGCTTGTGTTCAAGCTGCGGGCCATGAATTTGATACTGATTGGCAAAAGCAACTGCTGAAAGCAGCGTCCTTCGGAAAGTCTGTGCTTGAGCTTTACAACAGTGATGATTTTGTCGAGATGTCTAAAACATTGAGAGTACTAAATGCCGTCAGATACTACGAAGTTGGTTTTGGGATAACCGTAGATCAACTTGAACGATTGACACCTGACAAATTGGTCGAAAGATTGGTCGCGCGGCAGGAGCACTTACTAGCGCTCCGAATATCGGACTACCTCAACTTGCCCACCGATAAGATCTACATCCATTGGGCTTGCATGAAAGTAAAAATTTCTGCGGATGACGAAGCTACCATTTGTGAAAGAATCGTTTCCAAGTTGTCTGGCAAGCGAGGGATAGCATTTGACGAAATAGCCAAATCCGCCTTTGAAGAGGGTAGGGGAAGGCTTGCGACCCAGGTATCTGAAGGGAAACCCCCAAACGCGGAATCATCATTTACTAATGTGGCTTACACAGCTTCTTAACTACGAGCCCAGAGCGGGGCGGCAAGTGCCACTTCTGATGAGCATGGAGGAAGATGAAATAGCTTTGGACAAGGCTATAGAAAGCATGGATTCTGATCTTGTGTTCTATGTCCTTCTTCACCTCAAGAATAAGCTACCGATTGCTACGTTCTTCAGAATCATCAACGGTCGTCCCTTGGCGTATAGCCTTATCGAATCATCAGCTCGAGTCATGGACACGGAACTTTTGAAAGACCTTTACTACCAGGATGATCGAAAAACAGATGGCGCAAACGTGATTTTACGGGAATCCTTAGCACAGGAGGTAAGGCTTCCAAGGCTATAGCATCAACGAAAGGACCTGCTGACGATAAAAAGAACTTCACAACCAGGATCGATAAGCTAAAGTTGGCGAGTAAACTGTTAAAAGACTCAAAAGAACACCAAGTAGATGCGACGGTAATTATCTCCTTACTGTTATCAGTGTAGGAGACTATTGCTGACGAGGTTAAAAGGCCCTCGAAGAGAGCATTAGACTGCTCAATGTACAGGAATCTCTCGAGCGTGACATATTCGAAGAGACATTTGTCGGTTTGTCTGTCAATGACACAATATTCAAACTCACAAGACTAGGCTTTCACCCCCGCGCAAATAAGATTCGAAGCGATTTCAAAATTCCTGACAAACGTTTTTGGTGGATTAAACTTCGAGGTCTTGTTGCAAAACGAGAGTGGGCTGAGATTGAAGAGTGGAGTAAACTTAAGACCTCGCCTATTGGCTGGGAGGCATTCTTTAACGAATGCTTGTCGGCGGGAAATACGAAGGCGGCATCGATATTTACCCCCAAGTGCAAGAATTTATCGCACACAGAGAGGATCAACATGTGGGTGCAGTGTGGGCTGATAGTGAAAGCTGGGGAGGAAGCATTAGGGGCGAAGGACTATCCTGCTCTGGAGGCACTTTTGCCAAAGGCAACGGGAGCAGGAGTGGCGGAAATCCAAAAAATGATGCAGAAATTGCGACCTCCAAGGTGATTGACTGGTTGGAAGTAAGCCGAGTGTATCTGCTCGCTCGCCCACGAGGTCTAGTTTGGTGGGAGACTAGGTAAGATCGTTTGAATCTGCTTCTTAGCCATGTCGAAACCTGTACCTATCTATATTCACAATATTTCATTGACGTGAGGTGGATATAAACCTTATCTTGTCAGATTGCATTAAACCGTACGTTTTAAATTGAGCATCAATTCTTGAATGCACTGCATCTAGAAGTACTTAAGTACAAAGAAAAAACATATCATCGTCAAAGAAACGGCGACCGCGCTTCCATGTAACTCCCTTTAAGCCAACCGATCAAAAACCCAATGCCGACGCTACTCCAATATAACTTTTCAAAAGCAGAAAACAACCAAACCAAGGATAACCTCGAAATGCATAAATGAGGCGATAAAAAGTAAAAACAAGAAGAGGAAGGGAGTTAATGCAATCAACAATTTACAGGAAGTTCTTGCAGGTGGCGGACCTGACCCTCAAATCTGCTACCATCGTCTGCTAGCTTCCTCCTAAAGTTACCCAAATCCTTCATTAGTTCTTCTAGATGAGAATTGAGCTCGGCATCTACCTCATCTTGATAATCCTCCTCTTCTTCGTATATCAAAGTATTTTCCTCCTCTGGATCAGGAACCGCGGGGATGGGATTCTTCAAACTATCCAATGCAAGCTTCAAATGCAGTTTCAATGCATCGTTCTGAGTTTGGAGACTTCTGATCTTGCACTCGGCAATTTGCATATTCTCTTCCATCAGTTGCTGCATGCGTTCCACTTGTTTCTGATACTCCTCTAGTTGGACATTTTGAGTCTCCGTCTGCTTCTTCGTGGCGTTCGCCTGTGACAGACTAAGCTGGAGATTCCGGATGGTTTCAGACATCTCTTCGATTTGCGCATCGCGGGCAGCGCTTGAACGTTGATCTTGATTGATAACGGCCCTGAGTTTGATATTCTTTGCCTGGTCGGCGTAACGGAGCGTGGACAACGTTTCATCGTAATCGGTTGGGGAGATGCATGCGATCATCGCAGTCTTGCTGTTACCGCCAAGCGAATCTTTCAACAACCAAGTCAAGACAGAGTCACGGTATGGGACAACATCTTTGCGCCTAGAGTTGTTTCCGGATTCTGCAAGCGCGGCAATGACTCGACCAAGAGTGGTAAGAGATTTGTTGATATTGGAACCTTCTCGGAGACGCTGGCCGGTAGCCTCTGTCGATTTGGCTCTTTCAGATCCAGCAAGATCTACAAGTCTGATTCTTGCTAACCTCTCTGTAGTTTCATCCCGTTCCATATCGTGGTAAATTTGTTTTAGAACTAGCGTAAAGACAGCGTGGGAACGACTGGATACGTCGTTCATTTTTGTTGATGCAACTGAGCGGCTCTAATTTTTGTGTTAACATAAAAACTGAAAAATAAGATTGTAAGCCATTGCCCACTTACGGTATCACCTTGTCTCATATACTTGAGAACCTCCTGGAGATTCTTGACAGGTACTTCTGTGAGGTCTTTAATATATGGACCTTCAGTAGGCGATTCTCTGATTTTGAGATAGTAAGGGGTATCTTTTTTGGGAACCAAGAGATCTCGAACATGCTCGTTGTAAACTTCGAAATAAGAGACACGAACGCTGTAGCTGATGTTTGGGCAATCGTTGCTTTCGATTCGTTGGAAGAGATCTTCGCAAGTTCGAGGTATCAAACCAGGCTTATCGGCGGTTCCCATCATTGAATAACTTTTCCCAGAACCGGTCTGTCCGTAGGCAAATATACAACTGTGGTACCCCTCGAAATTGTGATCCAAGAATTCTTCTCCGAGACAGTTGTAAACATCATCTTGGTCGGCATAGTGCTCATCCTCAGGGTCTACAGACCAAAAGGAGTTGTCGAAAGTAAATACTTTCTTTTCTAACTTCCTTCTCGAATTTTGATCTGTGGTTGCAGGGGCATATAGAATTGTTGATTGCGTGACTGGGTTCATTTCAACAAGGCAAGGTGCCTCTTTTTCAAGTTCTAAGGCCAGCTTGCATGTTATTATCTTGCTTTGTGAATTGAAGACTGTAGGCTGTTACCCACCTCTTGGGAGAAGCGCCCTGACTCTAACGACAACCTTTACGTTCCCAGGACTGTTGTCTGCCGCCTTCCCAGCATATTGCTGGGCCTGGACTTCCCGATATCCTCTGAATTGGGCGGGTGTGCTTGACCGCAGAGAAGGGGTCGAAGCAGAGCTTCGCATTCTTGCGCCTGAAGCCATCGTGGTGAGAGGTTGCTGGCGACCAGGAGCTATACGGTATGGAGTAGAGATGATTCGACTGATGGAGGCGATTCGGGCGATAGATGACAATAATATCCGAGGAATTTGGTGTGCTGTTGGGCGAGCAAGAGTGACAGAGAGGCATGTTGTTGTGTGTGCGATAGCCGGATCTGTTTGCGAACGCATTGTGTGGGTAAACAAATGTCCCGATTTGGAACAGTAATTGGCTTAGTCATAACTTCGACCACGCGCACCTCCTTTTGTGCCCGCCAAAAGTGCAGCTCACGGAAGTGGCCACCCGCGTTATAACGTTTGAGATGAAGTTACGCATCCCAATGATGCGACGCCTTCCTTCACGCGTTGACTCAGACTGGGCTGATTGAATGTGCTTTGGAAAGAGCCGTTCTGCTGCGAGCCCCTATAAAAGAACATTGCTCCTCCAGCTTCCAAATACCCAGCAAATATTTTAAGCTTCATCCCGAGTACACCGTATTCTCTGACAAAACTGAGCTACACTTCACAATTAAACAATGGCAAGCAAACGAGTTTTGCGCAGTGCTTCCCGGCCTCGTTCTGAGACACCGGCGACTGGAAATGTGGTCGTTGAAGAAACGACTACCACTTTTAAAGGAGCTATCGACAAGTTCGCTTCAGAAACTACGGAATTGAAAGCAGCTGTTTCCAAAACCCTGGTAGAATTGAAAGATTTGGACGAGAAGAAAACAAAAGCGAATAAAAGAAAGTATACAGATGTTTTATCCTTTAAAACTGGAGCATCTCCTGTCCCAAAGAAGAAGAGCAGCTCTTATGCGCCGCCATCAAAATATGCACACCTCAAAGAGGTCCCGGACCAATTGGGTGATAACATGCTTTGTTTGATTATTGGACTGAACCCTGGGATTGCAACTTCGCAGGCTGGCCATTGGTATATCTCTAATCTAATCTACTTCTCCGAGACATATGTCCTAATGAATTGCGGAAAATAGTTATGCGAACCCGTCGAATTTCTTTTGGAGAATGTTATATCAAGGAGGCTTGACAACTAGGATATGCAAGCCTCAAGAGGATGAGATCCTCCCTTCTGAATTCAACCTCGGGACTACGAATATCGTCTCACGACCAACGGCCAACCAAGCTGAGCTATCTCTCGATGAAATGGACGAAGGAGTTGCAGTGTTGGAGCAGAAATGCCGAAAATACAGACCAGAATCTGTTTGTCTTGTTGGTAAAGCCATCTGGGAGAGCGTTTGGAGAGCAAAGCATGGGAGAAAAATGACGAAGAATGAATTCAAGTTTGGATGGCAAGATGTCAAGGAGAATATGGGAGTTGATAAGAAGAATGGTTATCCTGGTGCGAGGATTTATGTGGTTGTTTCTACGAGTGGACTCGCTGCTACATACCCTATGGACTATAAAGTGAAGTTATGGAAGGACCTCGGAGACTGGATTAATAAGAGGAGAGCGGAGAGGATCGAGGAAGGGTCAATAGGAGCCATAGTAGAAGACGAGCCTAAAGCGGGTAGTTCAAAGGAGGCTCCTTCGGCTGATAATTAAAATGATTCCACTATAAGGCTCATGCTCGAGATTTAAATGAGTATAGATGTGGATAGCATTTCATCGGCTTAACTACTATTCAGTTGTTATTATCGAATTTGGTTGTATTACTTCTTGATTCCTTGACACTGTCTAACTTGCTGCGATTTGAGCGTTCATCCGTGTTGCCTGTTAGGTTTTTTTTTGGAAAAGTTTGACTTCTATTCACGAACTTATTCCAATCCACTTTCCCCTTGACCTTCGAGCTCCACTAAAGTCAAATCTCAAAAACTAGACAAGGCTATCGATCAGGCAACGTATTTTGCTCGTGCACATAGTCTCGTATTCTAATAATGAGTGAAGGTATCTATCAATAGACCGGAGGTATCAGCAATATGGCAGACCTCCCTAGCACGACGGCCCTGCTAGAAAATTTGCAAAATGATCCCAAGAGCCTGGATACTCTCGCTTATTTGCTTGAATTGCAAGCGGATAACAAGGTGAAGATTCCAACAAGCTCAACGCGGGTGATCCTGAACTAATTTGAAGTTAACATCTAGACAGGGTCTGTGGACCAACAAGTATCGAAGCTTGTTGCAAAGCTCTATGGTTTTGCATTCTATCCGGGGAGTTCTGCTTCTAACTTACGGCAAAGACTGTCCGAGGCGATCGAATTTCTTCGGAAGCATGAGAAGCTTTCATTGAGAAAGAATATATTATCAACTCTAATACCCGAAACTTCTCTTCTGATTCGTCTGTGCATCTTGAACTGTAAAGATGAATATGAATCCGGGTTTTCTTATATCTATTCCTCAATACCAAAAGTTACCACAGATTTCAATGAGCTGAGAGCACGCAACAGCAATACTCTAGGTGGCAAGCTCGACGTTGATGCTGAGACACAAACTATTGAGCTGGAAGTGGAAGAGCGACTTCGGTCTGTTCTGGAAACAAAATTTGCAATTTTTGAAGCAACGAAAGATCGCCTCCTCTTCCTTGAAGATTTGCTATCTGAGCAGGATGAAAGCTTTCTGCTATTCATCCAGAGCCAGCCCGTATTGATCAGTTTGCTTCTGAGAATATGCACTTCTGCAACCTATATCACAGATCAGAGTATAATTCTCTCTTCGGTCCGATTACTGCGCAGGATCAATCATATAAATAACCGCACAGCTGACAAATCTGCATCTAATGACGACTATGGGCTTGATTCGGCAATCTTCAGACATGTCGAGTCACTCCTCCAATCGAACCATCAGATGCAAATAAACGCTGGGTATCACCTTTGGGTTGGATTTCTGGAGAGTCATAGCAAGAGTTTTGACTTAGACTCAATAATACATGGAGAAAAATACTGGGAACATATTTTGAAGGGATTGGATGAAGCATCCGGGGAGATTAAGAAGATATCCCTCCACATACTCTGGTCAACTCTCCAACAATTGAATAGCTCGTTGGAGCTTAGGTAAATTTTCAACCTAGAAAATTAAGAGAAACCATCATTCTTTGTACCTATGGTTACTAATTTACTCAGCAGAAGCTTCAGGTGGAACGTTCAGGATAAATTGCGCTTGTTGGAGTTTTGGAAGACATATATAACATTCACGGAGATTTTGGCCTTGGATAGCTCCGTGAACCAATTTAGACTTGCATCTCCAGAGCTAGGGAAGCTACTCCAAAGCGCAAGCGCACTCCGTATTCCTAGCGATTGGATCTTAGTTTTGTTATCGCAAGGGTTTAGAAATTCTACAACTGGTGATATGCCTCTGCGGCTATCAGAATTTGTGCTGAGATTAGACACCAATACCCTATGGTGGGTCAAAGAAGAAAGCAGTTTAGCAAAAAGATCTTCACTAGACTTCCTAAGGAGTATGCTCCCTATTAGCCTTCATATTGCAGGAATGTCTTGTGACTAACAAGATCGCATAGAAACATTGCTTCCCCAGGTCTCTCGAACCACTTATTTTAGCGTTAGTGTTCTTGCTCCTAACACCTGTGAGCATGGAAATTCGATTGCGAAATTTGTTACAAAGATTATCTCTATGAGCCAATCTAGTGTAAGCACACTCGTATCCTTCGTCAAGAAGTAACGTTAACTTGATAATTAGGAAATTACACTGCAAGGCTTGGTAGAAGTGTGTTTGGACGCAGTGCTCGACCATGTCGGACAATCGAATGCTGGTCAATTCTATATTCTTAAAGGCATCCTTGATGCAACATTTAGCCAGCAAACACGTATCCGCTTCCATTGCGCCGAGAAACTAGTCAAGATTGCCAATATTCCTGTGGAGTAAGTCCAGTGATCGTTGAAGAGACCGAAGGCGTGGAAGCTGATAAGTTTAGCAATATTCTCCGGAGTGATATGAAAGTATCTATCTGTCTGCTTTTATTTCTTCGGCTTGAAAGTCCGATGAGCGAAAGAGACATGGAGGAACGACTCGAGTAAGAACGCGAGCAAATTTCGTTCCATTGTTTCACTAAACTAATAACGTACGCAGATTAATCGCTGATATTATACGGAACCATCCTCATCTGTTAGATGAACGAAACTCTCGATTGGTTATCAACGCTTTGAAAGTATGATCGAACTCTCTTTTGGCTACCTTATTTGATAGATTATTCTGACCGATTGACTTATAGTTGGACTCTTCTCAATTATCCCAAATTCTCGAAATGCATCCCATAGGCCAAGCTAGACCTTCTGATATTGGGCTCTGTAGCTTAATAGTCGCGTTGAGCTTGCAAACATCCAAACCTTCTTTCATTCTTCGTTATCCCCCAAAAGGACCTGCTAGCTATAGGACAGATTTTTACGTCTCTGTTTTAATGCAATTGCTCAAATATAGACTACCATTAGCAAGAGGTAAGCCTGCAATTAATAGCCATGCCCCCTCGCGTGATTTATATCAATGCTAATAGAGATTTCAAGTAGAACTCCAAAAGTCTTCAGAAGTTCAAGAATCTGTCACAAATAACTTTCGAGAAATATTTGATCAAGGCACACACGTCCACCATGACCAGAATATCGCATCATTGGTACCACTATTAGGCGCCCATGAAAAGAGTAGCATCCAGCAATCAGCAATGGCAGTTCTCCAAGATATAAGTGAGAACTGGACGGCGGGTTTCACGAATATTGAAGAATTGCTCGATACTCTAAAATTTTATTTACGATTATGTGTTTATTCCAAATCTGAGAGTACTTCTGGAGAATGCCCTGATAGTGTGATTAATGCTATTGTGGCAAGAACCGCTTCCTTTTGTGAGGAAGTTTACGATAAAGTTAAACGAAAGAAGTATGGTTTACCACTTCCGCCAGATAAACATTTGTGCTGGCTAATATTAGTGTATGGCAGAGATTTCCATGAAGTGATTTCTTGCTTCTTAGAATTGATTGAGATTATGATGAACACACGAGAAAAGGTAGGTCTCTTCGCTCCAATAATATTATCAACCCAATTGATTAAGATCTGTTCAAGCTAATGCAAGAGAAATAGCTACCCATTGATCTTGGTTACTATATCCTTATAACATTGCATACTAGCGTCCTCCAATATGTTGACGGCACAGGCTATTCTATCATCCTGGACTGCATCGAACGGGTTTTGATTACATGTCCAGAAGCCCTGCAAATGGTTGATGACCTTAATGAGCTACTCCAAGAATGGGCAACAAAAGCGGATGAAGATCGATTAGGTAGAGATCAAAAGTCGAACCAAGTAAAGGCAATTGGAATCATCTTACACCCGGTTATTCTCGACGCATCTGTTGCTACGGGTCCTACTCTAATCAAGGTATATATTGCTTCTTTATTGATAAATAGGGATAAAACTTACAGGAAATAGATTTGTAAAGATTTTCTAAAACGCATGGCTAAGAGGCGTGGGCTTGCGCCAGCCCTATCGAGAGCTTTATGCCGTGCTTTTGACGTCACACCTTCAACGTTCTGTAGAGAACATGGATTCACAGAGATTCTACATGAATTTCTGGTTCCGATAGGACCAAAGAAGGAGGACAATAACTTTGATGTCGAAGATGCCCTAGCCGTTATATTTGATGAGGTCACCGGGACTCAAGGGTACGAAACTGTTGATTATAAATATACCAAGTTCTTAAAGATCCTAATCTGGAGCTACTGGGATGTCCCACTAAAATTCACCTGTACAGGTCGTACGAAAAGTATCATGGGGATAAGGAAATCATTGCTCAAGCTAGAATCTTTGATCTTTTGGCTAGATTCGACTATGACGATGCGATTCAAGAACTCTGGGCAAAGACATTGCTGGATGAGGTATTCGAGCCTTGGACGGAAATCGATCCCAAAGATCCAGTATCTCTCAAGATTGTTCAAAAGTGGAAAAAGGTAGATGACACACTAACTGTAACTCAAAAGTTATCTCGATTGATTTGCTAAATAATACGATACATAGACTCAACAATTACAAACCGTTCTCCTACTCGAACGATTCATAACAGATGACGACGCAGATGACCACCTCGATGCTATATTCACGGCCTTATCCAGAGAAGCCAACCCTCGTTACAAGTTTCTCCTCGAATGGATGGCATTTCGCTGTATTTTGAGATTCCCAAATCTTCGGAACGAGATATGGGAGTAAGTGCATATGTACCCAGCTCATTCATTCTCGCCGTTTGATTCGACTAACACATTTCCTTTACAAGACGGTTTGAAACGACAGAGGATGATATCCCGAGCTATACAGTTTCTCTACTCCGCCTCGCTCATCTCATAAGCATATACATAAAAGACGAGCAACAAGAAGAATTCTTCACAGAATTGGTTAACAGAGCTCTCCCGTGTGCCACCTCGAATAAAGTAACAATTAGACATGAAGGTGCCGAGTTGATTCCTAAGCTATTCGAAGAAGCGAAGAAACTGTAAGTCGTGTTATAATATTAAAAAAACCTAGACTCTATAATGCTTTGATATTTGGATGACTATACTAATACTTCCTCCAGTGGTTATACTAAACTCACAGAAAATCTCATTTTCAAGAGAATATACGAATATGCGATGGAATCAACGTACAGAAAAGTCATGGTGCCATCTCTAACCGAGTCATTCAATCCGATTCAAGACTTCAGTTTGGTTGGCGTCTTGGCTGGTCCGTACATAACTTGCGATACCGGCAGTGATATCATACCACTATTTTTCGAAGAGGACTTTAAATCATTCGGAGCAAAGAACATGAAGCGTTTTATCCCAATCGGAGACAATCCACCTACGGCCCCAAACTCTACCAGTCACGAAAAAGACATCCCCAAGTCGCAGGATTCACTGCTTTCGTTGACAGCCGCTGGACCGATTCAAACCAAAGGTGGTGATTGGGATATCAAAAACCTTCTGCAGAGACAAGACGCCCTTCAAGGCCGCTTCGCGACCCGTAGACAAAGCCACAACATTGAAGTAATAGCTAGCTTAGTCGATAATAATTATAACCTCGGAGGCATCTGTCGTGTCTGCGAGCTATCCGGTGTGAAGACGCTATATATGAGTAACAAAACAACCGTTTTCAAATCGAAGGAATTCACATCTGTTTCTGTATCAGCTGAGAATTGGTTACCCATTGAAGAGACAAGAGCTACGGATGTATCAGCTCTATTGGCGGCGAAGAGACAGGAAGGGTATACAATCGTAGGCATCGAGCAAACTGATCGCAGTGTCATTCTTGGATCAAAGGACTTTGTATTTCCGGAGAGGGCGGTGCTGTTGGTTGGTGCGGAGAAGACGGGTATTCCGCCGGAGTTATTAGCTGAGATGGATATATGTCTTGAGGTCAAGCAGGTAGGTTTAGCTTCTCATTTGAAATAATGGAGTAGACGTGCGGCTTTGCTAACGAAAGATGACTGAACAGTTTGGTGAGACGAGATCTATGAATGTACAAACTGCGACAGCGGTCGTGTTATATGAATATGTTAGGCAAAACGGTGGCATACAATGATCTAGACTATATAATATATATAGAAAATTGATGAATCGATTGAAGCATAGAACAATGAAATGATGCAATAAATATATGAGAAGTGAATAGTAAATAGTCTAAGGAAGCTAAATTTCAATTGTAACCTTACGGTTTTCTAAGGCCTTTCGCTAGCAACTCCTCTCCAACCTCTTTACACAGCCTAGCCCCATCATCTCCAAGGAGCTTCTTATCAGAGTTCTTGCCCTTATCACCGACAATCCTCGCAGCCTCTAAAACCCCAACTAGCTCCAACACCTCACCATCGACCTTTGCACCATATACAAGTAAACCCAAACTCAACACTAACCCCCTCAACGCCTCAGTACTCTCTTTTTCTCTATCTACAGCTTCAACAGCCGTAGCTAGTAGTTGTATCTGATCATCGTCAGATATCGCATCAACTCTATTGGCTGGCACGCCTGAAGACTCAACTCTCATCTTTTGATTGTAAGCCGTAAGGTTAAATATCAAGCTCGCAGCCGCAACTCTCAGCTGCGGGTGTGATTCGTCGAGTAAGCAAGTAGTCACTAAGCTGGTGATCAACCCAATCAATGGTGCTTTTGAAAGATGTGGGGGAAACAGCGGCGTCGAAAAGAGATTACATATCGCGTGCAGGGTTACGAGTCTCAGCTGATATATCGACTTGTCGGACGATGCAGTTTCTAATAACGCCTGGATTGTAGCGTGTCCGCTCTCCTCGGCGTAAAAGGCGGATACTCTAGGATCGGCCAGTGAGAGTCTAAAGATATCGACTAGAGGGAAAAGAGTTTCTGGCGGAAGATCCTTGAAACTTGTTTGCACGAAAGTAGACCACTTGTGCAAATCTGGAACCCGAGCTTCTATGGCACCTTGTTTCTGCTTTGTAACAAGAAAATCCTTCATGGCTACGACTGGCTCCTGGGTGCCGACATTTCCAAGTTTCGTAAGGACCTTGTCGATGGGCAACTGACGGGAGTAGGTAACAGACGGCTGTGAAGCCGCGGAGATGAAGACTGGTAACCTCAAATTCTCGTGGGGATGTGGTGGGAAAGCCGCATTCATGAGCATGTTTACATTGGCCTTGAGAGTACCTGCGTGCGCGCCGCTCCATTCGTCAAATTTTTCGCCGCGAATATAGGTGAAAAATGTTGGTGTAGCCCGAATTTGATACTTTGAGCCGATGTCATAAGATTTCGAGACATCAACCTTGATAAAAACGATCTTACTAGCGGATTCCTCTGCTAGTTGTTCAAAGTGAGGGTAAACGACACGACAGGGCGGACAGGTTGCACTGGTAAAAAAGATGACTGCAGCTTTATCGGCAGCGGTGGACATGATGCGGTCGAAATCAGTAAGCGTTTGGGCTACTCGCACACCTGCGTACGGTGGAGATACGCCGTTGACACCATTTGATGCCGACGGAATAAATGCCGGTGGATCTGTCGGGCGGTTTGGAGGTTCCGAGATGGAGGGAGCTGTGGTGATCGGACGCATGGCAGCATCAATGGTTGGACGGAGCATCTGACCGAAGGGAGTAGAGAGAACATCAGCTGGAAGTGATGTTATATGCTTCGGTATGCCTTTGCCGACTAGGAATGTAGAGAAATCGTCGGTAAAGTTGTTACAATTGTGCATAAAGAGGTCGTAGGACTAGTTACGACTGTTAGAATGTGACCCCTAGAGTATAACAATGCGACTAAAAGGCCTACCTCGGGTCCGTATATCTCTTTTATGGACTCGAGATACTCTGCGACAACATCGGCGGGTAAGGCGGTGTACCCGAGGTCTAATACTTGTTCCGGAGCGCCATGATGGGTATTTCCTGGGTAGGACCGTTGGATGCCAGCTCCATAGTATATTTCAATTCCATCTAGAACGATGCTACCAAAAATTAGTTCCAGAATATCTCCCATTGCTACTTTAGAGAGAAGAACCGAGTACCTTGTATGATAAACGGCATCGATTTGGCGACCTAGTAATGCTTGCGAATACTAACTTGGCGTGAAATATCAGTCGCTATTCGGGACGACCGGAGCTTGGTGGAGAGGAGGGATATACCGCGCGAGCAAGACCTGTCTTTATGTTAGCTCGAAGCCTGTAGAATTGCATATGATTTCCACAGAGTTTATACCTTTACTAAGATCGTAGACATATAGCTGGACGAGCCGTTCCTCGCCGCTAGCCATTTTAGAAGATCGAGCTGGACAAGCAAACTGAGCTCGGCTATCGAGGTTGCATAAGTTATCAGTGGGGGAGACGATAATGTTTTATTATTATTTTAGAGTAGCAGCGATGCTATGAGGGCATTAAAGTAACAGGCCGCGAGAGGTTCTAGCAATACTATTCTATTTAAGTGCGAAGTTTCGGCTGGGCTGGTGGCGGGGGACGCGTATATGATGGTCGACGTTCGATGGGATTCACCTGGTTTCTGCGACCGATTTGGACTCCGCTCCCGGTGTCTCGGGTCAGCAGTGTTCCCGAGGTCCGCCCGGAGCCCACTCTCGAAGCGACAATAAGACCTTCTCATAACAGACGTTGTTCAGTGCACCGATATAATGCCCAAACAAGGGGATTTCGTAGTACCCATGCCGCTCGTAGAACTTCCTAGCAGACTCCATGTCTTTACCCGTTTCAAGCTTGACCCTGCTCCATCCTCTTTCCAAAGCTTGTGATTCCAAACGCTTCATGAGCAAGTCCGCAACTCCATGCCGCCTTCCGCGATACTCAGGAATGACAAATATACGCTTGATTTCCGCTTCTCGGATTTGGTTGTTGGGATCAGGGTCAAGAGGCCTGAGTCCCCCGCAGGCGATAGGAATGCTGTTTAGCTTCAAGACCAAGAAGACTGGCATGTCGTCTGCGGAAGGCGGCAGACCCGGTTCTTCTCTATAGTCCGCAATCACTATTTCTTTGCGTTGAAGAGCCCGGAGTGCTGCGCCATCCTCGTCTAGCCAATCGGTGAGTCGGATCTCGATACTCGCTATGTCTATTGTGTTTGCCATTATTGGCGATATCGGGAGGTGTTTATATGATGAGATGAATGCCGTAGAAATATGAAATATAAGGTTATAGAATGTCCAGGTGCATCCTAGACGAGCGTACACATACCTAACCGAATCGGTGTCACCAACTTACTAATACTCGGTGCATGCCCAGCCCTCGAAAACAAGCATCGGAAGAGTATTATGGTAGCGTCAAGCGATATGATTTTCTCTCTTCTTTTTCGAGTTCCTTGAGAAAGCTCATACGGGACTTAAAATAGGGTTGGACTTTCAGCATCATTGTGTCTCGGATCGGGGTTCTCGCTGCAGCCAAGAAATTCTTAGCCACAGCGAGCTATATCATGTTGGTTATGATTGATGTTGTATCACAGGACTAAATATTATAATATGCATTCAAGATTTTAAGATCTACGGCATTTGCTAGTTCGACTATTAAGAGTAGTCAGGAAGTGTCAGTATAAGTCGCGTTTGAATTCTTGAATCGAACTAGCAGCGGTTGAGCTCGAGGATTGGAGGGGCTAGGCCTCGGTTGGATGAGCCTCAACCTGAATCCGCTTATTGTTGTCGCAACGACTGGCAGCAATTCGGGCAGCGAAGCCGACTCCACCACGAAGGCAACCTGATCTCGATTTGCTCGACTCCAGCAAAGGAACTTTCTTTGTAGTCCAATATGGTTACAACAAGCTTGAAAGAGCTGATTTTGGTGTTTTCAACCCTAAGTATCCACTCTTATACGTCAGTCGTAATTGCCATGCCGCAGAAGCGGGAGCGGTTGGGTTTAGGACCTTCATCCAATGTATAAATGAACTCAACATCCCAGTTATTTGAAGAATCTCTTTGCGATTCGTTTCAGCTTCATCTCAATCGCCTTGTTGCTCTTTATTTTCTTTTCAAAACGTGCGGTTTAACTTTATACGGTCATTAAGGTTTGGCTCTTACAAATTTTGAGTCTCTCCTGTATGACCTATTGGCTTCTTCACTTTCTTTAACTGTATAGCCCACTGTTTCGTCAAGATGCAGCTCAAGTCGTCACTTATTTCTTATTTTCTTATCACGTAAGTTTAGCTCCTTTGTAAAATTTGTCTTCAAGAATATCCTGTTGATAAATTTCATACAGCGTAATATCGTTCGCTTTATTGGGTGCTACTGAGGAGGGCAAGTATTCTTCAACTACTAGCAAGTCGATTTCTAAGACGACGTCGACTCATAAGCCCTCCTCAACTATAACCGCCCACTCTTCGAAAACTTCACCAACTAGCCACTCTTCCGCTAAAAAAACTTCTGAGACGTCGTCTAAAAAGGTGTCTACTACTTCATCCAAAAAGGAGAGTTCATCGAAGGATGAACATTCCAAAACTTCAGTGGAGGTAAAAGAGATCAAAGTCACAACCACCGATAAGTCTTCCAGTAAAAACCATTCTTCCGAGGCTACTTCACCTAAAACTTCATCTCACAAGAGCTCTTCTCATAAAAGCTCTTCCCACAAGAGTTCAACTCATAAACATTCCTCAAAAACATGCTCCAAAAAAAAGCACGCCACCACAAAAAAAAAAAAATACAGCAAGACGAAGTCACCTAAGCCGTCCATGTACAGAACGATCACAAAAGACCGCACAAAATTTGTCACGAAGACGAAAATTCAGAAGGAAACAACGATAAAAACGGTAACAAAAACTTTTACGGTCTCGCCTGAATCCACAGTGGAGGCAAATACTGTAACAGCTCAGCCCAGCAGCCAAGAAACTGTGGACGACTCTTCACAACAACCGACGGGCTCTGAAATTATCATGAGTGCTTCATCTGAGCAGTCAACTAACTCTAAAATCACTATGAGTGCTTCCACAGAGCAACCAACAAGCTCTGATGTTACCATGAGCGCTTCTTCGGAGGAACCAATGAGCTCTGGAAGTACCGCAAGCGACTTGGCAGCCCCAAGCATGATAGATTCGACTGAACCTACTCCAAATGTAGACAGTAGCTCAAGTGCAGAACCGGAATCAGCCTCCCCGGTATCAACTAACCCACCGGAATCATCAACTTCCATGGAATCGACTAGCTCTTCGGAATCATCGGCCTCCCAAACAAACACTAATTCACAGGAATCATCTTCTCCTTCGCCATCTAGTCCTCGTGAGGAATCCTCTCCAATGCCATCGATTCCTCCAGAAACCTCTTCCCCTCTATCAACTCTTGAAATAGTGACATCTATGCCAGCATTTACAAATCCTCCAGCGACAGACAACCCTGCTGGCACCAGCCAGGCCCCACTTTCTTGCCCACCATCGACAACGGCTACATTTCCCCGTGTTTGTTCGTTCAGAAATTGTATGTCCGTCTGTTCGCAGGTATACACGACGACAATCAACTATGGTTGTTCGTGTATTGGAGGACCTGCCGTTACGGAGACTGCATGGTCGCCTCAGAAGTGTATGGGGGATATTTGCGATTGTAAGACGGAGACCGAGTATAATCCGATAGAGACAGGTTGTTCGACACGTGTTCACGACAAGTACAAGATGATAAGATATATTGTATAATATATTCGAAGGAAGTGCTTCAGCAGAAGAATGTACTCTTCTTTCCTATAATCCTTTTTAGAGACTTATTCAATGGAATTATTTTATATCTACCTATACGGATGCTGAATTCTAGAAATTACGCAAGGTACAAAGTTCTGTTCTGAATCTTGAAATGTCACAGTTTGCGTTAGCACTGTGTTGAGGGTGTTGGACCCGGGCGGACCCCGGGATCTCGAATCCAAGCTTCCCAGGGACCCTTCCTTGCGCGATCGTCGAGCCCCTTTAATCTGCCTCAGGGCGTTTTGAGAAGGAGCGCCAGCCCAAAGAAGACCGAGCACGCTCGGGGAAAGGCCACTCAGTCCGATCAGCCTCTGCTTCCTGTCCACGCTCCTTGTCGGCCTGATGCTCGCATTATTGTTATACATTGGCCTTTATTTCGGTCCCAGCATCGTTGACAGCTACCGTGTCAATCGTTGTAACAATCCGCCTCTCCATCTCGAGCTCTATATTTAATTTGTACGTGGTCATTTTAATCGCATAGGACCTCTACCCCTGAAGCTACCATGCTGCAGGGCGTTGCTTAGGTGGCATTCATTCCTGACTACTCTCCGTTTGTTCTAGGACCGATTTATATATACCATTGAAAAGGGCCTCCGTGTTCCGTTCTCTCCTTCCACTTGGATACCCGCTGAACTACCGTCCTCTCACTTCCAGCCGATCTTTCACTCGCGTGTGTTAGGGTTAGGGGGGATTCCGGTCCGCTTTTTCTCTCAAGGGCCCGACGCCAAACCCTCTCTACGATACAAATTACATGTCCCGCCGAAGATCCACGAGCATCAATCAGAATAACAGTACAGGAAACGACAGCAGCGACTGGAACCTCTTTGGCAGAACACACAACCGCACACGATCAGGCGCCACGGACGACCCCTTCGAGCGAGCTTCGTACCGGAACGCCGTATTAAGCTCCATGCAACCACATCAGCCGCCCACAATGAATTCCTCGCAGAGGTCGAGGTATATCAAAGTTGTGGGGGTGTTGGGATTTATCGTGCTAGCGCTCTACTTTTTATCATCGGGTACCTCAACTGTGCAGGTCAACGTGAAACCTGGTAATCCGAACGATGGCTCGGCGAAGAAGAGTGGAGGATCTTGTACGAGATACGTGTTGATGATCGATGCGGGCAGCAGCGGTTCGAGGATACACGTCTACAGGTTCAACACGTGCACAAAGACTCCGGAGCTCGAGAACGAGGATTTCATGATGATAAAGGGAGGGCTTTCGAAGTATGGTGATAATCCGGAGGATGCAGCGCAGAGCTTGGACTCGCTGATGAAACTCGCGGTTGAGAAGGTTCCGGATAACTACAAGGCTTGCACACCTGTGGCGGTCAAAGCGACGGCCGGTTTGCGGTTACTCGGCGAGACTAAGAGTAATGCCATCTTAGCAGCTGTTAGAAACAGACTTGAAACGCAGTATCCATTCCCGGTTGTTGAAGGCAATGGTGTATCAGTGATGGATGGCAAGGACGAAGGTGTCTACGCTTGGATTACCACAAACTATCTCCTCGGCAAGATTGGCGGCCCGGACAAGTCCCCAACAGCTGCAGTATTTGATCTTGGAGGTGCTTCAACTCAGATTGTGTTCGAGCCGACTTTCCCGATAAAAGGAGGTGGTATGCCCGAAGTGCTCGCCCCAGGAGATCACCACTACGACCTCTCCTTCGGTGGCCGTTCCTTCGACCTCTATCAACACTCCCATCTTGGCTACGGTCTCAATGAGGCTCGGAAGGCAATCCACAAGGCAATCCTCAGCGCCAAGTTCAACGGAGAAAGATTCGACAATAGCCATCCCATATTGAATCCCTGCATTGCTCCAGGAATGTGGCGTGAAGTCGAGGTCGATGGCGTTAAATTCAACATGACTGGACCGGCTCATTCCGCCGCTCCCCTCTGCCGCAGCTTTGCTGAGTCCATCCTCCGCAAAGACGAAGACTGCAAATTGGCGCCTTGCTCCTTCAACGGTATCCATCAGCCGTCTCTCGCAAAGACTTTTGCACGCGAAGATGTTTACATTTTCTCCTACTTTTACGATAGAACCCAGCCGTTGGGTATGCCTAGCAGTTTTACCCTCAACGAGCTCAAGGATCTCGCTGCAACGGTTTGCGAAGGTGAAGCTGGTTGGTCTATATTCTCTACTGTGCACGGGGCACTTGAAGAATTGAGAGGTAGACCGGAGCACTGTCTGGATTTGAATTTCCAGTTGGCATTGTTACACACTGGTTATGAAATGCCGCTTCACAGGGAGGTCAGGATTGCGAAGAAGATCAAGGGGAATGAATTGGGATGGTGTTTGGGTGCTAGGTGAGCTTCTCATGAATATGTTTTATACTCTATTATAGAACTTTATATGCTAACGTTTCATGATTTACCTTTTCTAGTTTGCCGCTCCTGGAGAAGAATTCTGGCTGGAAGTGCCGTATCAGGGAAGTCGGCCATTAATTTTATAATGATATAATATGCAATATAGACAGCATATACCTTTTTTACCTTTTTTTACGGATTTCATTTTCTCTTTAATGAGTGGTCTTTTAACGTTTATATGATGTCGACATGTCATTCTGAGTTGATGTTACCAAAGATCTTCAGTTGTATAATATTTTGGTACCATTGTTAGATTTATATGATAATTTTGGGGGGACAGCTTTTTAATCAGTATTGAGCAATTTTCATTCACAAAGCGTTCACGCATTCATATTTGCTAGCCATTTCTCAACGAGAAAGATGCCATGATAGAGGTGAAAAACGGTGCACTGGAAAGCAACTGCGTTTTCTTAAATTTTGATCAGAAAGAAACTCCCAGTCAGGAATACAGAACCACAAATGCTCCCCTATCAACCCATTTAGAATAAGCATTATACAATACGAAGCGAAAGGAAAAATGGGAGATGATCAACAAACAATGGTGAAAAGAACAAAGGTTATATATCAAGTCTCGCACCCGCTAAGCTAAGATTTAACATGAAAAGGGGGAGTTTATTTCGTCGATGTGGATGCGGTGCTATCTAATGCCTTGTAACCCTTATGCTCGCTGTGCTTTTTGTAATAGTAGTTTTGCGGCAGGGGTTTTAGGTTCTCGGGTAGACTCTCCAAGATTCTCGCGAGGATAGCATCGATTGATTTTTGATTTGAGCCATCACGGTTCCATACGAGTATCAGATGTGAGTTGAAACGAACAGAGATGGAGACACCGCAGATATCGTCGCCTGTTTTCAGAGAAAAAAGAAATAGAATTAGCCAAAGGTTCCTTTTATAAATTTTTAACAAGGGGTTATAGGTTTGCATGTTATTCACCTTTCTGGACGACCTCCTGTAATACCTCGCCGATAGCCATCATGAGAATTTCCTTCCAAAAGTCCGCGGAGACGTCATTTGTTTTCGAGATCCTAAATGTCCAGGAGCCACCCTTGTTGTTTCTCGGGTCTTCCCAGATCGGTTTGACGTTCTTCTTGAATAAGAGCAGGGAATCGCGAAGTGCCAATGACCCGAACGGGGTGTTGTTGTAGACTTGCCAGAATTCCTAATAAAAAACATCCTAACATTAGCCAAACCCCTTGCACTGCTAATAAAACCGACTAGGATGGAAAAAGCATACCTGTATGGTGTTGAGATTCGCCAGCTCCTTCAATTGCGTGGCATATCCGTCTCCGCCAGCTGCTGTCCCGGATCCAGTCTCAGCTTGGTACTTGTCATGCCAGAAGGTCCATTCGTGTTGTAAAGGTAGAGGTCGCAGCTTCTTCAACATGGTATCGCGGAGCTGTCGACGGTTACCCATTGCCTGCACGACGGGTTCACTGTTTGTAGGGGATGTGGAATTCGAAGAGGTGGCATCTGATGTCGGTGAGCCGTTGCCAGACGCCGGTCCCTTTACGTTGACGGACGGAATGGATGCTGCTGCTGCGGTAGCCATAGTTGAGTGAGGTTGATGTTGTGATTACGGTTAGGTATACGTTGTAGGAGATTGGAAGATAGATTGGATTGGTGTGAGTTTCTAGAAGGCGGCGAGGTTGGAGGTTTTAATATATATCACTGGCGCCGTTCGAGCAAGGAGGGTATTGTGTATGAGTGGGTGTGTAGCAGTGATGAATGTGCTTATCGTTAACACGCTGGTATGGCGTCAATCAATATGCAATCAATCAAACTGGAGAATAAGTATGTTAAAGCTCGGAAGGAGGCTTCTACGAGGAATTTGGTCTTAAAAGAGGGGAGAGGTTTATGTGAAGGCAGGAATTGGAATTCGGATTTCTGCCGGTCTACAAAGGAGGATTAGTCTATTGGAACGGAGGGTGAATCTAGCCCCTCGTCGACTGGACCTGACTTCTTGAGCATCTATAATCCATGTTCTGCGAGCTAATCAGGAGAAATACGCCTCCACAGGAATTCCACCGCCAAAACCATCCCATCCCACCCATTCGTTCTACATCGCTGGTGGGTCCGCCTCTTTCGAGCTTCACTGGTCTGCACAGGCCCAGCTACCCGAGCTTTCCCTGCCCAATTTCTCCAGGGCCGTCTCGTTTCAGGTTCGTTTGGTACATGGATTAGCGCTAGCGGGACCAATCGAATCCGCTCTCAAGGTTTCCTTCAACACCAAAATTCCCAGTGCGGATTCGAGCTCTGTTTGGGACCAGGCTGGGTCTGAAGAGTCGTCAGCCCGTCGCCGCCGTCATCAGGTTCCAGGAGATCTGCCAAGCTAAAGATATCGAACGATCGCTAAGGCTTCGAAACCATTCTCCTGGCATTTGATATCCGATCCTGGCGTTTGAACAGCGCGTGTTTTCGGGCAGTGGTCAGATGTTTGAAACCACACTGGGTTAGCATTTTAGTTTTAAGAATACACTTTGATGCTGTGCGACCCGAGCTGCAAGGGCGACTCGGATAAGAGACATTGCGTCCAATGCAAGCTCCCATCACGAAAAAGCTGCGCCATGCCAAGGTCCAGAGTGGGCGCCTGAATCTCCAGATTCTCACCCGTCCTTCATGCTACCCCCATTGGCTTTGGTGACCATTCAGATTCAGCTCGACGAAATCTTGCCGCCTTCTTCCCGTTTGCCATAAGCTTCGGTGCGGCGCTATTCTCCGGTCCGATTAATTTCCCGGAACCTTCTCCAGATTCTTCGATTCTTTTACTTGTACCCCACTTTTCACGACGAGCTTGCATTATCTTGAGCATCGCCTCAAAGTCATCTAGTTCTTGATCCAAATCCATACCTGTCCCGCTATCCAAGCTAACAGGAATACTAACGTAATTGGGCGTCTCCTCTTCATTACCAGCATTGTTAGTAGCTTGCTTCGAAGTTACCGTTAGCTGCTTCTTCGCCATGGTGCACGCTTGCGAATACTTGCTTTCGAGCAAGTTAGATTGTCCGATTGCGTATTCTGCTAGCCGAAGACACCTGACCCGCAAATTAGCGCCTGGATTATAAGTAATTTTATGCCATCGAGACTTCATGCGTACCATATGTTTCGGGATAGAATGCATTGAGAAACAACATCATCAAGCAGGGTCGGATTATTCCCAGCAAGTTGGCCTTTTATCAGAAGTGAAACCAAAAACTCCAGCCATTGATACATGTATTCGCTTTCAGATTCTGCAAACTCGTCCCTATTTTCGGTATCGGTGTCCTCAACCTCCTGGATCGCCTCTAGAATTGTATCAAAGAGGCCTGATGCAAACCCATCGACGCGTGTACCAAGATGCTCTATCAATGGTCTCCAAGACTCCGTTGTTTTATATATCGACAACATATTGCTATTGGCTTGTCAGCCGGACTTGACACCTGGAAGGTTTGGTTAGTAGACCTACCTGTTTTCCTCCATGACTAGGAGATGTTCGTGAACCAGAATCTCAAGAAAAATACCGTTATCAACCGACTCTTTGAAGATTTCGGCCAGCTCAACGCATAACAGCGCTTCATCACGATCATCCTTTCTCTTCGCTCCCTGCCGCTGCTGTGCCTGACTCCGATTATTTATAGCACCCCACCGATCAAGAAGCCCCTGCACTCGGGAAACCTGTGCCTGATCAACACTCTTCTCCAGCTTTCCTCCCATCTCCACAACCCCACCGGAAGCATCAATCTTGTCCCAATAGTGCACCCACAGCCAATCGAATGCTCTTGAACACGTCGTTCGTAGTACGCCTAACGGTGGTAAAGCTTCATGCGTAGCAGCGTGTCTGATATCCACGAATGACGCTGGTAGCTGTAGCTCTTGAGCTAGATTGTACATGGAAACTGCGAAATGGGATTTTTGCGCAGGGTCTAGTAAACCGTTGACGAAGCGACAGATTGCGGTAGAGTATCCCATGCGGACCATCAGTTCAGATTGCTGGGGTGTATCGTGAAGAACGCATTCGGTGAGGTGTGCTGTTGATTCTATCGCATGCGGTAATCGTCCTCTGGTAGACCACGCTCGGATCTAGAACAGCGATATTATATATATTAGTTCAATTGATAACTACAATAGAGCTAGCGACGGTATTGTTTTTGCTCGTAGAGACGGCTCATACAATTTCCAAGGCGCGAGGTCGGCCATCGTGTTCTGTGTTTTCGTAGAGTAGGGATTTAAGGTGCCTGAGATCATCAATTGACGACCAGACGGTTACTCTCGGTGTTTGCAGCATTTATCGTAAGGTTTTCGAGCTGTGCATGTTTTGATGATGAAGAGAAAACTGCGACAAAGAATTTAAGCTGCAGAGGATGTCCGGGGTCTGGGGATTAGCGCAGGAGGGATCTCTCGGTTAGCTGCTCGAAAGTCGGAAGTGATCTCGGGCGCATGGTCCCGGAACGGATTAGTGAACGATCGGGCGCGGATTCGATGAAGTCACTACGGGAACATGCAGGACTTTCTGAATTCGATCTGAGAAATGAGATGATGACCACGAGTGCTTGCTGACCGAGCCGTGATATAGCTCTCACGTTGCACAATGGTAATCTCCTCGAATAATACAACATCCCCCGCTAGCTCATAGCATCGTCGGCTCAAAACTTGCATCGAGCGGCCTCGAATGCCCCGCTGAGTTCATAGCTAGAAGCAATTCCATTAGATAAGCCACTTGATTGAAAAGTTCAACTTCACCTTCACGCAATCGAAACATTACCATTGTCCCACTATCCAGTAAGATCTAAGATAGCATGGCCAAGTCAAAAAAGAGCTCAGTCATGGCCACGGATAACGGCGAGGAAGCTGGGATGCTCGACGTAAGTGACATATTCTCACTCCTCCCAAATTATTACAGTTATCTACAAACACTCACAACGAGACAAATTATACACCCGTTTGAACCGTAATCACAGCCATCTGCACGGAGTCAGTCTCTCGAAGTCCTCTTCGATCCAGCATCACAAGCTACCAAAAGACGAAAATCCTCGTTAGTCTCAGCAAACTATCCTACCATGAGCTCATGCCTTGTCCACGAATTACTCGAGGCGCAGAGACAAAATAGAGGCCATGATGTGCAGAAAGTTGTAGATGTCAAGGCGGGGCATCGTGTCGATGGTGTCATCAACGAGCAGGCTGCTTTGGAAGGGGCTTCTCGGATTCTCACGAAAAAGCAGCTATCCGATATGGCTTTGGGTGTTCGTGAATTAAGCAAACATCTTGGTATGAAAGGTTTCACCTGCTAGGCAGTCTTTTGAGTCATATCTAACGAGTATTATCAGGGAATTTGAGGATGAAGCTGCCCAAGAAAAATCTTAAGATCGTGATAGTTGCAAAGACATCAGATCATGCAAATATCTTGCACACTAAAGAATTGTTAGAGTGGCTTTTGATAGATTTTGATGATTTCATTGTGTGAGTGAGTCTCTCATCAATAACAATGAGATTCCATCTTTTAACAAGGAATACAGATATATTGAAGAGATCCTTGAGGATCATCCTAAAATGGACATCAAAGGTCTTCTTGCAAAATTAGCAAGCTTTGGTGATCGAATTCGCTACTGGACGCCTGAGTATTGCACGAAACATCCGCATCTTTTTGACTTGGTTATTTCAGTACATACCCCATGGCCAAGAGGATTCAAATAGCTTTAATCGTACTAACAGAGCTATTCTTGAAACACAGCTTGGTGGTGATGGTACAGTTTTATATACTAGCTGGTTATTCCAGAAGATCGTCCCACCGGTGATTTCATTTTCGCTCGGTTCTCTAGGATTCTTGACCAAATTCGATTTTGGTGATTTTCAGGGTATCCTCCGTCAAGCTTTCGATGTCGGCATTACAATTAGCTTACGAATGGTAAGTTCCCTGTAAAAAAAAAAAAAGAGCGATTACACAGCAATTAATAAAAATCCAGAGGTTCGAATGCACTGTCATGCGAGCGAACAACAAAAGCCCCCATCGCAACATCTGTTCCGAAATCTGCGAGCGAGAAGACGAAGAACCCACGCACAAACCCGAAAAATCATTCACTGTCCTAAACGAACTTGTTGTTGATCGCGGTCCGAACGCAACATTGTCATCCACAGAGCTATTTGGCGACGACGAACACTTGACTTCTGTACAAGCGGATGGCATCTGCATCGCTACTCCTACGGGATCTACGGCGTATTCTTTGGCCGCGGGTGGGAGCTTGACTCATCCGGATAATCCGGTGATGCTCGTTAGTCCGATATGTGCGCATTCTTTATCATTCCGACCTATTATATTACCGGATTCTATGGTCATCAGAGTTGCGGTTCCTTATGATTCTAGAACAACGGCATGGGCGAGCTTTGACGGGAAGGAGAGGGTTGAGTTATATCGTAAGTAATCGGAACCAAAATACTGGTAGCGTGTGGTAATTGTGCTGACAAACGGTGTATAGAGGGAGATTATGTTACCATCGCTGCTTCGCGATATCCATTTGCTTTTATTCAATCGAAACCGCATCAAGGTGACTGGTTTGATAGCTTGAGCAGAACGCTTCAAGTAAGATTTACCCTATTCCGATATACACTCATTTGAGTATGAGTAATGAATCTGACAAAATTTTTTCCCATGTTTCAGTGGAATTCGCGGACCGCAAGACAAAAGGCTTTTGATAAACCAGAGACGAAGGAGTAAATTTTAGCCAGTATTAGACTTTTATAATTTTACGCTTTTCGCCTTGAACCTGTATAAAGAGCATGGATCACACGGCGGTGGCCCTACCGCGGGCCGGTGCGTCGTGACGATGGCAGTTTCCTAACAACATATACCACGGCCAGAGACATGTAATGGTAACATTTGGATAAACCAAACTCGCAAGATCTTGGTATTGTAACTCTACGATACCATCTTCGTACTTGAAATAATTCCAACCTTTTATAGATTTGCTATTGTGTTGCGCCATTGAGCCGCTCCCGCTCGTGGATTTGTAACATGACGTCGGCCCTCACGATTTACCCCAACCTTTTCGGCGCAGCCGCTTCAAATCGGGTAACACTAACTATTACCCGACTCCACAGATTCAAATACGAAGCTATCAATTGATCCAACTCTACATGTTCAGATCACTAGCCAGAGCTGCCACCGCTTCTCCGCTTCGAAGGTTTACATCTGTAGTAAGTCTCTTGATCGCTGTTACTGGCATTCTAGTCGCAAATCATCGGATCAAAATGTTCGATTTGGGTTTCGATTGGAGCTATCCGGATCGATCCGCAGCCAAAGTATGGCTCGCGTAGAGAAATACGATATCTTAGGTTGAAATCTGGCGTTGGCTGACTTTGTTTCACTGTTAGAATTTGCAACGACGCACAATGCATATCCAATCGATTCCTATGTGTTGGTATTCCATAATATCCAAATTATAAGCATTCGATGTTGATGAAAATCAGGGACTGGGAGCCACGATAACTATGCTTATGCTGTCATTGACGATAAGACGAAAGATGCCATGGTTGTCGATCCAGCAAACCCACCGGAGTTAGACCTTTTCCTCAAATTAATCCTAATGGAAAATCAAGATAGCTGATGGATAGAATGTAGGGTTCTACCTGTGCTCAGTGAACTGATTAGCAGTGGGAAGATAAACTTCAAGGGCATCATAAACACCCATCAGTATGTACATTACGAAATTGTATACAAGGGATAATGGAGCACCAGAGCTAACCGACAAAATAACTAGCCACCGAGACCACGCCGGGGGAAATGCCGAAACGGTGTGTGAAATATTTCGAATTGCATATAAATAGCGTTGGTAGATCTAACCTGTCTAACAATGTGGGATATAGCTCAAGCAATATCCAGATATTCCTGTCATCGGTGGGAAGAACTGTGATCGTGTCACAACCACACCAAAGCATGAAGAGACATTTAAGATTGGCGAAGGGATTACCGTTAGAGCTATACATACACCTTGCCATACCCAGGATAGTATCTGCTACTATATGGAGGATGGTGATGAGAGAGTTGTGTTTACTGGGGATACGTTGTTTATTGCTGGTAGGTCTTCTATCTTGGTTGGGAAGTGAATGAAGCATTCTCATGAAAGATCGTAGGATGTGGGAGGTTTTTCGAAGGAACAGCGGAGGAGATGCACGAGGCTTTGAATAAGAGGCTTGCGACGTTACCCAAGGATACAAAGGTCTACGTAAGTTCCATACTTATTACGATGTTTTAGAGTACACTTATGGTTGTTCTAATGGATGAGACAGCCCGGCCATGAGTACACCAAGTCCAACATCAAGTTCGGGCTTTCAGTACTTGATACTGTTGACATGCAGAAGCTTCAGAAATTTGCCACGGAGAATCTTGAGACACAAGGCAAATTTACAATTGAAGATGAACTCAGACATAATGTTTTCATGAAAGTTGAGGTAAGTGAAAAGAAAAACTTAGAACTAGCAAATGAAGGACTGTGCTAAAGTGTCATATAGGAGGCAGAAGTTCAGCAGTCGACGGGGGAGACGGATCCGATCAAAGTCATGCAGAAGCTTAGAGATATGAAGAACAACTTTAAAGGTTAACTAACATTCATAAACTCTTAGCCTAAAATAGGACCTGTTCTTATAGAAAGTAGGAAAGTCTGCGAAACAGACTCTGTCTCCCAGTCAGGCCCTTGAAGAGACCCTTCTGTCATTTATAATAATAATGCAGTCATGTGTTGAGTCTGTTGGAAGGCGACAATGTATCGGCTTAAAAGAACGCCGCGTCGAATCGAACAAGCGATGTTAAATTCTGAAAGCTAAAACGGTAAAATATTATAAAGATTGAAGTTTCGATCGGGAGCTCTTCCCGACTTGT
Organism: Dactylellina drechsleri; assembly: GCA_036971345.1. NCBI lineage: Eukaryota > Fungi > Ascomycota > Orbiliomycetes > Orbiliales > Orbiliaceae > Dactylellina > Dactylellina drechsleri. The sequence continues at coordinate 1,212,958 of JAJTUB010000002.1, forward strand.
TTTCGTCTATCTCCGCTATCTGCTTATTGCCGGGGGCTTGGTAGGCCTAGTCCAGCTTAGTAACCATGCTGTGATATCGATGTCCATCAATGTTTCCCTACACCACGCTTGTGCACTTTATCAGCTCGGATATCATTATGACCTCAGCATCAGAAAGGCCCTCTTAACCTCAGCGCCACCGTTGCTACTTAGTGATCGCGGGTTTACCAATCTGCTGAATAATAACGAACGCCTTTTTCTATTTTCCAAAGAAAGCCGATTTCCAAGAATCCTTCTTTCTCAAGCCAAGTTCACAATTACCGTGCCAACTTGAACTCGACCCTCACCATCGGCCTACCAAGCCTGTCTATGCCTTCTGGGCAGCCCGCCGCCCAAGGAGAGCGACCCTCTTAATGACGGATCATAGTCAGAGCTCCGGTCACCAAGCCTCCGCATCGCACAGGCCAGCCTCGAGCTCAAACACGTCGCGCACCCATAAAAAACGAAAGCCTTCCGTCGGAGCAGCCGTCTCTCACTCAAACAGCGGCGAACAATCCTGCAAACTACCCAAACACCCCGCCACCACCTCCACCACCTCCACAACTGCCTCGCTACTCTCCCTCACGTCTTCGCTAGACTCTTTCATTTCCGATAAACCCGCGAAAAGGCACAAATCGGGAGAATCCACGCCCAGTTTGCTGCAAGCTGGATCCCCGGCTTGTGCAACACTCTCCAGCGCCGGCGACATGTTAGCGAGCTCGCCGCCCCAACCTTCGCGGAACAACAATGTCGTCGACTTGACAAAGAGTTCTCCCGGCAAGTGCAAGCAAGCGTACGGACAACCGAGTGCGCTGCCGCCGAAGAATGGTGCGAAGAAAATACTGGTCAAGAATTTCAAGCAACGGACTAGTGGGGTGCCCGACGAATGGGTGAATAAAACTCTCGATACTCTCGATGGTGCCCTGACCGCTGTATTTGAAGATAAAGATGACAAAGATAGAGGGACAAGTTCAGAGGAGATATACCAGGGCTGTCAGAGCTTGTGTCGAGCCGGAAAGGCATCGTTAATCCACGAACGGTTAAAATCCAGGTGTATTGGGCACGTCTCCGGTCCTCTGCGGGACGGTATATCGAATCAGTCGAGTAGAACGGATGAAGACCTAGTGAGAATCATCGAAACAGCGTGGAAGAAATGGCAGGAACGATTGGTGAGTATCAATTCATTCATTACCATGCAGAGATTTGAATTAACGGATTTTTTTTTTTTTTAGAGAATCGTACAAATTCTATTCTTCTATCTGAACCAAGCATACCTCTATCCTGCTCCTGACAAAGAACAAATATGGGATATGGGATTGCAATTATTCAGCACCCATATCATAAAGGATAACAAATTCAGGCCAAGATTCCTCAACGGGGTATTCAAACTGTACGAGAAAGACCGGAAGGGCCAAGCCGATATTGATAGCACCAATCTTTTAATGGCTAGTATCCGTATATTCTCGAACTTGGGACTCTATTCTTCGCTATTCGAACCTCGGTTTATTGATGTTTCCGAAGGATACTATAGAATACTTGCCGAACAAGAAACAGAGGATGACGACGTTGCAAAATATGCAAGGGAATGCGCCTCTCAGATTCACAAAGAAATTGCTAGGGTGGAGAAATTCAACCTGGAGACGACGACGAAGCGTGATCTTATCGGTATCATCCAAAAAGAGATGATTTCACAACGACTGTACGAACTGACGGATGAAATGGGTATTAAAAAGTTGATCGAAGCAACCGATACAGAAGCCCTCGGCGTTATCTACTCTATAATAAACAGAGTAGACGATGGAGGAGCCAGACTTAAGCCAATCTGGTCGATGTATATCAAAGAACAGGGAACAGGAATTGTGACAAGTCCCGATCCGAACATGGTTCCCCGATTACTGGCTCTCAAATCTTCGCTAGAGAACATTCACAGGCTCTCCTTTGCCAAAAATGTTGACTTGGGACACTCTTTGAGGGAATCTTTTGAAACATTCATCAACGAGAAAAGAAAGGGGGAGAGTTATAAGAATAACTCCAAGCCATCCGAGATGATCGCTAAATACATGGACTTGCTCCTCCGTGAAGGAATAAAGGCTATTACGAGATCCTCTAGCGCCGATGAAGATGATCACATGATGGGAATGGGAGATGAAGACGTCTTGTTAGGTTACCAACTAGACCAAGCTCTCGACCTCTTCCGGTTTATCCACGGGAAGGATGTTTTCGAGGCGTTCTACAAGAAGGATCTAGCCAGGAGGCTCCTCATGGGTCGAAGTGCAAGCGCAGATGCAGAAAAGGCAATGCTTTCAAAACTGAAAACCGAGTGCGGATCCGGTTTCACTATGAACTTGGAAATCATGTTCAAAGATATCGATATATCCAAAGAGAATATGACATCCTTCAAGCTTTCCAAAGCAGCTGTGGAGAGGAACGATCGCATGGACTTGCAAGTGACAGTTCTATCGCAAGCTGCGTGGCCGACATACCCTGAGACAACGGTTACGATGCCGCAGAACGTTGCTCAGTATATGGAGGCTTATCATCACTATTATACATCGAAACACAAGGGAAGAAAGCTGGCATGGAGAAATGCTTTGGCGCATTGTGTTCTTAGAGCGAACTTTCCGAAGGTAGGGATTAGGGCCCTTATATTTCTAGCAAATAACCAGTCTAACCAATATCATTTAAATATAGGGAAAGAAGGAGCTGGCTATGAGTGCGTTCCAGGCTGTGGTTCTACTATTATTTGACGATGACAAGAAACCACTATCCTACGAATACATCAAAACAGCAACCTCTCTTCGTACGTACCACCCATAACTCTCAGATTGATTACCCGACTGCAGTAAGCTAACTTGCGGTTTCTTCCAGCGGACGCTGAACTAATCCGTACCCTTCAATCCCTTGCCTGCGCCAAAACCCGACCTCTCACAAAACACCCGAAGGGAAAGGACATCAACCCGAGCGACACATTCACAGTGAACCTCGGCTTTACCGATCCCAAAATCCGCATCAAGATTAATCAAATTCAGCTCAAAGAAACAAAAGAAGAAAACACAGCTACTCATGAACAAATCGCACAGGACCGGCAGTATGAGACCCAAGCTGCAATTATCAGAATCATGAAGAGCAGGAAATCTATCGGGCATAACGAATTGATCACGGAGACGATAAATCAAACGAAGAAGAGAGGGGTTTTGGATATGGCGGATATTAAAAAGAATATCGAAAAGTATGGTTTTCTTTTCCCCCTAGTATCAAGCAAACGGAAGAGCTGACGATATAATTATAGGCTCATCGATAAAGACTACATGGAACGGTCGGAGAATAACACATATACATATGTGGCTTGAAAAGGAGAATCCTCGCCGCGGGGCTTATTTCCATCTGACTCTGAATTCATATTGTTACGGCTAGGGTTGATAGTTTGGGGGAGAATTTTAGTTGCCTCGTTGTTTCCTTTTTAGCGTACAAGAATTTGGTTGCCTCGCCGTCGGACACCGGCGTTTTGATCACTGCCTATCTTCAGTTTTTCATTGATCTCTCGAAGCGAATGATTAGATAGACAGCAGTGGATTTGTTATTCGAATACAATTTGTATCTATAACTATGGCGTATAAGGAACATGGTTCCATAGCCTGGAAAATGGAACTTGGCAAATGCTGCCTCTAGAAATTTTGTGGATGGATTCATGAATAAATAAACCCAACTTGACTAGGGACCGAGACTAACTTATCTAAATACAATTCAAACCGGCTACGCTAAAATATACAAGACGCTAAGCTTCATCAAAAAAAAAGATCTAAAAGCTAACAGGAAAACCTAGCCACGTGAAATAAGAAGAGACATAGAAGTTAACATTGTATGGTTCCCAATGCTCTCGTCTTCAAAGGTTTGTAAGGGTATCTGTGTTTGACATGTCTCCAACGTAGTGGATGAATTTGAAGCCATAAAATCATCGTATCTCTATGTTTAACATGAAAATCCTTGTAATATCGTCTATGTTGATATACCCCCAATCGATGGATGAATATGAAGCTATACAGTCGTCGTAGCTCTAAGGTTCGCATGTCTCCAACTTAATGAATGGAAATGAAGCCATATAATCCTGGTAGCTTCGTGTTTGTCCTGGTGATATTGTGGATTCTTTCTGGTTCAATATTTCATGGAGTAGTTCATAGGAAGAAGGAAACACGAAAATATTATCGTTCTATCCAGCGTGTCTTCTTGTTCGTCTGGGTATCGGTCCGCCCAGCTCTTGTGCAGATACGGTACTCTGTACGACTTTTCTCCCCTTCATATCGACTCTATCATCTATCAGCGCCAGCTTCTCGAAGAGCTTCTTTCTATCGGCCTCTGCGTCCGTATCGACGTAATGTATAGTTTGCGATGGTGGAGCCTCGGCTTGTGAATTCACGACGCCACGACCACCACCCTTATCACCGCCACTAGCTTCCCGATGTGAATCGTAAACCATGCTCTCATCGAAATCAAGATTATGGCTAAACGTTTTCGAGTTTGTCCGCGAGAGGGAATCGTTTCTATTATGGCTATCATCGGTGACGCTCTCCCCGCCGGCTGTGACCGAGAAGTTCGATTTCAGAGAGTTGCTTCTGGAGAGACTGTTCGAGTCGTTTCCTAGCAGACCACTCTCTGTGGCGGAATTCGCACGTCCTTGGAGCTTGCGAGGCGGTCGTCGGGGCATATTTGAGGGCTTGTTCTCCTGTTTGGCTAAGCGTAGGATTTCTGTGAGGTTGTTTTGTAAGAGGTGGCGACCGTTTCCTGCTTTCGGTTTCTCAGCACCGAGGGGAGGTGCGATACCCAACATCGGTGGCTTTAATGGTGATCGTTTAGAAGGCGACTTGAGGATCATGATTTTGGATTTGGATGGGGTAGCGGAGAGATGCCTTGATTGGCTTCGTTGGGCATCTGTCGTTTGCGCCTTGTTGCGAGGAGAAATGGAAAGTGGACGGAGACGGTTCGCTGCATCTTCAATGTCTGGGTGGACGTCAATGTCCTCTATTATAAATGGGTTGTTACTGTCACACTGAGGGTTTGATCCATGTACCACACTGCCTTGTCTGCTCCCCTCTTTGCTGTGTGGTACCCTATTTTTTCTAGGTGTCGCGGCCGAGGGTTTCGGGTTTCGCACGACATACTTGTCTTCGAGATATCTGTTCTTCTTTTTCATGCTCATTTTCAACCAAACGTCGGATAAAACGCAACAACCATCAATACGCCATGCTCTTGTTAAATCTTTAGAAGGTTCTAGGGAACTTTTTGCGGCGGTGACAAAATGGGTAACTGGAATTTCGCTATTGAAGGAGGAGACGACAAGTCCGCCGAGATAGAATACTGCCTGTTCTAACTTGTCTCGGTCTTCCTTGCATTATATTACTATATTAGTCTAAATTCGAAATTGGCAGAATGCTACTAGTCCACTTTATACACTCACTTTAACGGCATCATCGAACTTAACGGTGCACCCTTCTAAAGCAGTTAAACCTACTTCTTTCTTGATGGTAGGCCCGCCTTCGTCGATCGGATTCTTGTTCAGAAGATACTTCTTGAACGACAAAAGTTCACCTTCAGCTATGCATTCCAGCAACCACTCATGTGAGACCATTGGGATCCTCCACGTCTCTGCTGCGTTCGTCTTGTCCTGCTGTCCGGTTTTCTCTTTCGAATTGACTAGTAATAAACTTCTTGACTTGAAAACCTTTTCGCAAAATTCCGCTCCCAGTTTGCCGATAGCTTTTGTATAATGCAGATAGTCCACCCCATCAAATCGTGTTACCGAAATTGTCATCTTATCAAATCCTGGGATGTCATGGCGCTTCATCGGACGTCCGAGGGGATATTCGTCCGGTTCTATAAACTTCTCTTCGTGAAGACAACGCTCTAGCCACCAAAATGTGACTGTTTGGACGGCCCGCGAGGCATCCGATACTCGAGGGCAATCGGCCTGAACATACGTATCCGGGACTATAATGACATATCGGCTCGCCGCCGCCTCGAAAAGTTCATGCATTCCAGAAAACGTGCTTCCATCGAAACTTCTGATAATGTCCCTTATCTTGTTTTCTTTCTCGGTGTCGAATCCGTAGACATGAAAATTTTTGTCGTGGAACATCTTCTTAGGTTCGTCGGGTCGAATATCCGACATCGACATGCTCGCTCTAACGTTGATATATGGAGCACTAGTCTCAGCGTCTGGTACCAGGGCTCCATTCTTGCTTTGTAAACGTTGCGGTGCGTCTGATCCCCACTCGCTCAGCTTCTCTGGTTTTGGCGCTTTGGCTTGACCCATAATATCACCCCACAAAGTCTCACTCCCACTGCTGAGTCTATCCGATGCTGCTCGTTTGATCTTCCGCCGCGCAGGGTCCGACTTTGTTCTCCCATCGCCTTTCCCCGAGCCTTCCCTCTCGGATAACTTTCGTTTCCCAATCGTCGGCCTAACCCACGCTCCTTGCCCGCGTTCCTCTATCGGCAAATCGAACGAAAAGTACTCTTCATCAAGCGCCATTCCTCTCTCAAGACTCTGGTAGAACCAATCGAGGCAGACAATCTTGATACCCCACTGTTTTGCAAAACTGAACTTTTTGCCCTCCGCGCGAGCGGCGACCAGATGTGTCACCTGCTTCGTCAGGTCTCCATGGTACACTGCGCCATTCTTCTCAGCGTTCTTCTGAATGATGTGTCGTTCTTGCTCATCGTTGATGTTTGTAAGGCAGAGCCGTAAACCTGCAAACGGCGGGAATGCGTGGTCGACTTCGAGCTGGTAGATTGGGATTGCTGTATTGGTGACCCAAGCTTCGTGCGCGAATTCGATGAAGCTAACCTTCATGGGTTTTACGTCCGGGCGCTGTTTCGCTACATATCGATATTTTTGGGTGGTGACATCTCCGACTATGAGGTGGGTGGCATCTGAGGTTAGGTCCTGCTTCCAGGTCGCCCCTAGATCTGTTGCCTTTTTAGTTATCTCGGCCTGTATTGTGTCAGTAAAGCTTGGATATTCGAGTAAGGTTAGGAGCTCAGCTAAGAGAACAGAGGAGGCGGTGGGTAGCTACATACACGAGCATCATGGGATATGGAGGTAGCGCAGAGTATAAGTCCTCGGAAAGGAAGATCAGCCGCTGTAGTCCCTTCAACGAGACCCATTGAGTCGGAGCTTGCTAGCTGTGGCTTCCTTGTGGTACGGTTCTTCGTGTAGACATAGACGGGATGCAGAGGCTGGCTCCAAATCACCGGTTCGAGTGTATCGATATAGGTAAGAATATTGTCGGTTCAACGTCTATTGCTCGAGCGATTGGGTTTCGAAAATGAGCCAGACTTGGGGATGTTGTTGTTGGTTGTCGCGTTCCCTTTTCGGTTGCACGCTCAACTCATAAACACTCGTCACGTGGTTCGATGCTGGATACGGAGAGTCGACGAGTTGGAGCTCATGGAGGCTTCATGAGGCCTCGATGGTGAGTTGTCTCGAAACATCGGAAATACAAAATGTATTAGGCTATTCGAGCTCGTCATAGGGCCCCGATTTAGGCCTACGCTGCACAATACAATAATTCATAATTAAATATGCAGTGCAGTGCATTTTCATACCTGTGTTTGAAGCTCGTGTCCCAGTCTTCATATAATAGCTTTCGAGCTCCAATAGACCAAATAAATTCAATGATAGACTATATGATAAGCACTCCTAAATTCCAATTGCTTAGTCAGAATACGTAGTTCAAATATTCCCCACAGCTGCACATATCAAAAAGTCGACGATGGTTTTCTCTAAGTTTTCAAAATTCTTCTTAGTACTCCTAAGGTGAAGACATTTGTTCTATCCAACTACCCAACTTCCATAGTTAACCAATCTGATTTATGTAGTATCATTTCTATACATGTTATCTTCTTCGAATTGCTTTAATAAGTACTAAGTAGCCTATCAAATAGACCGCCTCTGGAATTTAGAGCGCTTAGACACCGCGTTGTTACTTGTTGGAATACCAAGAGAAACGAAATATCGATTTGATATTATATTCGCCCCACAAGCCGCGGACGGCACAAAAGCTATATAACAAAAAAGGCTCAATTAATTATAAAGATCATGTGGCCTTTAGAAGCGCTGAGGTGGCGGTGACCCCTATTCTTTCTTATATCCTATGATTCTTCATATCTTATCTTTAAATTTTATTTAATTCAGCAGATCCAGTCGGAAGGACCCTGAGTCTGATCCCCAAGCGAATCTCATGACCAGAACTTCCCGCTGTCTCTCTCACTCTTGCTCTCGCTTTCGCCTCGCCAATCCGAGTCATGGTACGGAACGGCTTTCATTTGCACAGGCCCGCTTTCTGGTCCCGTCTTCAGAGAGGGTCTACATAGTCGGAGCCACAAGATTACCGGCGAACCGGGTGATCAATGTATTTTAATTTCGAATTACGAGTATTTAAATATTTGTTTATGTGCGGTGGGGTCTTCATTCACCAGAGCCAACAAATGCGTTTTAGCGCATAAGCAAGCTGCAGCGCGCAATGCAAGTAACATACTGTTGCAGTTGGGCGACAGCTGCGGCGCAACGATGGCCGGTTATTATAGTTTTCGAAAGCATTAGCTAATACCTCGAAATTTCAGAAGACTAAAGCCAATTCATCAAATAATTTATAATTTACTTGATTTCGCGACAAAAAATTGGGTGGGATAACGGCAGTCTCAGGCCTCAGAATCCGGTGGACTTTGTCTGTGCTCGAAAATTATCTTATTATGGAAACAAGAAAATTTTAAGGTTGGTTGCATCTTGTGGAACCTGGCTCGTGCGTCCTGCGAATTATACGGAGTACGACATCATCTCGGGGTCTAAGCAGCATCAAAAAGAAATCCAAAAATTAAATTTATAAATTGGTATGTCAGATAATCTAAATAGTTTGTTGGTCGTCTCATATATATAGCTCATATGGCTAAATTATCAAGCCCTATGTGGAGATCCAAATCTTAAGTCAAAGTGTTGATATAATCGATCCAAGCAAACTGCCAGCAGTTTTGTTAGACCAGGTCCTTGTTGGTTGTTGATATGGCACATTTGCACCAAGCTTCTGTGAATTAAGTACTACAGAGACCTTCGAAGGGAAAGCTGGAGACTCTTGTGAATGTTGCGTTATACAGAAATCGGAGCAGTTCGCATCAAGGTTGCCAGGTGACCAATATCGAATACTTCATGTTGGTTTTACGCTAGTCTGTTATTTTACATCTCCTCTTGTTGTCGCACCACGAATAGAAAACCAAATTTAAAAACATTATTACGTGTGTATCGGAACGATTTTACGAAAAAAGGAAAGAAAGCATAGAATACCCTGCCAACGTCTTGCGCAGCGCATTCGCTTTCTCGATGTTTCCGAAGGATCTATTAGCTGTTGTAGGTAGCTCCTTGGAATGTGCGGCAGCTTCTGTTCTTCGGACGTGAAAATTGCATTGCATTTTTAGAACCCCGAGCGATGATGAAATCGGCATAATCTTGCTTCGGCAGGCACAGTTTTCTCACATCACCTTGCGGAGCTATAGCTTCTAGCTATGCAAAGAAGACCGTACGTCCATTCGTATACTCAACCCGTAAATCGAGAACTCATAAAGCCCATCTACCGAGTTTTAGCATACATGAACCTTTGAAGCTTAGACTACTAATCAATCAGATTATCGATGTTGAATCTATCAACAATAATTACCACTCGATATCCATTCTCCGTTGATATCCATTCTCCGTTTGCCTCCAGCCTTAGACTACCGGAAAATACTTCGCAGATCAAGCGCCGATGCAACTCTGATATAACACATGTACCGTGTACCTACTCTATCTATATTCGATGCCGTCGACCTTTTGCACATCAAATTAGCTCCAGAGCTTTCGTATTCTTCGCTCTTTTATAGATCACGTAAGTCAGAGAGCTTTCCTTGAGATCCGGTCCCCCTGCAAAGCCGTCCATATCCTATTGGCTGCTTCTTTGAGGCTTCGGAATCCGCTCATGTCAACGATATATTCTGCCGCACACTGCAAAGCGGACTTCCCTGTCCGATGTACAGAGACATAGCCAGCCTCAACCTCTAAATGCCATCGAAAGGCAACTACAATTGCCTCCAGCTGCTGACATTACTTATTAAGCATTCACGGTTCATTTATTTGGACCCAAAATCCGAGAAAAGAAAATATCTACCACGCGAAGGGGAAGCTGATCTAACGAAACACAGAAGCTCCCTTTGCTCATCCTTTGGAAAGCTGCCATCTTTGGATTCATATCTGAAGCGAGTACCGACTCGGCTGTTCCAGTTAACTGGGCGCTCAGCAACCGAATAAAAATTACATCCACGTCATACCATCAGTAGACTCGGCTACTTACCTACAACCCCAAAGTCTTACGATTATCGTGCGAGCTCCCGCTATCGATTCGATTACACTCGCAATATTTAGAAAAAATTTTTTTTTTCTTCGGCCCTCTATCGACGTGGTCGGCCAAAGGCGTTCAGTTTCTTCCGCCTCGTTCCTATAGGGAATGCGCATTAGAAGTTGCATTGCTAGCAAGAAGTGATTAGAAAAGAATTATTGGTACGTATCATCAAGCGGAAAGTGAGCTCGGTTGTTGACTTTGGTCTAATTTTCTCGCTCTGCTGTCTTTGATCTCGCTATCGAAAAAATAAAAATTTTCGAACAAGGTCGTCCCTGCCGTGCCGGCAAGCTATCGATTCAATTCGATTGCTAACATTTCTCTCTCTCGCCTCCGCGCTTCGGCCGGTTTCTCACTTGACGAAGAGAAAGCGAGGACGCCATGCCGAACCGTGTCCCTGTTTTTCTTCTTTCTTATTTTTATTTTTTATTGCTGTTGTCATTATTGCGAAGATCTTGACTTCAACTTCCCGTGCGAGCTCGAGTGCCGCCGACCGACGACGCATGAACGAGATGGTTCAGATCACCCTCATCCTGGCACCCCACTTCTGCAGCGAAATGCGAGCATTGGCATTGGCCAGGTGAGCTGCAACTGAACCAGGAGGGTCCTAGTGTGGCCCACCAAACCCACCAAAAACCTGCATATTGGGCTTGACTCGTTAATCTCATTCCCCTCTCACTCTCTCGCTTCCCTATCTTTCATGATGCTAATAGGTTGGACGAGAGAAAACGGGCGTGACTTTTTCGTGTCAGCTAGTGATCAAAAGGGAAGGGCTGGATTGCCAGCATGCACACCGCCACCAGGCCATCGAGACTCTCGATCTGTATATTGACATTATATCCGATGCAACTTTATAACACTAACGCTTCGCTTTCTGCTGTTTCACAAAAATCTTTTGCATCTGCTGCTTTCTCGACTCCTTTGCCCTTCTTGCAATTACTGGATACGAAATAAATTGTCCAGTTTTGTTTCGGGTCTTCTATTATCATTCTCCCACAACTTGCGACGCGACAGCCTACTTTCCTAGCCTACGCCCCTTCAAGCGTAATACATAATATTAAAACAGGACCACTCCAAAACACCACCTTTTCTGTACTCGCACTGTGTATCCGAAGTCGCAGGCTGGGTCGTCTAGAGTCTTTCTTGGGAAAAACAGACGTCCATCTCAGCAAGGAACTTTGAGAGCAAGTGAGGCCAGAACTTGTTGGCATGAACTGCATGGGTCTCCTACGCTAAGACGCAAGCAGGAAACTAATAGCATCATTCTGCTTACTCGCCTTTTTAATTTTTAATTTTTTCCACTTCGCTGCGTGTGCGTTCGTTTGTCGTTCGTTTCGTTGGTTCAGCTCTCCAACCAAGGCCTAACGGACCCCCGGCCATTTCCATTTTTATCTGCAGCCTTCATAAACCTCGAATTGTCCTCCTCGCATTGCTGCCTTCGCGGGATATTATTTTATTTTATTTTCGATTTTATTGAAAGGGAAATAAACCTCGTGGCGTGGCAAGGTATTCCTGGCACAATTACATAAGGACACCGCATCTCTTCCCAGATATTACCTTCACCTTCACCTTCGTCATTTCTGTCTCAGCACATCGTATTCCCTTCCCTTCTGATACGAACGACAATCAATCACATTGAATAATTATCGATTGCGAAGGATAATTATAAGGCCGTTGGATGGGTACATGCTTGGGTCACTCGCTTAGGACAGCCTCGTCTTTTTGGTCGGTTTTGGGTTCGCCGCAGTTTCCCAGTTTAGAGACTCGTTCCCGGCCAATCCGCTGAGGGAGGAGCACGCTTACATTGGTTCCCCGTCAATTATCTTTGTTCTAAATTTTTGCTTATATCTATTTGGTTATTTCTGCCCGGAAAAAAGGGAGAGAGAAAAGAGAGATGCAAATATGGTGAATTCGCACCGGAATAGTGGAGGTCTCCTCGCTGACAGAACCTCATCTTCTCCTCCGTCGTCCTTCCTCAGTCCTCAGCAGCGGGCTTCGAGACGTAGAACTTACCACGGCCCAACTGCCAACGCCAACCTGCCTTCTTTGACGTCAGACAACACAGCTGCCACAACCACCACCAACCCAGCCTCACCAGCTCTCCCAATCCCTCCCTCGACAAAGCCATCGGGGCGGGCAAAATCAAATTCGGGCAACGTCGCCTCAAAATTCCCACGCTTTGCTTCACGGCTCACTGCAAAAAAGCTATTCCAGCAGATAGTCTCGTCCGGTAGCCTTTCTACCCCGCAAACCGTTGACATTAGAACTTCTCCTCCCCCATCATCTGCACCTGTCATCACTCCAACCAACCCGCCTAATACTTCCTCTGAAGCCCCCACAACACACAGACCCAGCACCCCCGTTAGCGTCCCGGCTGTACCGGCTCCAAATAACGAAAGAATGTCCCCTCCCACGATAGTTGCAATCGGCAGTGGAGGCTCCGGAAGAGTCGTTGCTATTGGTGCTGGCACTACTGGAATTCCTTCCCATGCACATTCGTCTATATTCTCATCCCCGAGAAGTAGTACTCATTCTATCACCCGACATGCACGATCAGGAAGCGTCGGATCCACAATATCCTGTCCCGGCGACAAACCGCTCGCAAGCACGAGTGGCGGACAAATTTCTCTCGATATCCGGCTGGCGGAGCCATTCCTCTTCCTACAGGGTTACGACTCACATCATCAACAAAATGTTGGAGGACCAGCTTTGCTCAGAGGCACGCTCGTTATGAAGGTTACCAAGGCGGCCAAAATCAAGACTATTAGCTTGACCTTCAAAGGAAGGGCAAGAACCGACTGGCCAGAAGGTGAGACTAAATTTAGATGTTATGAAATTTGATGGCTTGTGTTTAAATGTTTTGTTTGAATATTAATGTGGTGGTGAACAGGAATTCCCCCTTCAAAAACGGCATTTTATGAAGAAAAGGATATTATGACCCATACATGGCCGTTCTTTAATGCCCAGTTTGCCGTGGCGGAAACCACGCATGGCGCTGATAGCACGAGATTGCTCGCCCCGGAAACCGACATGCGGGCTTCTCGTTCTCTCAGCGGAACGCCTGGGGCCATCGGATCTTTAGCCAGAACTGCATCCCCAATCGGAATTTCTGCCGCATCTGCTGCTGTGGCCAACGATAAGAGGTTGTCTTTACAACTGAATCAGAGCAAAAGCTTCTCCAGAAGCGAATCTCCAAGCCGATCCGTTGCATCCAAGGGTTACAAGTTGTTCCAACCTGGTGAATACACATACAACTTTGAGCTTCCGATCGAGAACATTCTTCCAGAGACCATTCAGTGCGAATTGGGAACTGTCAAATACGAGCTTGAAGCCGTAATTGAACGGGCTGGCGCATTCCGAGGAAATTTAGTGGGCAAGAAAGATGTCACTTTGATCCGATGTCCTGCGGATACGAGTTTGGAACAAGTCGAGCCAATCGCTATCAGCAGAAGCTGGGAAGATCAGTTGCACTATGATATCGTCATTTCCGGAAAGTCGTTTCCGATGGGCTCGCAAATTCCTATCGCCTTCAAGTTGACACCGTTGGCCAAAGTTCGATGTCACAGAATAAAGATCTATGTCACGGAGAACATTGAGTACTTTTGTCGAAATAAGAAGGTTCACCGTATCGAACCAACCAGGAAGATTCAAATTTTCGAAAAGAGAGCAGATGGTCAAGTAACTGGGCAATTCCCGGGTTCTTCGGCACGCATCGTGTCAGGAGGCAGACGTGGAGACCCAGATAACCCGGACTCTGAACTGGGACCTGACGAAAGACTTGGTGACAATTTGCTCGGGGATCTCGAAGGCGACATCATCGGACCTACCGAAATGGAATTCCTTGCTCGACTTCCAGGATGTGGCGCGAAGGAAGGCAAGATACACTTTGATACCACCTATAAAAACATTCAGGTGCATCATTGGATCAAGGTAAGATCTATTCTGGAAATATTTCATGATTTCTTTATCGCTAACAAATTCCTCTAGATTGTGATGAGGTTGAGCAAAGTTGACCCAAACGACCCGTCAAAGAGACGCCACTTTGAGATTTCAATCGACTCGCCCTTCCATATTCTATCTTGCAAGTGTTCTCACGCAAACATTTCGCTCCCAGCCTATTCAGACCGTGAACAGAATCAACAACCCACAAGTACCTGTAGCTGCCCCGGAACTGGCTCTCCAGTTTCCTCACCCCTCCCATTCGGTAATGAAACTCCCGCCCTACCAGACACCGCACCAGACGGCCATCCTCGACCGATGCACCTTCTTCGTGCGCCTTCATTCAACCCGCCGGCATTCGATGATGACATTCCCCCTCCCCTAGCAACACCTCCTCCTCATTATGATACCGTAGGTGGTGGTTTAGCCGACTATTTTGCTCGGTTAGCCGATCAAACCGCTGAAGATGACGACACAGAAGAAGACGAAAGACCCGGTAGCACGGGATTGAACGTGACATCGCCCACCCGCCTTGCTAGGAGTCTAGACGAGCGAAGACCCTGGGTTTCGGCCGCCTAGACTTACCTTTCATTTAAAAGCACATATTTTTTTTCCCTTGATACGCTTCTCAAATATCACCCTCACTTCATGGTATACCATTTCATTTGTCTGCATATTTCTTTCATAGGGTTTTAATGTTAGGTCTGCTTTCATGACGGGATTTCTCTTATGTTCGGAGTAACAATTTTTTAAGTATCATTTATTTCCTAAAATTTGCCAACGGGGTTATAGAAATTTGCTTTTCATATCTTCTTTTCATATTTATCATTCACGTTGCATCTTCGGTTTGAGATTAGCCCTTTGGTTTTTGAGTATATAGGAGTTCGCGCATAATTTTCTCATGAACGGGTTTGATTTTATTAGCCCTCTTTCGCTTTTTCATTTTGAATATATTCTTCATTTGTTTTGATTACGCTTTCCATTCCCTCTTTTCGTATTCATCCATCCAAGAGATGGAAGACTTATCAAAGGGGTTGTAAATTGCGAGTTGCTTCCGTTTCTATATTTTTATTTTATTTTGTTTATATACACATGCATGCATTCAATGGTGGTGCTCTTTTCGGCTTATCGCACCTCTTTTTTCAAAATTTACAATTACCAATTTGTATCGATATCATAAAAGCGATTGTGGTTCTAGTTTGTTAGTTGAAGTGTTTGGGGTGCATTATATACATAAGTCCGATTAGGATTCATACACATTCATTGCGATTTAGAGCTAGTTTGGGTTATTTCGAAGTTAATCGAGTAGGTGACTTGGTATCGATATGTAATCATTCAAACGCAGCCATATCTGTTGAGATAGACACTTTGTGAGGAGTGTATTAGAGTTGTTCGATAGTGTTTTCACTTGAAGGATTCTTTCTTTCTTTCTAGAATATACACTCTATTGGATGGATGGATTTCTACTGCTCCTATGTAGCCTGTATGATGTTCAATTTAATCTATGCTATAGCGATACGTACGGGGGAACGTTGACCGTCGTCGAACGGGTTTAGATGGTAAACATTATCGACGGGTAGGCTCGAATTACGGCACGAACAATGCTTGTATTCTTGAAAAGTATCCAGTCTCCCTCGACACTCGCGGGTTCTTTCTCTCACGCTTACGATTATTAGAATACTCCGCCATATTGTACAACTCGGTTTTACCGTACCGTTTTAACGGAGCGGTTAGAACAAAACATGGAATGTAAACTGCATATACATACACCGGTAGGCTCACAAGCGATCGAGATACACCAATTCGCTTTAGAAATTGCGGGGCCGGAGTTTAGAGAAGGAAAAGAAATGATCAAAACATGAGGGTCCCACAGAGTCGACTCGATCGATACACAGCTGAGACGTCGGAACGGGAGTCTAGGGTAACATATGGACTAAGTATGTACGCAATATTAGTATAATAACTATAGGCTCACGCTATTAAGTTTTGTTCTGTCAGAACTAGACCATCTATTGAATTTAAGGAGTAAGTGCGAACTATGCCATTCTCAAAAAAACATGGCGGTCCGGATCGGTGACTTTTCTTAAAATTTGCATGGGTTGGGATGGATTTAGAAATAATATACTGAAAGGGGGAACGGAGTGCCGTAAACGAGCGGAGGTTCTTCCCGTCTAGTGGGTAGGGGTATACATGGCTCTTTCGGACACGGGCATAGGTTCTCAATGGAATGGCCTCTGATAATATATTTTTAATTCAATGGGTGGTAAAATATCGATGAGGATATCATGCAAGAGGGTGGAGATGGGTCTTTGAACTTCAACGTGGAGACCCCGCAGATTTGCAGATACCCTGCATATCTCCTTTACGATCTTCTGAATTCATACACTTCTTATACTGTCAGTCAGTCGGCCAAAGATGAATAAGGGTGAGCCATCGAAAATTTGCCAAAAGAACGCGGAAGTATATCTTTCGTAAAACGGTCGATCAATTTATCGGAGAGTTAGATCTCGTGTTGTTGTGATGTTGGCGACGTTGTTATTGCATTGCATATGCAGCCGCAAAGCTTCTCAATCACAAATCAATCTGAGAATCCCGTATCTTTAGCTTGGGGTTCAATTATTACAGGGGTAAAGGAATCGATCTTTCAGTCTGTGGAGTTCGAAGACAGCATTATTGTATCGATAGAGAAAACATGCATCCAGCTCGCGAGTTCTCTCAACTCGTTAGGAAGCTTCGAAGGCGGCTTCATCGTTTTTGAAACAGTCGAGCCCTACAGTCCACTATACAATATCTAATGCTAGGCTTGAATTTGGTAATATCTGATATATAATAATATTCGGCTCAAGCTTGATTCAACCTGATAGAGCTTCCGAATTGATATTCATGAGCACCGCCCAGCGCGGTGACGAGGGAGGGGGTTTGAACCCCCCTTGGCCGTAGCGAGTCTCTGACAGCTTTGTAACCCCCCCCCGACTCGATTCCCTCCCCAATTAGCTTGGTCTAAAAGTCGGTAAAGATCACCTTGTCTTTTTTTTTTTTTCTCCGGTATGTCTAATCCGGAGTGCTGCTTTCGAAAGCACTTTCCTCAAGTGCACGTCTCGAGGATGCCGCACTTTCCCCCTTGGCGAGCATGAGATGATATGATGCAAGACTGTAGACGTATTGTGCTGATAATTTACCATCGAACCGTGTAGAGAACTCCTACTGGGTAGTTTCCTTCTCAAATATCGAGAATTCAATGCATTTATGTGTACGAAAGCTATAGAGAGATCACGTCACGATGCATGACTAGTATATTCAGATGATAGAAATGAGAAAAGACCATCTAAATGGACTAAGATACACCAAACAAAAGGAAAAGTCTCATCCGCCAAAAGAGAGAGCATCTATCCCAGTTTAGACGCCCATGCGAGGTGTGCACTGCAAGGAACGCCCTCGAAGGGACCAGAGGGAGAATCGAGGAGGTGCAAGATTCGTTGTTCCAAAGCAGCCACCGATTGTCTCGCAGGTCCGCCGCACCATGGCCTGGCGCAGCAACCCCCCAAACAAACGGTAGAAGGTGCTTTGCTTCATCGAATATAACCATCTCACCATGCCAATACTCAACCTCTAGAAAAGTTTTTTTCTTCCCTCTTCCCTTTTTTTTCGTTTTCTTTTTTTTGTTCTCGCTTCTCACCCTCGTTTTCCTTTTCGATGTGCTGGCATATCTTGTAATATATTGTATATCGACAGGTTTGTAGTAGCGTTTATCTCCATTCACTTCTCGACTTCACTCACGAAGGAACCTGGTGCAAACACGGTTTTTTCGTTTCGATATTTCATCTTGGCTTCTTTTCTCGACATTCTTTTCGACTTTAAAAAGGCTTTGACGAAGGTTGGATTGGATATTATATAGATATATTCTCCATCATTGTAACTTAAGGCCATTGCATTGCTTCACGACGGGTTCGTGGATCAAATATATCGACACCAATACGACAATACCATTAAACAAAAATATATATATAAAAAAGCAGTCGACAGACCGGCTAATAAAGGAACAAGATGTTTGGATTGGCACTTAGAAGACGGGTCAGGAGGAAACTCGAAGCGGCAACCATATTCGCAATCATCCCCATCCACGTTGACGCCGCTCCAGCTCGAATAATGCTGGGGAGACGGAATCATGAAGAAGAAGAAGAAGAAGAAGAAGAAGAAGAAGAGCCGGAGGTAGTCGACCCATACGACAGACAAATGATGAATGCTGCTACTGCTGCGGAAGATAACAGCACGGGTACCGACGCAGATGGGCCAACATACTCGAGTTACGATTTGGGGTTTGAGTTCACATCCGTGGATCTGGGATTGGTAAAGTCGTCGTCG
Source organism: Dactylellina drechsleri (assembly GCA_036971345.1). Lineage (NCBI taxonomy): Eukaryota > Fungi > Ascomycota > Orbiliomycetes > Orbiliales > Orbiliaceae > Dactylellina > Dactylellina drechsleri. The sequence continues at coordinate 1,231,695 of JAJTUB010000002.1, forward strand.
ACAGTTGCAGTTTCCCAGTCTGTTAAGACTGCAGCTGCGTCAAGCCAGTCAGCGGCGGGTAGCGGTCCGCTGTTTGGGTCTGTTAAACCATTACCTCCTCCTCGACCTTCGTCTCCAGCTGCTTCTAGTTCAGCTGTCGCGAGTTCTTCTCGAACACCGCAACCGACTGGAGGACCGGCATTTGGAGCCGCCCCAACATCTGAAGGACCACCACCACCGGCCAGCTCGAAGATTACCACTATTTCTGTTCCTTCTTCTGTCTCCTCTTCTTCCAAGTCTCCTCCTGCAACAGCGTTACTGGATCTCGACGCGGATGCCAGCCCGACTCCACAACCCACTATTGTACCAATATCGACAGGACAAGTTGGCGAGTCACAAAACCATGTACGAATGGAAATCGGAATCGCAGGCGGTGTTATCGGTATGTCATTCGCCCTTTCAATGATTATGAACTTCACAATACTAATATCCAACAGGTGCATTCCTGGTAATATCAATAATCATATTCTTCTGGATGAAGACGAGACGGTCCGGTAAGGGATCTTCCTCGGGTGGTTCCAACGAGGGTACCGAAATGAGAGGTCCCATCGAACCCCGCGGCCCAGCTCAATACGAGTCCCGAACAACAGCGGACGACTGGGGCGTAGTACAAGTTCCCGATCCCGTAGTCCTCGATAACGACGCCGTCAAAAGACTCTCAGAAGCCCTAACGGAGGAAGATATCGAGCGGTTCGCATCCATCCAGCGGAAATACACCATCACCCGAGACGTCGACATTCCAGTCAAGAGACCGGCATTGGCCACCCGTCGAACAAGCTTGAGCAGCTATGTGACCATGACGGTGGCGGGCAACGGACTTCCAAACATCTCCAACTCTGGTTTCGACGATTCATTCCTGGAGAGTATCGAGAAGGGCGATCCATTCGCTGACCCCTTCTCCCCGAGCGCCTTCTCCATCCCTCCTGCTCCCCTCCCGTTGAAATTCCCAGTCAAGCCGCTGCAACCTCAGTCCCGCATCAGGGCGATGCACAAGTATAACGCCAGCGACGAAACACTAGAACTGACCGACCCTAGAATCAGCCCCGGTGGAAGACTGCACATTACGAACCGCTCCCGTCAAGATTCTGTACCCAGTTTACCCCCATCGCCGCCGAGGAAGAACAAGATGAGAAATCTTACCAACACTCCGGCGTCGTTGGAGTTTCGTCCTCCGCAGTACCCCTGGATGGACGAGGATCCGGTCAGTCCCGCTGATTCCGAAGGTCCGGCGAGACATAGAGGTGTGAAGAGTTGGGTGCAGCATGAGGCTGATATCCGAGAGCGGTATGCTACTGTCGACGAGGTCAGCAGTCCGATGTATGCGAAGAGTGAGATGGATTTGTATAACAGATTCAGTATCAGCAGTGGTATGGACACCAGGAGGACAGAGTACGAATACTATTAAGAAAAAACCACGTTAAAATTTGGACGGAGTTAATGCCTTGATGTAGTTTCTTTTTCAGTTCATTTCCCCTTTCTTTCGGGCTTTGAGAAGCCTTTTCTTTTTGAATATTTTTTTGCGTCTCAAGGCGTTCTACTTTATTTATTGTATATAATGATCATCTCATTCTGATGATATACCTTTCCTTTGGGCCGAGTTTGTTGGATATCTCTTTTCATATTTCTTCCTCATTGGTGTCCGAGGATACTTTCTATGACACTGATCGAAAGCCAATAAAAAGCAACATCCCATTCCTTCATAATCAGTTCTTTTCAAATCTATTTTTGTGTAAATTACTCTTCATGCTTGGAAAAATCCAAAATCGTTATACCATATATACCCCACAATAGCAGCCAAGCTGAGAGTAGAAGGTAATAAATCCATTTGTATGACCGAATATACTAGCATAACTCCGAGAGGGGGAACCATCTTCATGATGGCATAATAACCGTTAATATTAACGTTATATACGATCCAGCAGCCGGTACCAACAGCGGTAGCGAAAAATAAAAGTTGCACAATCAGCCAGTCTTTTCGGGGATGTGTGAGGTAGAGAACCATCCAGATTGCTGTCGCACGTGACACTTCAAGTTAGCCACATTTGCTGCTGATGTTTTTGATAGGGAAGATTGGAAATACCTGGAAACGACTTTATGGATCGGAGGAAGCCGTCCCAATGATCTGGTTCTTCGACGTATTGTTTCTTGACCAAAACGTAGAAACCGAAGAGCATAATAGTCAATGGGGTTGCGAAGAAGAATGCCTGCCCTGCATCTCCAATCACCGGGACATCATCGCCCTCTTCTTCCTCCGATTCGTCATCTGATTTCTTTGCATCGTCGTCCTTTCTTTTCTTGCTTGGCTTGTTTCTCTTGGGAAGAGCGGTGGGGATGTTGTACGATTCGTAGGTTATACCCTTCTCCTTTTTGGTATCTTTGGATAACGCTTCCGCTAAGGGAGCTCTGAGTTGCTCGACGTTGAAGGGGACGCCGGACTGAATGTTTGGAAAGTTGGATTCGATTCCTTCGAAGAGGTTCTTGCGGGGGATCTCTTCGATTTCGGAGTCAGAATCGACGCGGGCGGATTTGGCTTTTTGGTTCTTCCGTTGGCGAGGCATTGCGAAGTAATTGTATGCTTCATACAAAAAAGGATATCTTGGTATCTTCACTTGAATTTGAAGTCGGAAACGCGTGGATGAGAGCTACCCCGGACATCCCGGGTGAGACCCTGCACACGACCCCGGTAGGTTCCCCAGACCCACGCGGTGTCCGGGCCCGAGCGTCGACGCCAACTATGTCAATTGATGTATACTATCGATATTGAGCCTGAATATAAAACCTCAAGCCCTTCGACGCGACGACGTGCACGTTCCTCTTCGTCGAAAGTTATTTAAACCGATTGACCCCTTTCACAAATATTTTTGAAAGACAATGATATGATATGACATGATATGATATATATGTAGTTATCATTATTCAAATCAATCACAATGCCAGCGATAAGACCCAGTCTCCTCCTCCCCATCTTCTTTGCAATCCTCAGGTTCGTCACACCCATCTTGTACATCTTATATCAGTGATCTCAATCATCTACAGCTTCAATTCATCCCACTAACATTCTCAATCGCAAAAAGCAGCTACTACACCATCTCCCACATCTCGACCCACACTGCCACCTCCCAACTCCGCAACCACAACATCGCCCTCCTCATAGCCCACCCGGACGATGAAGCCATGTTTTTCGCCCCGACAATCCAATCCCTCACCTCCCCCTCCCTGAATAACACCCTCCGCATAATCTGCTTCAGCACAGGCGACGCCGACGGCCTCGGCTCAACCCGCAAACACGAACTCCTCCGCTCCGCTTCCCTCCTCGGCGTCCCCTCCGTCAATTCCACAGTCCTGGTCCACGACCACCCAGATCTCCGAGATGGAATGTACCACACATGGTCTAAAGATCTAGTAGCCTCACTGCTATCCTACTCGCTACACCAGTTCGAGAACGGCCGCAACGATGAAAACGAAGATGCGAACCCGCAGGACGAGGTAGAAGGTGATGGAATCCCAGTGGACACACTCATCACATTCGACTCCTACGGTGTCTCCGGTCACCGTAACCACATCTCCCTGCGTACCGCCGCACAATGGTATATCAAAGTGTACCCCAACAAATCCTCAATCTCACTGTACACTCTCACATCCGTCCCGCTGTACCGCAAATACCTCGGGGTGATTGATGCCTTCATCTCAGCTGTGATTGCGGATAAGGCTACGTTGTACGCCGGGCTTGAGGGGCCCGTGGTGCAGGAGGTGGAGTACGATAGCGGAAAGGCGCCGGAGAGTTTGATGTATTTGAGTGGGTGGGAGGGGTACAGGATCGCTCAGAAGGCCATGACTGAGGGCCACAAGAGCCAGATGATCTGGTTTCGGTGGGGTTGGATCGCCTTGAGTCGGTATATGGTTTTCAACGATCTCAAGTTGGATACAACTGGGTATCAGGAGTATTAAGATACAAATACCGTACATCTTACCATTTCATTTTGTAGAAAAGGTATATATAATTCATGTGGTAAATTTGAATATATAACTACATAATCGTACTCTGTAAATCGCTATCGCTAAACTCTTGACATGACTTACATGGGTGGGAATCCCTTCAACCCAACCAACGACGCAGGGTATTTAGTCCTAAACGACACCCGCTCCCCAACCGTAACCTTCTCCCCGGCCTCCTTGGGTCTCTCAAACACCGGCCGATATTGATGCCAATAAGCACCAAACTCCTCCAAAATATTCATCTGCAAGGTCTCAAACTCCACCATCGGACTATAGATCCTCTTCATCATCTCCCAATGCGCCCTCAGAAGCGCGTAAAGCCAATACCCCATCGCATCCTTCCACATACAAACATCGTACAACCGCTCATTCATCTCCCTTTCCCGCCGCCACACCTCCCCCTTCTCAGGCGGCGCGGCGACCCACCTCTCCCGGCTATAATTATATTTATGCTGCACGTTAGACCTAAAATACGACACCGCCTTGCGGATCTCCACTTCCGCCGTTTCCAAGTCCTCCCGTTCAACCGATCTCGTTAACGATCTGATGACGATATCGCGAGCTTGCAGGCTCGGTTCCACATTCGCTGTTCGTTCTCTCATCATCTCTGCCAGTTTTGATGTTGTGCCCGGCGGGACGAGGTTATATTTCGGCCGAGCAAAGGCGTAACTGTAGGTCAACAGTATATCCCACGTCTTTTCGTTGATAGCAGTACCGTATATTCTAGACACATGCTCGATGGCTTGTAACGCCGCTCCGAATTGCGAGTTGCGACAGAACGCTACCGCCAACGCCTTTAGGGTGCGGGGAGTGGGGTATACTGGTGACCCCTCCGCTATAACTGGTTGTGCGCGGGAGTTGTCACCGTTGATGATGATGCCGTATACGTTTTGAACGATCTTAGATATCCCGTTTATGTCGCCGATTCTAGCATGCGCCAGGATTAACAGTTCGACGGTCATGCTGTTGGGGTATAAGCCGCGTTTAAGCATGTCAGCGTAGATGGCCATAGCTTCGGTTGCTGAGTTTTGCGGCCGGCCTTTCCAATAAGTTGTGTGTTTCTCGGTGTGCACGAGGGGAAACTTGCGGAGGTTGTTGGACGGGTGGGTGCCTGCTACCATCGCCAGACGGGTGTTGTAGGTCCATGTGTTCGGTTGCACGCCGGAGGAGAGCATTCGGTCCCAGAATGCGGTTTGGAGTTCTCTTCTTCGTGTCCAGAGAGCTTTACTCATAAGGTTGGTATAGTCCATCGTTGTGGGTTGGTGGCCTGTGACAAACATGTTTTCGATGACAAAGTTGAGGTCCGACCAGAATGTCTTGAAGAGACGGCCGTATGGGTTCGCTTTTGGTACTGTGCCGGGAGAAATCTTGCGAGCTACGGTTGAGATTGGGAAGAGGAGCTTCGGATTGGCGGAGATTAGGATGTTGCTGAAATCGGAGCTGGTAAGGTAGCTAAGAAAGTTGTGACGGTGGAGATCTTTGAAGCCTTCGAGGATTTGACGGAACGGTTGGCTCCGAAGGGAACTGACAAAGTTTTTGACAGCTGTAGGGATTTCAATAGTGGAATTTGATACTACGAGAGAGTATTTCGAGGGAGTGTAGGTCGGATGGCTGTCAGTGACAGTGGTGGTGGGACTGGGACTGAGATATTGATCTGGGAGTTCAAAGTGTTCTTGGATGTCGAGATCGAGGTCGGCAATAGCAGCAGCGGACGTAGATTGATACGACCCGAGGTTTGGGATAGCCCCCGTGTAGGCCATTGAAGATTGGAATCGATGCCATCGTCGCCAGAGAGTGCCTCCTTTGGTGCCTCTGGGGCAGATGCTCCGTCGGACGATGCTGAAGGTGGGGGAGGAAGTAATCATGGTGATGAGGAAATTTTTTAAAGGTCGTCAGTATCCATCGATACAGAAACTACGCCACCGCAATACTGCTGCAGTGAGAGATTGTAATTGTCCGCCCGCCGTCCCTCCCTCTTTCCGGTGTCCGACGGGGTGACGATATTGTATCCCCGGTAATACCCAAAAGTTGTTGATGTCGTTGGTTGTTGTTGGAAGAAAAAAAATAAAATGAAAATGAAAATAAGAAGTTTGAACTAAGAAGTTAAAAGAAGTTCGGACCAGCCACAAACACGGAACCGGCTATCGGACATTAACTAACAGTCCCTGCAATCCACCCACCAAACCCCACCTCGATTGTCTCTTCCACCTTTCATCATCAATCCAGCTCTCTTCCAACATGTCGTCGAAGGCGCCTACCCCTCCCCGGGGCACAAAGCGCGCCAATCCATTCGACGACAGCGACCGGCCCTCCCGGACGTCCTCGACCTCACGATACGACCGAGACCGAGACCGAGACCGCGAAACCGAACGGGACAGAGACCGGGATCGGGACAGAGACAGAGATAGAGAAAAAGAACGGGAACGGGAAAGGGAGCGCGAGAGGGAGCGAGAACGACGTTACAGAGAACGAGAGCGTAGTCGTTCCCGAGACCGCGACCGTGAGAGAGACAGAGATAGAGATCGGGACCGTTTATACGACAGCGACCGCGATTCTTACCGTGATAATAGAGGTGGTGATAGATACCGCGCTGCTAGACGAGATTCGAGAGATCGATCACGAGAACGTGGCGGCGCAGACCGATACCGTGGAACTGCACGAGAGCCTTCTAGAGACCGCTCGAGAGACCGAGAACGGGAAAGAGAAATGGAACGAAGGGAAAGAGAGCGTGAAAGGGAGAGGGAACGGGAACGGGATATCGAGCGACGAGAACGGGACCGAGAACGGGAGCGCCGAAGAGACCGTTCTAATGACCGTTCCAGGGACAGCCATTACCGAAGGAGGGACAAGTCGAGGTCCAGAACCAAGTCGAGATCTAGAGAAAGGGACCGTAGAAGAGACCTTTCGAGAGATAGGTCCCGCGATCGGTCAAGAGACAGAAGGAGGGACCGCTCACGACAACGCTCGAGGGATCGAGACCGCCGAAGAGATTATTCTAGATCAAGATCCCGAGATCGCGATAGAGACAGGTCCAGAGAAAGAGAGAGGGAGCGTGAACGGGAACGACGGGAGCGGGAAAGAGATGCCGAAAGAGAACGAGAGAGAGAAAGGGAACGACGGCTTCTAGAGCGAGAACGGGAAAGGGACAAAGAACGAGACGAACGATTCAAAGAACGTGATAGAGATAGAGATCGAGACAGAGATAGAGAAAAAGAACGAGAGAAGGAAAGAGAACGAGGCAAAGATGTCGAAAAACACCGGGATCTCACACCCTCAAAGAAAAGAGAACCCTCTCCAGAGAAAGAGAAACCGCAAGATGAGAAACTAAAAGTCCCATCGCCCGCGCCGGTCCTCTCCAAACGTCCCGAAGCTCAGGTCAAAGAGCCCACCACCACATCAGACAAAGATGCTCCCACCGAAATACTGCCCAAAGCGAATAAATTCGACGAGAACAACCTCCCAGATCTCGATCCAGCAGATAAACAGCCCTCAGAGGCCGCCATAAACGCAGCTTTCAAGAAAAGAGGCTTTTTCGACCACTACCGCAAACAATTCCTCGCCGAATTCGAGAAATCGGTATGCTTCCCCCAGAATACCGGTGGTATAACAGCCCGATTACGAGAGCACATGCTAACAAATCACAATTACAGCCCGCCGCCCAAAAATTCCAATCCGACCTCCGCGACTTCATCCAAAAAGAACTCGCCCGTGACCCGGAATTCTACGATAAAGACTCAACCGCCAAAACCGCCTCCCTTCTTGACGGTGCTATCGAAAGAAGCGAAATATACCGCCAAATCGAAGATGCGGTGGATGCATACCTCTCCGAACACAGAAGCCAAATGGGCTCGGATATACAGGGAATATACTCCGACTTTTTCCAAGAAATGAACGGTCGTAACCCGTTCGAGGTGAAGGTCAATGTTACCGTTGAGGGTGACCCTGAAGGGAAAGGGAGAGATGAGGATGGAGATTTGGAGATGGGAGAGGTGAAGGATGATGATGGGAAGGAAGGAGGGGACGGACAGCGACAGTTGACGTTTAGTGGGCTGAGGGGGGCGAGTGAGAGTATTTCGCCCGCTGCGGACGATGGGGTTCCGAGATCGTCTGCTACGGCGAAAGTTCATTAGTTTTGATAATCATAATGATGAGTTTAATGATTGCAGGATTAATATTTTGGGATTTTTACGATACTTATTTGTAGAAGTTTAGGTACAGTAAGCATATAGGATATTTGAAAAGGATAGATAGGATTTACGATAATATTTACATTTCAGTGTTTATAATATATGGCTTTCTCGTCAATAAACCAGGTATTCCGTGATACATAGGTTTGATACATAGGTTGAAGAAAAGAGGGAAAAAAGGAAGAGGCTATATGTACACCTTATAGACAGCCCAAACGTTCAAATTTGCAGGTGAGAAAAACAAATCGGGTAATAAATACAAAAACAACAGGCCAATACCAAAAGAGACACCCCGTCAGAAGAATATGAACACTCTCAGTCCCAAAAATGCTCGTTCCGGACGCCAATTAGAAATAGGGGGCAGAAGTCGAGGCCAGGTTTAAAAGAAAAACAAGAACAAAAGAGAGAGAATCACAGCCGTAAATAGTTGCTGGGTGTGGTGGGTACAGGAGGTAGACCGGTCAAGGGAAGAAATTCTAATCGAAGAAGGCCCCTTGGAGGACAAGTTATAGACTAGTTAAATAGCAGACGGCTTTGTAGACCAAAATAGAGTATATCGTGAGCGAAAAATGATCCGAGTCCAGTTTCATATCCTATCAAAAAAAGAACACGAAGAGAAAGAAAGATAAGCGGTTCGAAAAGAAATGCTCGCATCCATCACATTCTGCCAGTTGTGCCGTTCAAAACGAATGGTCCTGCATTATTCCTCGGTGTTTGGTTCTGCGGATCCGGCATCATGTCTCCGTTATTAACAATCGACAAGCTATTCAAAGGAATATGCATCGGCTCGGTTTCGGCATTGACTTCTTCTTCGGTCGGTTGTGGTGTCTTCGCTCTATCTTCTGCTTGTTCTGCTGACGTGAGCTGGGCTGCGCCATCTCCATATTTGCCGCTTCCTTCATTAGCTGAGTCTCCCTTCGCCTTATCGAGATCTTCCCAGTTCTCATCTGTTCCCTCGTCGATTTCAGCATCAAGGTCGGCGATTTCACGACAATTCGGACACGGGAGGATAGGGTAGTTTTGCTCTATGATGGGTCGAATGCATTTGTAGTGCCAAACATGCGAACAAGGAGCGACAAAGAGCGGTTGGCAGGGCTGTTTTCAAAAGATTAGATTCGTTCATTAAGAATAGCAGGAGAGTTTAGTCTTTAACTCACGGCAATGTTCAAAAGGCAGATTGCACACTCTCCAGCATGAGATTCAGCTCCAGCTCCCTTATTGATCGACGGTTTACCAAGGTTTTGGATTCTCCGATGTGCGGCAACACTTTTAAGTATCATAGTCAGTAAGACTTCAGCCACGATAGATGGAATATGGAATGGCGGCTCACTTGAATTGATTTATTGATTTGGCATCTCGGTTGAGTTCCAACTTCATTTTGACGCATCTAAAGATGAGCTCCTCTCCACCTTTGAAGTCTATACCGAGTTGGACGACATCACCGTCGTGAACCGGATAAGGTTTACTCTCGGTGTTTGGATGGCTTAGTCTGATGTGGTTTAGAAAAGTTCCGCTACTGCTTCCCACATCCTTCATGTACCAGGCTCCATCGCTCCACCAGAACTCGCAATGTCTCCGAGAAACGACCTTCGATTTAAAGCCAACCGGGTTCCCGTTATCACGATCGCTAAACCTACCGACCTTCACCACGTCACTCGATGTTTTGATGGATCTTTCCATAGGAGCGAAAGTATGAGGTCGACGGGTAGATCTGGGGTCAACGTGCGGCACGAACCGGATTGTCGGTATCTTGCCTTCTGGAAGGCCAGCGGATGGAGTATTATTGGTCACAGGTCCAGCATTGGTGGTTCCAGCTGGTGCTGCTGAAGAACCGTTTTCAGCAGCACCATCCATGCCTTGAAATTGGATACCGTTGGTATTTGTACGGCTTGGAAATGAAACAGGACTTGACGGATCGGCGGTATTGTCGACTACGACGGGAGGAGGCGGGGGAGCAGACGTCGGAGCAGAAGACACGCGAACGAGACCCGAGAAACCACTGACACTTGGGAGCCAGGATGTCGGCGATGTTGTTGCTGCTGATGATGGAGGCTGTTGTTGGCCGTGTTGGTCATCTGCGGGGCCAGGATTGGAATTAACCTGGCGGATGGTGGTGGAGTTTGTGGTTGTGGTTGCCGTCATGGCGGCGGCCGGCTGTTCAGCAGGAGGAGGCGGTGGAGGAACCGGGGTCGGGGGAGAATGGTGATCACGACCGCGTAGATAGTTGAATGCACGTATCCTAGAGCGGGTGGAAGTGGGCGAGGTGCTCGTCTGAGGGGAGTGGGGTGGAGATGAGGCAGATGAAGGTATGCTGCTGGGAGAGGGGACGACGGAGGTTGGGGCCATCATATTTACGAGTCAAGCAAGCAATAAAAATAAAATAGATTAATATTAATTATAACCTTAATATTTGGTTATCTATTATTATTATTATTACTACTTAAATATTTGCTCGGTTTGTTTGATCGCAAGGAAGCCTGCCAGGAGCCGCAGCGTTTGGTGTGTGTGTGTCGAATAACAGAAACGAACCGCCGAGGGACGAATGGTACGAGCACAAAGACACAACAGAAGAAGGGGGAGGTTCGACACAAGGAAGGAACAACCGCTTTGCAACTAGCTAGCTAGCTAGCCTGACCTTGCTCGCGTGGGTGTGCGTGTGGGTGAGAGTGGAGACGACGACTACGACTACAACGACGACGACGAGGCTGTTGATGGAGATGTGGTGATGGTGAAGATGAAACCAGTCTGCAAGAGAGAAGTGCATGAGCCAAAATCAGTAAACCGTTCCTGACGAAGACGGCGACGACAACCCAATTATATTCTTCTTCTTTTGCTTCCTTCGAGATTCCTTCGTTCGCTTGCTCGTTCGCTCGATGCGGAGAAATAGATGGGTTTTAGGAATTGTTTGGTTGATCGGATAGAACTTACTCGAGTTAGGAACCCTAGTTGACGTATGGATCCAAGGGATCACAAGAAAGAGGAGCACACCACGAAGTGATAACCTCTGAAACAGAGAGCAGCCTCTGTGGAATATATTGTCCCTCCTCTGCTGGTGGTGAAAAGTGGTGATGGCGATAATTACGAAGGCTGGGCGCTTCCAAAGACCGAAAATATTTGAAATCTCCGGCGGATGAGAAAGCAGGATGTCTGAAAATATGCAGTTCCACCGAAATCTGCAGAATAAAAATAAAGTAAAGCAAGCAAAAATAAATTCTATATACATCAAAACAGCAGCTGAATGGGATTTATTTTATTTCTCGCGATGCTTTTTAAATATATGCCCTTGACTCGAGCAACTGCAGCCGAAGGGACTTCGATACGGAATCTCGCGGCTGAACTCGCTCCTTCTTCCCTCCTCGTGACTGGTCGATCTGAAGCTAACTTAGCTGCCAGGAAGAGACTCCAGAAAAATAGCGAAATTACAAGCTTTGTCGCACTGTGTCGAGTCTTTCAAACCTTGGTGCACTTTTTTCCCCCTTCAAAGCGGGGCAAGTAGGCCCATGCACGGAATTTGATACAAACGTGCAAATTAAACCCCCAAATATTTACTGAAATGATTAATAACACGAGATTGAAAATATTTCCTACAATGAAACCACAATACGAAGCATTTCTTTCTTAGAAATCAAGGTGGCCAAGCGTCCGTAAATGCAATGTGATATAATTGCGGTTCATATCAAAGTGCCCACGTGCGATAACCAGGATGGATCGAGGCAATTCAAAAATTCTCGATGGATCCGGCGCTAGCATCTCTAATAGCTAGCATTAGCGGTCCATCAACCCCGCTCTCCTAGCAACTAAAAATCGACACCTCTAGAGCTCTCTGAGCCTTCCAGCTTTTCCCTTACCCCAGCTCAAGCTCGATCGCGACAGGTTGGCGAGTGTAACCAGGGCTGTCACTAGGGTCCGGTCTGCAAACATACCCTTTCCAACCAAACCGTCAACGCCTCTTCCCTGACTATTAAAAGCTTGTTTGAAAGCTTAAGGCTGAGATGAGATACTCGAATTAGCTTCCGATTTGAAATATCAGCTGCAGCTGCAAAGTAATATGTCGGTCGTCTTAGTCCAGACACTAGCGAAATCCCGCATTTCGGACTCCCCTTTTGGCGATATGCAATGCAAACTCTTTTGAATCATGAAGTATCAATTACCCGAGATACATTATTCATATACTGCTCATCACAATTGCGAGCTGAATCCTAATTATAATCTACCATATTGATAGAAATATCGGTTTCAGCTATGGAGCCTTGTGTAATCTTACAAGATCTTTAATAGATCAACGTAGCTCTATTTTCGGGAATCAACGGAGGAATTTTGTATACTTGCTGAGCTTCGTTCCACCATATGTTATGTTAACATCGAGAGTGTTCACAAATCGGATCACGTGAAATATTTGACGGAATTTAGATCATTATTACGAGAAATGATCTCAGTCGCCGTATTAACCATGGATTCGGGTAGCTGCAACCTCATTTGATACATCAGTTTATTTTATCTTATCAACCTAGAAGCGATCGCTCTTTTTGGGTGTTTAACTTTTTTAAAAAAGTTTTTGACCAAAACTAGTACTAGCTAGTGCCACTTACATAATTATAAGTAAACCCATTCCTCAATAACCAGAAGAACAATCAGCTGCTATTATCAGAATGTTCTCACAGACTGCTCCTTGGCTGTTAATTGTATATGACGTTCATATAACAGCGGAATCGTTTCATATATATGTCCGCAAAGACTCCGTCCAAGATCTATACCCCTGCGTTGACGTGTTCAAAATACCACAGAGCCTCGACCGAGCTCGACCGAGTGCACCTTGAGCTACTTGGTACCCAAATTCTCGATTACTAGCAAGAAATAGCTACGGTCTCGCTTGATAATTCCGTATATAGCGTAAAGAGTTCCTGGATTGTGTCGACAAAAAAAACTTCGGAGCGCACGCAAAACAAGCAGTTTCACAGTAGCACCATTGCATCACACATACAATCTCGTAATTATTTCTTCGTATAATTGCTTGTTGCAGCTTGCTTATATCTGAGCTTAGCCACTTTCTCCTTTCCCCGAGGCGCTTACCGGCGGCCGGAATCGATGACTTGTCGATTGTCAGATCGAAAAAAATTATTCTGATAGTTCAAGTTTTAAGGTTTTCTCGTGTCCACAAAACTAAATTTTTACAACGGACGAGAACACACACCCCTGTTGCTGGAACCAGCATCATCACAATTTCAACGCACAGACGACAAGTTCCGTCAATAACCATCCGTCCAATAATTGCAGCTAGTTTTCAATTGGGCCACAAGACCGTACGGAGAACTTCCACTAGGACGCGCATACGTCCTTCTCCCGAGACTTACTATCTCTTACAAAAGTGTGAAAGTAAAAAAAAGGTCACGTCGCGAAAAAATCACCGAAAGTCCGAAGCTTGCCCCAACAAATACACCAGTCTCGAACTACAAGCTCGACTCCGTCCCGTCCCGTGTTTTTGACTATAACATAACCCCCAGCTTGACAAAACACCAAACGATTCAAGCTTCATAATTTCAAAACCACCATTGGCAAGAACATATCATTGCTATAATTTTGAAACAAAAACATGACCCAACCCACCGATTCTCCCAAGCTCTTATGGGCCCATCCCTCACCGACCCAAACAAACCTACACAAATTCAAAGAACACATCAAACAAAAGTATAATATCGAATTGGGACCGGAAACCTCGCAAAATTCACTATACCGATGGTCCATCGACAACCCATCCCTGTTCTGGGCCGAAGTGTGGGACTTCACAGGCATCAAAGCTTCGAAACCGTTCGATAAAGTCGTAGACGAGTCCGCGCCGATATTCCCACGTCCCGCATGGTTCGAGGGTGCGAAGCTCAATTTTGCGGAGAACTTGTTGTACCCTGCTTCTATCAAGGATGAGAACGGGGTGGCTGTTATTGCTGCTACTGAGATTTCCAGGGAGAACATCACGTGGAAGCAATTGAGGGAGCGGGTTAAGAAATGTACTGCTGCGCTGAGGAGGTGTGGGTTGAAAGAAGGAGAGAGGGTAGCCGGTATGCATGCGGGCTCTTGAATTGGATATCCTTTCGTGCGGGTCATGGGTTTGGTTAACATGGTTTTATATCTCTGTGATAGGGTATGTGGGAAACCATGCGAATACTTTAGTTGCAGCGCTTTCAACATCTGCAATTGGAGCGATATGGACTGCTACAAGTCCGGACGTAGGTGCAACGGCAGGTAAGTCAATATAATATTCATATATAAGTACGTAGGTATTTATAATATACTTACTAACGCCTATACTACAATGGGAAAAGTCCTCGACCGATTCGCACAAATCGAACCCTCAGTCCTATTCGTGGACAACGCTGTAATATACAATGGCAAAACACACGATAACATTGGAAAAGTCAAAGAAATAGTCAAATACCTCCCCTCCGTACGAACGATAATAGTCTTCCCGAGTGTACCTTCCCACGAGAGGTCGATCAGTCCCAAGGAATTACGTCCGGGACAGGAGTACCTTCTATACCCTGCATTCCTGAGTTTAGCTGGTTCTCAAACCGCCGATTTGAAGTTTGCGCAGTTGGATCCGGATCATCCGTTATACATTCTATATTCTTCAGGGACTACGGGAAGTGAGTGATACAGCATAAAGTAACTGAGAGGCGCTACATGCTAACTATTCTATAAGAGCCGAAATGTATAGTACACGGCGCTGCAGGAACTCTAATCCAGCACAAAAAAGAACACCAGCTATGTTCCGATATGGTATATTATTGCATAGGAAAAGAAGCGTAGAAGAATATGCTGATGGTTGGTTTACAGGGTCCCGGGGATATATTCTTCCAATTCACAACAGTAGCTTGGATGATGTGGCACTACAACGTCAGCGCACTCGCAAGCGGAGCTACAGTTTTACTATACGATGGGTCACCGTTTAGACCACTTGTTGATGGTAACGGAGATCTAGCCATGCCAAAACTGATCGATGAAGTTGGGTGAGTTTAGGGTATTTGTCTATCTAGGTGTGAGGAGTAGCAGACTTGCTGATTGGAATAGAGTGACCTGCTTTGGCACGAGTGCGAAATACCTCTCGATTCTTGAACAAAATAATGCTATGCCGCGTGAGTGGAATATCTATCATGTATGATCACAATCTGCATGGCTATTGACATCCGAGGATTGTGAAAATAGATGAAAAATTCCCAATGAAGAAGCTCAGAGCAATATACAGCACCGGCAGCGTCCTAGCACCCTCAACATTCGACTATGTTTACAAAGCATTCGGTCCAAACATCAACCTAGGTTCAATAACAGGAGGTGCGGCACTCAAACGACTTATTTCTCACTCTATTGAATACAAGTATATTGATAAAGAATTTAGGAACCGACATTATATCCCTCTTTGGTGCCCCATCACCTCTCGTTTCGGTATACTCTGGTGAAATCCAATGTATCGGCCTTGGAATGGCGGTTCAGGCGTGGGATATACATGGAAAACCCGTGGAGGACGAACCAGGCGATCTAGTCTGCACCAAACCGTTCCCGTGCATGCCCGTCAAATTCTGGGGAGAGAACGGAGAAAGCGCTTATAAGAAGAGCTATTTTGAACATTTCCCGGGCGTTTGGCATCATGGCGATTTCATCAAGATTAACTCCAAAACGAGAGGGTTGCTCATGGTTAGTGCACCTATATACACCTATATACACACGCAAATTTAGTTGGATCGTGGATGTTACCGCAAGGATTGCGCTGATTTATTTATGATGTATAGTTGGGAAGGAGTGACGGTATTCTAAAACCAGCAGGTGTCCGATTCGGTTCGAGCGAGATATACAACGTCTTATTATCAAAGTTCCCACATGAGTTCGAGGATGCTTTGTGTATCGGACGACGGCGGACGACCGATCTGGACGAATCTGTCATTTTATTTGTCAAGATGGCTCCAGACTACAAGTTTTCAGAAGAGTTGGTGAAGAAGGTGAAGGATACGATAAGATCGGAGTGTAGCGGGAGACATGTGCCAGCGATCATCGATGAGACGCCGGAGATACCGGTGACCACAAATGGTAAAAAGTAAGTACAACGGACTGTATACAGTCATGTTGTATGCTAATAGAGAATCTCTAGGATTGAGGTTGCTGTAAAGCAAATTCTCTGCGGAATGGATGTCAAGACATCCGCGAGTGGTAAGTATCTGTAACATCCTACAGAATACTAGCCTTTGCTAACGTTTGATACCAATAACAGTAAGCAACCCCGGATGCCTCGACTGGTACCGGAATTGGTCTGCCACACACTAGGTTCCATAATATGCACCTCTATCTATCCTTTGCAATAATACTACTTGAATTGCTATTCTAGATCCTGCAAGTTAGCGAGTATATTAGACACAATAGCAAATACATTCTTCACACAATATCATTCATCAACCTCAACCTCTTCAATCCTACCCAATATCACCCCTTTAACCCCATTAGTCAACCACACCCTTTCGCCAACCACGACTTCATCCCGCTTCACATCTCCCACAGTGACCATATCCCGTTCCAACAACCACCTCCTTACTGTCCCTGCCGTCCCCCCAGCTCCCATGCTACCCTTATTATCGCCACCAGCTGTAGATGAGGTAGAAGTGGCCGTAGGAATGGGAGCAGTCGGCGTAACCCACCCGCCTTTACCAGGTCTATAAAAGTACACGTTGGTAATACTCCCCTCCATAACCATCCCATCCACTGAGGACCAAAGTATAACCTCCTTCGCGTCAGTCCAGTTAGTTATGCCAACCCGTGTTCTTGCATCGTCGTAGTGTTTTCGCGAAGTTGTTTTGTAGCGGGTTAGGTCGCTGGGGAGGGTTGGTTGGGTGTCCAGGTAGACTTTGTAGATTTTGGCCGTTGGGTTGGTTGCGGTGTGGGTTTCTGGGTTTAAGGATTGCGGGAAGAAAGAGGAAGGGGGCAAAGAGGAGATTAGGTGGGTTTCTGTTGTGAGAGCAGCGGATTGGGAGATTATTACACGAATCTAAATTATTTTTTTTTTTTTTTTTTGTGAGAATTTGAATGCATTTTGAATTATCATGCATATAAAGTGTGGATACAAGATGAACATACACGTAAAGTAACCTCATCCCGTTCCTCAGCCGCTACTCCATCTAAAACTTTCTCTACCGCTTCATCACACTTTTTTCGAATATCGTCAAGACAGTCCGAGGTTTCTAAGGCTGACACCGCGGCGTCCCAGCCGAAATTGCGAGCGGCGTTGAGAATCCGATCTCGGTGGTAGGGAAGCATAGAGTATGGGGATGGTTGACCATCGTTTAATCGGGTGTTCTCATCCTGGGTGAGAAGAGTCTTGGAGTATTGTAGTGAGGAGAAGAGGTGGAACGGCGGGTCTTCCGTGGAGGTCATACTTCTCGTTCTCTTTGGGATGGGATTTTGAATTTATATATTTTTAAGTTCTTGATATATTTTGGGTGTATAAAGGAACCTCAAGAAATGGTATATGTCCCGCTGAATTAGGCTTCACGGTACAACAATTATCTTGATCGGCCGCTCACGGGCAAGTCCTGGGCTGTGCTGTTAAGTGGTGATAGAAGACACCATTTATTCACTGAATTGCATTAATTGCACATGCGCATATATTGCCTCGTAAACCATACAAAGAAACTCGCTTGCATGAGTAAAAATACATGAGCCGGTGGTTGCCGTTCCCAAACCGAAAAACGTCGAAGCTGTAAGAGAAAGGAGAGAGCAGAAGGATATAAGTAAAAACTGGATAAAGTTACATGTTTGTACACATGCTCTCGATAACACTTAACGACTTGAAGAATAGAATGAAGTAACAGAAAATAAGTTACCATTACACTCCTAAAGACCACCTTAGTGTACGCAACACAACGGTGCTGGCTGGAGGATAAATGTAAATATCTCGACGATTTCTCTTTTCAATCTGTCTCTCAAAAACTCCAGGTTTCTAAATACTCACTGTCTGGCAGTAATATGATATGCTCCTGCCAACCTCATATATACCCGAATTGCTCAACTACGCTCAAGTTCAACCATCGTACGCCTAAATCTCGTTCAAATAAAGTGATCATCCTTGCCCTGCTTCCAACTCTCCAAAAGCACCAAGGTCTCCTGTCGCGTGTCTCGAATGATGCTGTCCATCTTTATATCATTTCTGTCCAAACCGAAGGGATTCTCGATCTCTTGACCGATACCCTCGATACCGTACAGTGTGAACGTGATGAGTGTCACCATTGGTACCGAGACCCAGCTCCACTCGTCAACGATAGAGAAGGGCAGGAAGAGACAGTATAAAGACAATACTTGTTTCATATGGATCTATCATGAGTAATGATTGTATAAGTTTCAGTGATAAAGACGTTTTAAAAGGGTTGACTTGATACTTACTTGATAACACACAGGGATGGGTGTGAGCCTAATTAATTATCAATCTGTTAGTTTTTCGCCTGCTATTGTGTATATAGGTGTAAAACCCACTTGATAGTTTCCATGTGCCCATAGTTGTCAACAATGCTATTCAACTGCGTAGTCAACATTGACGCCTGCGGAGCCTGGAAATTACCCCGCCTATGGCCCTTTCGGATGTACTTTTCAACAACAAAGGCCAATTCAACCGGCAACCCGACCCCCCAGTTCTCGTGTCCTTGGATACCAGCTGGTATGAGATCATGATAATCCGGCTCATCAGCATCCGGGACGCCCCAATCCTCCCGCAAGTTGGAGCGAATCGCATACAACATCGCGACGAGAGTTTTCACTACTTTCTCCGTATCCTGGCGGTCTTCCTCGTTTTCATTGGGCGCACAGAGCATGAAATACCTAGCGAGGTTTCGCACACCGGAGACGATGTGGCCGACATCCTGTCGGCCGGCCCAGAAACGGTCGTAGGAGGAACTATTGCGGAAAACGAGGAGGAGGCCGACGACGATGGATAGAGATGGGGTTACGGTGCTGGGAACGCCGAGGTTGACATTTAGGCGTTGGTCGATGTAGACTACGAGGGTGGTGAACAGGGTGTAGAAGATTATGGGACCAAGGATAGCTATATCGGTGTATCGTAACGAAGAGCAGATTAGTTTATGATAGTAACCGTGGGGTTGTCAAGTTTGGTGTGACTTACAAGCATGGACGGAGCCTTTTACAAATCTCAACACCAGCGGCCATCTTTTGAGATATTTCTGAGTATCAGCGACATGCAAAACGCAGGGCGGTTACACTGAAATTCGAAGAAATCCGGGTTTGGCCTACCTGCGAGGCTTATGGCGACCGCTGTGGTACCAGGGGAAAGATTGAGCGCGACTGGCAGGCATCAGTATTAATCCTTATTTCCGGCCGTGATTGCAAGTATTCGAATTTGGTGTCGCGATTGCGGACAAATTCTGGGACAAGGAAACCAGAGGAGAAAAGAGGATGGATGATGCAAGTTAAGGTGATATATCAGTATTGCAAGGAGGCTGGCGCTGGCCTGTCGCTTTAAGTCTGGGCCCCCTCCGCTGATATCAAGGCCGGGGCTCGTTAAGAGTAGCGATCGCGCTAACGATGGGCTGACTTCAGCTCGAGACTAACCACGGATTCGGACACCTTCTTGATACTGCAGAGACCTTCAACCTTGGAATTACAGCTTTGCAGCCTAATCAATTCGACGCGATATACAAGATGGTACATGCACATGCATGGTTTGCGAGATGGAGCTGCAAGACAGTCGACCCCTGCCGATGCTCACAAACCGGTCTTCTGGCAAAAATCCTGCTTAACAACTCTTGCACGAACGAGAGATACAGACGTCTGGACCTTAATATTCCTATAATTCTCATAAACCTAATAATGGAAAGTAATTCGAAGTTACTCTGGACCGCAGTATCGAATGCAGCGTGAATGTCAGAAATTATGATGGGTTATATTCTTATTAATTCTAATCTCCGACCGATGATGCCTTTCAGTCAGATTTTTACTAGACTAAATCTGACTAGTTATATAATCATAGTATGTGAAAACTATGATTATATGCTTTAAATTGAATATTGATACTCCCTTACATTAATCAAATACCAAAAATATGGAAGCGCCCAAGGATAAGGCACCACAGCGAAATCGCACTCGGTTTTAATATCCGTGCGGTGTGGGAAAATATTTGCAATAATATTACTATCTAGTTACAACAAAGAGAGATGATACAGTCGTGAGTCTACAAAAGGCGTCTAAACGCAATTGCTAGTGCCGGGATTATCAGAAGCACGGGCATAGTGCGGAATAAGAGTGAGTTGAAACCCATAGTGTTTTTGAACACCGCTGTTTTCTCTTCTGCTGGACTAGATATAGATTTTTTGGCGCCTCTGAAGCCTGGAACTTTGAAACCATGTTCCACCAAGGTGCCATATACATTTTCAGGGTCGTACTTCTTTTTCACTTCCGCCATTTGCTTAACACTCTCATCACCATAAGAGCTTATAGGATCTTGCTCGGGCCCTGCATAATTCAAGTACTCAAACCTTGCTAGTTTCCCTATCGCGCTGGCTGCTGACCTAAGCTGGTCAAATAATTTGTTCAAAGCCGCTGCCACTCGAGGATCATCAGAGCCATCTGATGTTTCCCAGAAAACCGTCGCCCAGACAATGACGAGTGGTTCAGTAATACCCATTGAATTGCCTCCACTTCTTTCACCCGCCTTGATAAACTTTCGTCCGATGGGTTGCATGGCAAAGTCCATAGAGAATTCTGGTAGGTCATCGTACTCTGAGACCCCCGATGTCCAGATTTCATAAAGGGTTTTGAATAACGCTGCATCAGAAGTAACGGAACAGACTGCCCACTGCGCACGTCGGCCTGGTCTTTGAAAAGAGGTGACGTAGGCTGCCATGCCTCCCATACCTGTCCAAGTTTTTATCTTTGGACCGTTAGGTGTATACGGAACTGAGCCATCGAAAAAGGGCTTCAAAACTTTCGGAGGTGAGGAAATTAGATCGACGTCTCCGGTATACGAGAGTAGAAGCTTCGGTTCAGCAGGAATACCACGGCCGGCTATCTTCCACGCCAAAAGAATGTGCGAGTCAGGATCCTCATCTACACCCTCAGAAAAGTAATTATGAACTGCATCGAGGAGTTTGTCGGTGGAAGCCCTTGGGTATGGAATAACGCCGCCCGTGAAGGCGTTCATCTTGTACACTTTTGCGGTGAATGTGGTGACGACACCAAAGTTGTGCGAGCCGCCCTTAAGCGCGCGAAAGAGGTCCGCATTGGTTTGGCGATTAGCACGGACGACGGTACCATTTGCAAGGACGACTTCCATTTCTATTATATTGTCGACTGCCCACCCGTTCGCGTTACTGAGGTAGCTGATTCCACCACCGAGTAGAAATCCACCCACCCCGACATCGTCATTTCGACCGCCTAAAACAGTGACACCCTGTGGCTCCAAGGTCTCGTAAACCTTTTGCCAGCGGTTACCTGACCCGATATGAGCCACCCCTTTAGCAGCGTCATAAACGACTTGATCCAAACCACTAAGAGAAATTAAAATTCCATTGTTTGTCGATGAGAATCCAGGGTTGGGCAAATGACCCCCACTACGGATTGCAAAGGCACATGAATTACGAGAGAAGAGTGCGATCGCTCGAGACACATCGGCCGTGCAAGTAGGCGTAAATATACAGGCGGGATTTCGGTGAGCCAATGGCGCTAAAATAAAAGAGAGAAAATTTAGTCTAAATGCTTTCACGTTGTGGGGATATGATAGGGCACGTTTTCGAATGAAAAGATTGAAAAAATTCAAAGGGTTTGCAAATACAACGTACACCAGTGGACATTTTCTGCCAAATACTCGGAAGAACATGGGAGGAGGACTTTTCCTTGTCCTTTAAAGGCCTCCTCAAGTTTTACACACTATTTTCCGTCAGATAAAATGCCCTTGGTATATTTGGCTTTTAGTTTCAAGGAGAGGCTTAGGGGTTATTTTGAACTTACGCAGCTAGAAGCATCATCGGATGCTTCAGAAGTTGGTATCCAAATTGCAGACATGAGTATAGTTAAAGTTTGTATCAAAAAGGATTTGTTTTGTGGGATGCCCGACTGAATAGAAGAGTTCTGCTGGAACTTCCCTGCCAGCCCGCTGCGAGGTGCACAGCGATTTTGTACTGCAGTACGGTGGTCGGTGGCCCTCTTGAAAAAGTATTTTCCTTTTGGAGTTCTTCACCAGCTGTTTAAGTTTGAGGGTCTGGTAACATAATATGAGAAGGATTATTTATCCAAAAAGATTGATCAGTTTCTACATAGGCTTGTGAGAAAATTTGGTGTCCTTCTTGTGGCATTATTGTAGTTGAGAGATCTCGCCCTCGCAGACTATTTGCCAAGAACGCCAAGTAGAAATATACCAAAGTTTCTGACAAACCTACGTACGAGAGTAAGAAGGTTATACCCGACTGACTGACTTAAATTTATTTCAAGCAATGGAATAGACATAGACCTGCAAAAAATATAGACACGGATTACTCGTTTTTTTGATACCTTTAGGGTAGGATAGTGCCGGGTACCAACGTTTGCAAGGGATGGGATGAGCCTTTCGGCAGCTCTATCCTATTCAGCGCGTTCTACTTCATCGGAATACACCAAATTTTCCTGGCGCCTAACCTTATCCATAGCTTCCATAATAGCTATTGTTTCCCCCCATGGCATAACCGCACACTCTTGTTGGCCGTCCCGAATCATTCTAGCGCATGCATCGGCCTGAAAGTACATCCGTCCACCCGGATGCTTTCTAACTTGCCAGTCTCCTGGCCCCCCATCTTCTTTCCTTAAAACGACTCGATACTTCGTGGGCTTGTACGACGGATGCGCGATTTGTATCTCACCCTTTGTACCATATATTCTAACTACAGGATCAACCCCATCCTCGCCGTCTTTACTCAGCTGCCCGCCAATTCGAAAGCTTGACATTGCAATTCCGGTTGCTTCCTTGAATTGGCACAGAACCGTTGTCGTCTCATCGCAACCCGTACGGTGATACTTTTGGACGTGACCTACCACTTTAGGAACGTCCGGCTCTTTATCTTTGTCGAGGTTATATAGAATCTGAAAGATCCATGATAGAGAGTAAACACACAAATCGAGCAATGCACCTCCCCCGAGATTCGGGTTGACCATTCTATCCTCGTCCGAAAATTTTGTTTCCATGTCGAATGTAACCGATAGATCTGCTAGCACCCGCTTAACTTCTCCGATTGTGCCTGAAGAAACAAGATCGCGAACTTCAACAGCTAAGGGAAAGAAACGAGTCCACATCGCTTCCATAATGAAGAGTTTTTTTGCTCTAGCAATGTCGAAGAGGGCGCAGGCCTGTTTTGCGTTAATTGTGAAAGGCTTTTCGCATAGAACGTGTTTGCCCGCCATCAGGGCTAGCGAAACATGGCGGAAATGATGAGAGGCAGGAGTCGCAACGTATATGATGTCGATGTTTGGGTCTCGGACGAGAGATTCGTAACTACCATATGCGGTGGCGTTTTGGGCCCCACGCTCTTCTAGGAACTTCTGGGCACGAGTTAGGTCAGAGGAAGTCCCCGCAGCGGCGACAATATGTTTCACATCGCTTAGACCGCGGTCGAGAAGAAGGTCATCGGTGAAGGCTAGAAAAAAATAAGTCAAATGTTAGAGATCCGAGAATGAGTTCTAATAACTTTAAGGTGCTGCCCATACTAGATGCAATTCGTCCGCAGCCTTAGAGATAGAAAATCGTAATTAATTAGAAGAGTTGAAACTTATAAGTTTTTTCGGATCTATACCAGAGTCTAAACAAACCTAAAATACCCCAACGAAGTTCAAAAACCGATGCCATGTTATTTTCTGTGATATTTGTCTTCCCAAAAGAAAAACGTCGCTCGGTACTATCGATCGCAAGTTGATGATATCGGGGTCGCCGGACGTCGATATAACCATTGATACTTATATACTTAAATACTAAAAAATATTTATTAGCAGATACCGATTATTTGAACAGGGCTTAACCCTTGTTTCGATATCGCGTCTGGGTATGATGGCTGGATTAACAAGAAAAAAGGAAGACCGGGCAGAGAAGACCCTAATGAATTGAAGGGAAAGTAGCACTGTGCACCTACCCAGTCGAGTAACTTGGATGCTAGAGATGATGACATCGGAGGAAAGCCATAACAGTCAATTAGAGCAAGTTGAGATTGCTCGACTGGCTTAAGAAACACTTTAAGTTAACCTCGAGACTAAGGGAATCACAAATTGGGGAGATAAGCAGGGCTTAAAACACATTGTAACCGGTACTCCAACCTAGTGATTTTTCCAAACCCAATTTCACACCTGAAAACATTTCAACTCATTAAAGTAGACTATCGTCATAATCGATCGTACTGGTAATACCATCATCAATTGCTGTAACCAAACTAAAGATGTTTTCAAAAATTTCTAAATATTTTCTAAAATCCTCTCTCTTAGTTTACAAATTTTTGGGGTCATAATCAATCCATCAAGTCTTTTCGCGGGCGGTTCTCCAGAAGCATGTTGAGAGATTGAGAACAGGCATCGAGATTGAGGAAGGTGAGATCCGGGTTGGAATCGAGCATTTGAATAAGGATGCCGTGCGGGCACTTGCCGTTTGCTGCCCGCCAGCTGCCCGTATGTTAGCTTCAATTTGTGACGATATGGAATATATAAAAGAGCGGGTAGCGCTATCGATTGAGATTGGCTTACTCGAGTATAGTAAGGCTGCCAGCAGTAGCAATATCCGACAAGAGAGCATAAAAAATCTTTAAACTGATCCCAGTTGCGGTCATCTAGATACTCATCACTATGATAAGGCCAGTTGCTCTGGAGCACGAGCAGCTTGCGGATGAAGTAGAGAGACTTCCAGTTGCATTGGGTTAGGAATACCTTGTTGTGTGATCCCCGGCCGATTTCAACGGAGGTATAGAGACCGCGGATATAAAGAGCACACAGCCGACTGCTGCAACAGAGAAGTTGGACGATGTCATGTTTGCGGAGATGGGTAGCGATGACGTCTGCGATCTCGGGGGGAGTCGTGACTAGCGGCATCTTGTTGGTGATTGAGTGGGTCTGACTTGCGGAGGTCGAATTTCAACAGTTTAGTTACAGGACTGGTCGAATTTATACAAAAAATCCAGGTTAATCTCCATCTCAGCTGTAGACGGTGGACTTCTCGCCGAGCACGCTAGGGAATATAGAACCAGCCGTGGAATAATCATTTCGCACCGCGTGAATCTAAGTCACCGAGGGAATATATCACCCTAGTTGCAAGACTGATATCACGATTTCCCTAACTCTACGTATAATCTTATAATCCTAACATCTGATTTACGAGAGAACTACCTTTTACCTCCCACCTCCTTTCGAGCAACCCGCCAGGGAGATTAGAGAGCGACTAAATAGGTATATAATATTGCGACTATATTCACATATCATTCGCTCATCCACATCAGGGACTGATTAAAAGGAAATTTAAGCAGGCTACTTCGCGGAGTTTCTTGACCAAAGAGTAAATAGATATACTACCATCTAACGCACTACCAGGGACGAAATTGTGTTGCCTTGTTGCAAAATGAGCGAAGAGAGGTTCAAAAGAGAGATACGACTCGAAGAATTCCAAAACCACCGTCCCTTGGAAGCATAAAAGTCTACTTCTTGGTAGGATATCATCATATCGGATTGAGTGAATACGATAGGCGAGCCAGGGTCTATTTAGAATTTTATAAGATGGTAGCGTCCCCAGAATACATCCAAAGTGGTCTTTAAAGGTATATCAAGAGATATCTCAAAGCTATTCCAGAACAGGATCTAAGTGCTTACTCGGTCAAGGTATAGGATTCGGGATTCGGGATTTTCGATTGCAATTTCGATTTCAAACAAGGCATCTCGCCGAACTCGCGCCGGAGTTTCTATTAGGGATCGGGTGCAGTGGGACCATTCTAAGGGCGTTCCGAGCGAGGGTTTTATCGCTTCACATGAGAGGTTCTCTTTCGGCGACCCGTTTCGAGTCGCATGGGGCCGAACGATTGGCGTGGGATGGTTCGAAGAGAATCAATCGGCGGGATCGGGAGGGGCAGCACTGGCCTGTGGTCTGTGGTTGGGAGCCCCGCCATAAATTACGATATTGTTATTGTAGCACAAATACACTCTCGAAAATACAAATTTTCATCTTCACTCCAGAATACTTAAACATCCACTACTCCCGTCTTTGGAAGTCTCGTACTCTATTACAAACCAATCATCACATTCATTCGATTCGAATATCCAATCTATCAGAACATGGCTCGCACGTTCTTTGTCGGAGGCAACTTCAAGGCCAATGGCTCGTTAAAATCCATTGAAACTATCGTCAGCAACCTCAATGCCGCTAAGCTTGACCCCAATACCGGTACACCTCCTCGAGCATTCCAGACCTTGCTGGATCAAATACATGGCTAACTATCAAAAATAGAGGTCGTCATCGCCCCACCAAGCATCTTCCTCCTCAGCACTGCCGCCAGCGCCAGCAATGGCGTCAAGGTCTCCGCCCAGAATGTTTTCGACAAGCCAGACGGCGCCTGGACTGGTGAATTGACCACCAAGATGCTTGTCGACCACAACATTGAATGGGTTATCCTCGGTCACAGCGAACGACGAACCATCTTCAAGGAGTCTTCCGAAGTATGTCCTACATGTGATCTTTAGACCTATACTGAATCTAATATGAGATGGTTGGATCTATAGTTTATCGCCGAAAAGACCAAGGCTGCTCTTGATGCTGGACTTAAAGTTATTCTCTGCATCGGTGAGACCCTCGAGGAACGAGAAGCCGGTGAAACCCTCAACGTCTGCTGTGGACAGTTGAAGGCTGTTGCCGATAAAATCAGCGACTGGTCCAATGTCGTCATCGCCTACGAACCAGTTTGGTAAGCATCCAGAAACTGCTTTTATATGCAGTCTCACCGAGACATTTAATTGATCTTGATAATAGGGCCATTGGTACCGGAAAGGTTGCTACCACCGAACAAGCCCAGGAAGCACACAAGGGCATCCGAGACTGGCTCGCCAATACCGTTTCCGCTCAAGCCGCTGAGGCTACCCGAATCCTTTACGGCGGTTCGGTCAATGAGAAGAACTGCAAGGAATTGGCTACCCAACCAGACATTGATGGTTTCCTCGTCGGTGGTGCCTCTCTCAAGCCAGCTTGTAAGTGTATCCCCTCGACTCCTCTACATTTCCATTCACTAATTTTGTGGCTTCGCAGTCGTCGATATCATCAACTCCAAGCTTTGAATGCCCTAAAACTTTCTTTACGGATGTACATAAGCACTTTCGCGTGGATGACGTTATGAATAGAGCAATGAGACTCTTAAATTTGGGCAAAAACCATCGTTATCGTATCGTACAAATCGTATATGATGGGTAACAAGGAGTTGCAAGAACAAGCAAACCCCCCAGCGAGTGACGACCCTCTAAAGACTTTTTATATCTCCCGTATTCCCAAAATCCCTCGTGAAATTGGCACATAAATAATCCAGATATGTTGAAAACACTTGTATAACTCCCACGCCTAATCATCATCCTCCTCCATCGCACCAACCTCGGTAATCTGATTGCTTGTAGAATTCCAATAACTATTCAAGTGGATGACGTTTAGCGGCCCCCCTGAAAATTCGAATTGAACAAGAATATAACTTACGCAATTGGTTTAACCCTAAACTCCGCCGTTACGACCCCAAGCAGTTTTAATAATCTCGTCTGCTGGCTGTTAAGGACATCTCCCTCTTCGCAAACTGTATAGTCCTCGTTCAATGTAACCTTCCCATTGACCAACCTTGTCGGCATACCCAGTCCTCGAACTGTAGTTTCCAAAGAATGCGCCAACGGTACGTCCTCCTCTTCGGCAATCTCTCCACCACGGGAATAGACCGTACCAGCGGGTATATTGAATGTGATTGGTGAAACCGCGCCAGCGCGGGCGAAATCCATGGCAGAGAAGTTTTCAAAGTATTCGATCACGCCTTCGGGAACCCGGTTTGTGAGTAACAGACCGACTTCGCCGTTCATATGCTTGGATAGTTCGGAAAGGTTGTCTTTGTATTCGTCTTCTCTTGATGTTCCGAGTGCTTTTGACATTACTTTTGTCTTGCCGAAGAATATTCTAGTCGTATTGTATAGACAATCAGTTATCTGAATTATCGATTGTGAATCATGGGGTGGAGTTTGTGATCTTGTGGGTTTGAGGAGCAGTTTGAGGGGATGGTATACCTGCTATCTGAGAATTCTGCGCGGACTTCTTTGAGCTGTGCGTTTCTCATGCTTGCGACGGAGAAGACCCAGACGTAGGCGTACTCGTCCACGGCCTCTCTTATGGCGTCGAATATTCGGACATTATTCTCGCGACCTTTCTTTTGGGTTTTGGTCAAGCTGATGAGCTTGTTGCGCTTTGATTTCGGCATGGTTGGTTGTGCGTATCAATTTTGTCGGTGGGATGATTGCGAAGAGAAAAATAGATTTCTGGAGATCTTTTCAATTTTTCGAGCTCTGAAATTTTTGACAGGGGCTTGTCGGCTGGTGCTGCTTTAGGCGAGCTGTGTCGCAGAAACCCAAACTGCATGTCATATGTCGAATCTCTGAAGTTTACATCCAAACTCCACTATCAAACGATACTTCCACCTGTCGTCCATGCGGAAACTTCGACTTCAAGATTAGTGACTCGTCCAGCTTCAGCTCGCTTCGCAGAAGCGGCCACCGGTTCGACAAGATGTTGGGCTACATGGACTACGTCCAAA
Organism: Dactylellina drechsleri; assembly: GCA_036971345.1. Classification (NCBI taxonomy): domain Eukaryota; kingdom Fungi; phylum Ascomycota; class Orbiliomycetes; order Orbiliales; family Orbiliaceae; genus Dactylellina; species Dactylellina drechsleri. Next base: position 1,260,712 of record JAJTUB010000002.1, read on the forward strand.
AGTCCTTCTACCTCGCGACCAAATGGGACGAAGACAACTCCTATGCGAGCCTGAACGCTACAGCCAGAGGTACGCTATCATAATACTATAAGTTTGTATAAAGATCCCTTATCAATCAATTAATATTACAGCACTTCTCGACTTCCCTACACCAAAGGGTCTCAAAATGAACGTCTCGTCGCTCTCCTCTCCCAACTTTGCAACGTCGTATAGCATGGCAAGCTTAGGCGTCGTGGATGGATCAGTTTCATATCTATACTCCTCACGTTCTCTGGATAACGTACTCAACAGTGGAGCCGTCGAGCTCAAGGATGCAGTCATCGGATACCGTGATTTGAAGGAGATAGTCAAGCCGGACGATCCGAGAGATTGGGAGATATGGAAGGGCGGCGTGAGGGTTGATAGAAGAGGTCAGCCACCCAGTCCATCCACTCAAAACCTACCTAGGTTCACAAGTACTGACAATTCTTTTCATCTGCCGGATTGCTAGTATAGACACCTTACTCTACGGTAGGATGTACCTCCCCGCATCCACCCTCGAAGCACTATACCTCAGAAGACTAGCCCCGACACGACAGCTCAAGATCTCGGCCGTCAGTAACTCCAGGCTATCTAACGGTGGAACGATACTAGCCCTCCTCCAACAGAATAACGGGAAATGGTGTACCGAGTATCTATACAGCACCGACGTAGCCTTAATCGGCATGCGTGGTCTCTACAATTTCGGATTCGACCCACGCAAAGCTCTTCCGATAACTTCACTCTCCGATCACCGTAAGATCGCTGGAAGGTTTAGCGCGGGTATGGAGGTGTACTATGGAATGCTGAATAAGAGCGGTGGGGTATCCACCGGATTCCGATATATCACGTTACCATCAAACACTGGATCGCCTTTGACCGTGACGTTGACGATTAACCCTTTGATGGGACATTTTCAGGCGTCGTATGCGGTCAAGGCGGGTAAAAACTCGATGTTTTGTAGCCGGTACGATTTTAACATATATTCTTATGAGAGCGATTTGGTCCTCGGTTGTGAGCTTTGGAGGAGGAAACAGGCCGTGTCTGCTGGGGTCACGGAAGCAGAAAATACGATTAGTGAGACGTGGCAACCGGATTCTTTCTCGACGGGCAGTGAGAAGGAAGAGGACGTGACTGGTGTTCTCAAAGCGAGGATTACGCAAAATTTCAACATTGGGTTGCTTTGGGAGGGTCGGTATAAACAGTTATTATTTAGTTTAGGTGAGTTTCTTTCGCTCTGGTATACATTATTATATTACTACTATTATAAAGGCTAAATGCTGATACCTCAACTAGGTTCGAATATCGATCTCAAGAGACGAGAGCAACCTTTCAGAACCGTAGGAATCGAGATTCAGTATAATTCCTAAGCTAAGCCCAGGTAACATACGCCGGCTGCCATTCATTATATAAATATTTTTTCTTATTTTTATACCAAATAACTTCTCTCTCTTTCTACTCTCGATATATCGCGCACTCATAAGGGTCATTATTGCATCACACAGCCGTCCGACTACCAAATTATATTTTTTTAAGGAAAAACCCCGCCCACCACCCGCCGTCATGTTAACGAGAATAAAAAACGCCTTTCCATGCTATCCATGCGTTTGGCCCTACCCGTAAGAAGATCTGTTGAAAAATTATAAAGTAAGTGTAAGTGTTTTCATATCCTCCTCTTTCAAAAAACAAATGGAATAAAGGATCTGCTTTTTCTTTTAAATTTTGTCGACTGTATACTGTGCCGCAGCACGCACTTCTTCGGCCGTGTTTGGCGTGTGCTCTTGTTCTTCAAAACTTTCACCATTCTCCTGCTGCTCGTTTCGGATAATCTCGTTCACACTTTCCGAGTCATCGTCCACGTCGAGGCCGTTCTCTTTACCCCACGCTAACAGCACGCTTCTCAGGCGCTCCTTTTCGGTGTGGTCTCCGAATATCGCATCGATGGAGTAGAACGGCAGATGCCAGAGTTCGTACTTGTTGACTCTGAAGTGTTGAGATGCGAGGTAGTGCTCGTTGGAAAGACTGCTGAGGAAGACACCGATATCATCGGTCTAGTGGTGGTTCGTTAGCAAACTCGTATATATCGACCAGGGCTTGAGATATATCAGGCAAAACTTACCCCTAGCGCAACCGGACAATCTGTTCTCCACCAATACTTGAAATGGTGGTCCAGGAAGCTTCCGTTATCGTGACGACACGGTAGCATTTTAGCGTACACGTTACAAGAGAGGCAGAGCTCGATACACAGCTTGCGGCTGCGTATCTCGCGTAACACCTTCTCGCTGGTGTGGATCGCGTGGCCCAATCTATCCGGCTGGAAGCTCAGAAGAATATCCAGCTCATCTTTGATGGGTTGTCGCTCGATTTCCGCAAAGTGAAGCGTGATGCCCAATCCGTTGGCTTTTGCCTTTTTGAAGGCGTCGCGGAATATTCGCACGTCGCCGGCAGCCGGGTTACCGCAAAGATCGACGCCGACTACCAGACCCTCTTCATCGCGGTACTTTATCGCCAGCTCCACCGTGTTCATCGCCTCCGGGGGCGTGTTTTGTCGGTCAATCGCGAGTATCAACCGCGTGTGCATTTTTTCCGAGTTGAATGATTTGATGGTCTTGAGGATCGTTTGGACATAGCCTTCTTTAGTCAGGCCGGTTTCCTCGAAGGCGCGTGGGATGGTTCTGAGTTCGAGGTAGACGACACCGTCGGATTCGAAGTCCTGGAGGACTTGTTTGGTGGCGTATTCGACGCTCCATTCGCTGTTCACTAGGTTGTAGGTGTATTTTGAGAAGAGGGGAAAGAAACTGGTGCTTTTTGATAGACAGCTTAGAATGCATGCTTTTATATACGTGTGTATGCTGTAAAAGCTTGAGGATTGATTTGGAAGTAATGGGCTTTTGCTCACCTTGTCAGGTCGAAATCTACTTTACCGGGAGGCATGGCCACGAGGGGATCTTCGAGGTCGAAGTCGGGTTCCTGTTCTTTCCGTTTCCGCCATATTTCGCCCAACGTCTCTCTCCTGATTGAGCCAGTGAGATGAGCATGTAGTTCCTTTTTGCGAAAAGAAAACAAAGAATTTTAAGATCAGTTTCAAGGAAAAAATTTTTTATATCAATGAAATAAAGGGTTCAGAGTGTAGCAGGATTGTATTATCGCGTATATAAAATTTGAAGATTTCGTGTGAAGCTCTTTTGGCGAGGGAGAAAAAGGTGAACAAGAGGTTCGTCCTTATGCACAAACTTATCACAATTGTCTTCCGGCACATACATGTATGTGATGTGCACACGACATGCCCATCATGCATGCATTTTTTCCCTCTCGCTCCAATAAACCCATTTTCACGGTGGATCTGTTCTAGAAACGAAATAGAAGCAATAGAAAAATAGACTTACAAGCTTGGGTAAACGCTCGCAGAAATCTTGGTCTGGGAAATCCGGCGTTTCCGGTCTCGTATCCAGGCCTTCGATCACATTTGCTAGCGTGGTGCTTTCGGGTCTCGGAACCGTGGGTGGTGCTGTCGACATCTTTGCGTCTAGAGGTAATATACGCGTGGCGGGAGGGATTTTTTTTTTGTTCAATAAAAAATTGTTGGGCGGCGGTTGTTTTTCGTTCGTTGGTTCGTGGATGGTGAAGGTTATGAGACACCGAGCGGGTAGAGGTTGGCTTTATGTTGTTTCAAAAAAGTGACAAGCAACTGGTTGGGCTGGCTGGAATTGAATCGAGTCGGTTCGTCCCTGATATAAGCGATGCGAGAAGAGAAGGGAGGAAATTTTTCTATTATATTTTGGGCTTGGGAAATTGTAATTATTAAGGACGGTGTATAATGAGCGAAAAGCTAGCTGGGCGCTTTTGGGCAGGAAGCGGCAGGTATGGTATTCGAGCGGGGGGCGGGATTCGTTTGCGGATATTATATATCGACCAGACTACTTTTCTATATGGGCCGGAAAAGACTGCATCAAACGATGATTTTCTTCCCTTGGAAAATCCACTGTAGTATGTTTCTTCGAGAAACAGGACGGGGTTCTTCGTTCTAGATCTGATCTAGATATCAAATATGACGCCAGATGCTTCGACTTTTAAATCTTGACAGCCCTCTTGAGCAGGCGAGAATGGGAAAAAGGAGAAACTGTGGAAACGAAAGGTTGACACGGAGCTCGGATCGAAGCTGGCCTTCCCTCACGAGCTTTTTTGTTTTTCTTCTTTTTCGCTCTTTCCCTCGACGGACATGAGAAGGGGAAGAGGAGGAAAAATCAATCTCTAATAATTTTTGTTTTTCCTTGACTTCACTTTTTGATATTCGACCTTCTCGGTTGTCCCCATTTCCTTTTCGTGCCATGCATCTTGAGGAATGGTCTCGGGGTTCAGGAAAAACGGGCAAGGTTATCCCACAAAAGGCGAAAGGGCGTCTGCAGAGCATGCAAGGCTCCTGGGATCATGAAGACTGGCAATTGGCGATATTGATTGATTGAGTGCGTGTCTGTCCCTCTTTTCGTGTTCCTGCCAGCAGCCGGTTGAGGGGTCGATCATGCAGTCTAGTGACATTTCTGAAACGTTATCGAACGACTTTCCGAACGAAGCCACTTCCTTTGCCTTCGAGAAGAGGTCGACACCCTGGTTCCCTTGCTCCCTCGAAAGACGCCTTACCAGCCTGGAGGTGGGTCACGAAGCACCCATCGACGAAGGAAAGGGTGGTGGGTTTGCCAGATGCATAGTGTGGAGTAAAACCCTCTCGTCTGGGTCGCTCGAGCTCTTCAGAAATACCTTTTCGATTCTGGTTTGAATGTTTGTTCGACCTCGCTCGACTATACCGCTTGGCAGGGGGTGCTCGCAGAAGCCAAACGGGCTCGATTTCGGGCCTTTCGGTGGCTTTCGAGACCTCTAGGCTTCTTCTTTTCTGTTCCTTTTTCCATTTAATAATTTGCGACGGAAAACAAAAGTACCGTGCATTGTTAGATCTCAGATGGACGGAATTCATTACATGCTACTTCCATCCATTCCCCTTCGAGGAGGGAGGGAGGAAGATATTCCACAGCATCGTGGGGAAACTCGAGCTCCCCCCATGCGCATATGCGCGACCGAGATCAGGGAATTCATAGTAAAAATGTTTCAAAACGGTGCGATGAATCGTGGAGCTAGCCCCAGACCGTAGGTAAGCTCGAGCAATTTAAAAGTCTTAATTTCGATATAAGGGTTGTGGCATACATACCAACATACTACGCTTGGGGTATCGAATTGCAATACTGGGGCGAATCTTGGTCTGTCGACCGATGTCTGTGCGTCGTTGAAGATTCAGCTCCTGCAGGTTAGGTTGGATACTGAAGCTAAAATGAGCGGCTCTGATATTGGGGAGCTTCACGGAAGCTTGTTCAATGCTGTAGTATTGGTATGTTAATATAGGCTTCAAGGGCTTCGGCTTATATATCTCCACGCCTCCAATATCAGGTCAAAGACAGATCATCTCCTTCGATAATTATGTCACAGATTATGATAAGATATAGATTAATAATATATTCCAGAATTTTAATACCGATATTACACTCATGTAGGAACAATATTACGCCGTCGAAATTGTAATTTGTACACGGGTATCGGTATTATTTGATAATATATCTTTCCCAACAGCTGGCATAGAGCTTCCTCGAATCGACTCTAGGCCGCGAAACTAGCCGCACGAGGTACAAAGGAACATCGAATTTTTGTCCGATTCAGCTCAAACGAGTCATGATCTCGGTGCGATCCCTAGATCCCTGTTGGCAATCAAATCTGAAGCTTCGAAAGAAGGGGCAATGTTTTCGCAAACCAACGATGCATCTCGTTCAACGGAATTTCGATGTCGCCTTTCACAGGGCAAACAGAAAGTATCCAAATATTGCTTTAATCTGCTGTGAGCCTGCAGCGTGAACACACCTTTTTTTTGCCTTCCAGGACCTTGGGCGAATTGTCCGCTGCTGGGTGCATGCACTGCGCAGAGTATGCAGAACTTACTTGCATGCAAAGGGGCACAAATTTACAGGGCCTTTCTCCAGCGACTTGTCTCTCTTTTCCCTTGCTGCATGCACGAGCCGGCCGAGGTGGGAAAGGCGTGGTTTGCCGCTCCACCGTAGACAGTTGTACCAAACATCTTCCTGCAAGCCTCTTGTTCTTTTAGGCCCGATCATCGATTGGTGGGAACCCCGAAGAATCGAAACCTCCTGGGGTCCTCAAAGGAGCTTCAGACATGATGGAGGAAGTGGGGAAATGGTCATGCCAGTTGTGGACGATCAGGAAGTTTTCGTAGACAAAAGAGGCAAAGTAAAACATTAACAGATCGGAAGGAAATTGAAAGTGTACATACGAATATCGTAGATAGGATGCTGGCTAGTATGCTTCTGATCATGAGGAATAGACACCCTAGGCGCAGTCGGAGACACTTTTTAGCAGGAGAAGCGGTAGAGCCCCCTTTTTAAACGAAACTACTCTTTGTGCGTAGGGTCGTCTAATACCCTTCACAATATATTAATTCTAATTTACTTTGAGCATTTGATGCCCAATAAGTCTGAAATATGTATTGTGATTAACAAATATATTGTTCTGAGGCTAGCTAATTAATCAGTGTATTGTCCTGAATATCAATACCCGGGAACGGCAAAGGAATAAACCTTTATAACCGCGAGTGCGAGTCTTGTGCACGCCCGGCTTGAAACCCTTTGATCCTTCGTAGCATTTTCGCAATTAAAACCCGATCTCGCATCAGGATTCTGAGCTTTGACTCGGAATCGGCTCTCTCTTCTTCCATTGTTTTATCTACGAGGTACGCTGTGTACAGTACACACGGTGACAAAACTCACACAAGGAAGGGTTTCGAACCTGGTATGACTTTTGATCTTGTGATATATGTGATCCCGGGAATCATCTTAATTTTCGATTTTTTATTCTTATTAATCTATTTTTCTATTCATCTCAAATGCAGCCAGCTGGAGCCGCCTTTGGACACAGGCCAACGGGATTCAGGCAATCCCTGCGAGGGCTTGCCTGGGTACACCCGGTTTCGCGCAAGATTTGGGACCGTTATCGGTACTATCGAGATTGCTCCCGCAAGACCGCTTGAAGCCGTGATCTGGGCTGAAATCAAAAACTGGAGAGAAAAGAAAAGGAGGCCTTTGAACATCGAGGCCTGCCGATGTTTCGTTTCATTCTTTTGCGATACATTTCATTTAATGGATCTAGTTGCGCTAGGACTCCCTATTTGCATCCACGAAATCAAGGACTTGTGTTTGGTTGGGTCCTCTCCTGCACATCATCATGGGCTTTCCTTTCGCTCGCGTTCCGTGCCGTCGCTTCTGTCTCGTCTATGATTTTCCGTGGCGGCAGCTTCACTCGATTTACAACATGATATTTTGTAGATATTGAATTTCACAAGACGAGGATGTTCTTCGAGACGTCCAAGAAAGGCCAAACTGACACACAGACCCGAGGATACTTCGCGAATTGGAGGTATGTGTTATGGAAATATGATAGAACAAGGCCCGCCAGCTGCAAGATAGATACCAAGCCCATTCGAAGCGGGCTTGGCAAGCGGATGCAACGAGAGCAATCGAGAGTACAGTCGCTTTTATCATCGAGTAGAACAATAAGGTCTGCGATGCAATAGCCGGGCCCCGAAGCCCGGTTTTCTATATGTATTCACAGGTCTACAGCCATAGCCGTATGAAATTCCCGATTGATGTTGAATATCTGTAGCCAGGGCTTTTCCGGGCTGAGGAATTTCCCTTGATGCTAGGTCAAAAAGAAAATACCCGACGTCAAGCCAGTGCCCCTTGAAATATCGGAACCGACGATTTGGGGACTGGAAAAAAGCCAATCAGTCTGCCTGTCCCCGCTGACTTCGCATAAGCGCAAGTCTCCAACGCCTCGAGCGTAGGTATGCAGCTTATTGCTAGCCTGCAGTGAGCAACCTCGCAGCTGGCATAATAGTAGCTAGCGAGCCGTCGCTGCTCGAGCGATGTCTATCTCGATAGACGGATGGACCAATACTTGAAGATTCTTTCACTTCGGACAACGGAGTTGTCCCCGGACGTTGTTAATTAGTTAGAGACCTGGAATCGCGGGGCCTTGTCCCTAATCACAAGTCAAATATATATATTTTTGCTCTTCCTTGGATAATCCGTTTAGATTAGTGTGCGCTACTTGGGGCCTTGCATACTTACAAACTGGGGTCGTTCATTCATCGCGTCTTCCTCGTCCTCTTCTGCTGCTGCTGCTGCTTGTTCTGCTTGCATGTCCGTTTGGCTAAGGCGTTTCCCCAGCCAAACTCCTCCGCAACCCCTTTAATCCAGCACCCAACGCACAACACCAATTCTTACTCTCTCCCTTCTCCTTTCCCCTTCCTCGCCGCCATCATCAATTCAATCAACCTCCGTCGCCAATAATAATCTCCACCCCCATCAATCCTCCACCATCACACATCTTCTCCCATATCGCCCGTCAGAAGCAGCACCTGTCCATCGCCATCGCCATTGCCATCCCTCGACTTGGACATCGCCTTTGACCGCTCCTTCGCTCTCGGGACGCCGAATCCATCTGTTGCGATCTCCCGCGATTGATAGCACTTGTCGCCTTGATTGGTATTATTATTATCCTTCTCATTCCGCCCGTCACCAGCCTCATCTCCAAGCTTGCCTTTCCGTATCATTTCAATCTCTTTCCCCGGCACACCATTATTGCTCCACCGCACCTCCCCCGTCTGACCAATCACCCGCTCTTCCCTTTTCCCTCTTTTTTGCATCAAACCGCAGGCACTGTTACCAATAACAAAGTGCACTGGAAATTTCCCTGTCTTTGCTTTTCTTCGTCCTTGTCTGTGTCAAAACCCCCGATCTGCCACCCAAAGGAATCCCAGTCCGCTGGCTGGGAAAACGGCTTTCGCGAGGAGATCCCTCTTTTCTTTCTCCCTTTTGATTCGTTTTCTTCACCTCCGTTTATAATACACTCCGCCTCTTCTTCACGTCCCTTTTCTTTTTCTTTTTTATTTCTTGTTGCCTGTATCCCGACTCTGCGTCGTCGCGTCTAGAACCGGACCTGTGAACGACTAAATATTTTTTTAAAAGTCCTTTTTAATAACCAATCGCCTGTCGAAATAGTTATATACTAAAGGCTCCGGGTCCCAAAACTTCCGCGATCTCCTTTCGACGTGGTGTACAACCCAAGGTTTAAGAGCAAACGGCGGAATTTCGGATCAGCTGCTTTCCCCTGACGACAAATCGCGGAACACGACAGAAAGACACTGGGAGTTTCTCCGCCATCGACGAACAACAATACCTTATAATTCACCTACGGCGACTCCGACCATATAAAATCGTAGAAAAATGTCGTCTGATCTTCAAGATCGTATTACCGCCGCCCGTCGTGAAGCTGAGAGCTTAAAGGAGAAAATAAAAAGAAAGAAGGATGAGCTCGCCGATGCTGACTGTGAGTTTTTCCTCCTTCGTTCCTAATTTGACCTTGTCGCCTTGCAAGCGCGATTCGACTCGGCATTCACGTCGAACACAAGATCCCGGCAAACAACAGCCTTATGAATTCTCAAACTAACAACGTGATTGCGTTTTCTTGCGACTAGTGCGACAACTTGCTAAGGATCAGGTCGAGGCACTACCGAGGACGCACATGAAGCAGAGGAAGACCCTCAAAGGTCATTTGGCCAAGATCTATAGTATGCATTGGTATGTTTTGATCCAAAGCATCACCATCCCTTTGCAACGTTAGCTGACACCTTTGCAGGAGCACTGACCGTAGACATCTTGTGTCGGCTTCTCAAGACGGCAAGCTCATTATCTGGGATGCGTACACCACAAACAAAGTTCACGCCATCCCCCTTAGATCCTCTTGGGTCATGACTTGTGCCTATGCCCCATCCGGTAACTATGTTGCCTGTGGTGGTCTTGATAACATTTGCAGTGTCTACAATCTCTCTGCACGAGAAGGACCAACCCGTGTCGCTCGCGAATTATCAGGACATTCTGGTTATCTCTCATGTTGTCGATTTTTAAATGACAGACGTATTCTAACCTCCTCAGGTAAGCAATCTATTTCTCCCCCAAAATCCTATCGTTCTAGTGCTTACACTCTATACAGGTGACATGACCTGCATGCTATGGGACATCGAAACCGGCGCAAGGATCACCGATTTCGCAGATCACCTTGGCGATGTAATGAGTCTTAGCGTAAACCCAACAAACTCTAACATATTTGTATCTGGTGCTTGCGATGCCTTTGCGAAACTGTGGGATATCCGCACCGGAAAGGCCGTTCAAACCTTTGCCGGTCACGAATCGGACATCAACGCCGTTCAGTTCTTCCCAGATGGCAACGCTTTTGGTACTGGTTCGGATGATGCCACTTGCAGACTTTTCGACATTCGTGCGGACAGAGAATTAAATCAATATTCCGTAGGTATCCCCGGTTGAAGCCGAATTCTACGGGGTTAGGAGCTAACATGGCATTCACAACTAGTCGGAGCAAATCCTTTGTGGTATTACATCAGTTGCGTTCTCTGTATCTGGTCGTCTTCTGTTTGCCGGATACGACGATTTCGAGTGCAAGGTATGTGTGCTGTTACCATGGTATCAATTCAATTCATTATCGCTAACGGCATGGAATAGGTCTGGGACGTTCTGAGAGGCGAGAAAGTTGGTGTTTTGGCTGGTCACGAAAATCGTGTCAGCTGTTTGGGAGTCAGCAATGACGGCATCAGTCTATGCACTGGTTCCTGGGACAGCTTCGTATGTCCTCCACCCATCCAAATCTTGAAATCCAATTTACTAACGTTTTCACAGTTGCGTGTTTGGGCGTAGTCGGTCGATCTATCTACATGTTTTATTTCTTTTCTCTTCAACCGATCAAAAATACCTATAAAATTATCCGGACGATGATTACGAACCGCCATTTCGATTTTTAACCGACGACATCTCGAGCCTCAAGCCAATGGACCTTTCTCTCCAACCACGCCAAGTTTCGAAAAGAAAGGACTTCAACACCGAGTGAATGAAGTTCGCCCGCAACTATACCGGTTTCTCAGTTCTCCTCGATCAGGCACTCGACTCTTACAAACCCGCGGAGCACATACATAGTATAATCTTGTTTGGTCGAGTTGGCCTGTTGGCTTGATCGTGTTCTGTCACCGGCCTTCCTTTTACTTCTTTCCAAATAATGCATCTTTAATCATCCGCTTGTCGCCATTCCTATCAGCAAGGGACGGTAATGTCTTGGTTAGCCTGTATTTCTCTCTCCCTGGGGCTTTCTCTTGTCTTATTTTTTCTTTTGCTTTTTCGGTCTACCTTTCACGATTCGACGCGGAAAGCCTCTTTACTTTTCCTTATACCGTTCCAACAGCAACTTCCTATATATAAATATTCCTTTCGCTGTAATATGTGTCGTTATAACCTTTTTTCTCCTGAGCTCGTCTGGTTGTTTCTTTCATGATTGCCAGGACCTGTTCCTTTACCGTCGAATCAAATACTTTTCCCTTCCTTTCTCTTTTTTTGCCCCAGGAGAAAAAGCGATCTTGTTTTGCGATTCTTTAAGTAGCTTCTTTCTTATTTATATTCTGGACTTCCTTTTCTTTGCTGTGTAATTTCTCGTGTTTCTTGTAGCTTCTCGTTATATCTCTCATCCCTATAGCTCTTTTAGTAGTCGGTGTTAAGCTAATATGTACGAAATCCAAGAACATGGAAACCTTTTTATTCTTTATTCTTCCTATCCAGCTTCTAATTCTCTTTTGAGGAACTATTGAGGAAGGATGTGAGCAGATATTGCCGATATTGAAGTCGTATCTCGGCGGATACCCATGATTGCAGCGTCGATAAAATAGCTTGAGGAACGAAGGTGACTGTAATGCTAGGAGGAGGATGACTTTATATAACCCAGCAGATTTTTGGGACTATGCATGACGAGCACCCGGGTACCCACTTTCATCAGCTGGAATTACCAAGGGGTAAACGTATAGTTTGTCAGACGGGCATTCAGATATCCGGTCAGAGACGACAATTTAGCCTTAAAATAGAGTTTGTTCGATATCGTGAGACCGCCGTGGCTGTTTCCTGCATATGCATGCAGAGCACGGTACTCTTGTATTCAGGGGATGCGATAATGTTAAGGACTAAGGTTGTGGAGTATTCTAGCGAGGCACGTTTCTTGCTAGAAGTATTCACGGCGTCATTTTATTATGTATGCGCCAGTATTATTAATACATTATATCGTTGAAGGGGATAATCGACTATAAACTTATTACGAGGAGGATATTTCATGCAGGATCCCGTGGTGCATCATTACCAGCACTACTAACTGTATCGTCCCTGCCTCCCTCGTTATCTTCATTATCAGTATTAGTGATCGAGCCCTTATTATTATGGAGCTCGAGTTCGTAAAGTTTGCAATCGCCAGAAGGAAACAAGTATTCAATATCGATTTTCTTCAAATCCGGCTCGTTGAATTGAAAAATTAGCCTCGTAGTCATGGACCCTGAGCAGTCCTTCACAGCATCTATAAAGTCAACCGTAATAGCGACGTCTAGCCGTTTCGAGCGAACCTCGCTCCTTCCTTCCTCTACACCCTCACCGCCACCTTGGTTATCCTGGCCCGTTTCTGCCGTCGGACCCCAGACCTCAGGACCTAGCCACCATCCGTCCTCCGAGAATGCTGTGTCCAATATCAACCGTGCGAGCGTCCTGAGCTGTAATTCATCACCCCCCAAATTCACAGCCGCATCCTCTCTTAGGACATCCCCGAACCCATCCAAGACGTCGTAAAGCATAAAGGCAACGGTGGCGGCAGATTCAAACCTAGGTCTGAAGAGCTCGAGCCGGGGTAGGACGTTTATAATCGCATCTCCAATCTCGTTGATATCCTCATGCGACTTGGATAGGCATTCCGCGAGACACAGCCAGAAGAATCTAAGCCACAGCATGGCGGCCTCTGAGAGTTCGTATCCGAACGGGTTTTTGATGTCTCGTTGGGCGAATAAGCTTTCGGGATCGTTGTCGTCACCCCGGACCGTTAGCGGGGGTTTGATGCCGTCCCAGCGCCATGTCTGCCATTTTAGGAGGGGGGAGGTGTCGACGAGGTGTTTCCAGCCTTTGGAGACGAGACTGGCGTCTCTGAGGAGGGTTGCGCAGTCGAGGTGCTGGAGGACTTGTTCGAGGAGCTCGGATGTGTTTAGAACTTTGGAGACGGCGTTGGGGGTGGTGGTGGTTGAAATTGACATGGTTTGGGGGTTGGCTGCATCGTCGGAGTAGATGCGATGGATGGGGGTTTGATAATGGATATCAAAGGGTTTTTATGGCTTTAATGTCGTAAGGTCGAGGGTTTGAAGCTGGTCCAGCTTGGGCTCCGCACTGCGAGGGTTCATTGCTCGTGAGGAAGCGCGACATGCAGCAGCCTCGAATTGTGATATCTCCTGCAGCCAAACTCGTTTAAGAAAATAACTCACGCCTTTGTGTATCAAACTCAGCCTCAAGATGGCAAAAATTTATAAAGTTTATCAGGACAAAACTAAGAATGTTTCAATGTAAAGATTGCAATTCATTATCGCAAGAATGGTATACTGACATACAAATATACTTTGATATTATCAGTAGAAAGAAAGGAAGAGAAGAGATGCTGGAGATATCATTTTCGGCGTCAAACGAAGACTCGCTTTTATTACGAACCACCACCACTCCATCATAGGAAGCAATCTGCTTCGGTACAGACTTGCTAAATCCTAGGTCAACCAAACCACGATCTCCTCCAGCGCGCAAATATACCTCCTTACCCCTAGCGACGAATATCTCGTCCTCCCAGGCATATGCATCAACGTTGCTCCCTAGCTCATGCTAGTCAGACCTCGAGTTAAGAGTGTCGACAGTTACCAAGGTCGTATCCTCCTTCAGCGAGGACAGTCCTGTTCGGTTCGCTCTCAGGATGGTGATATCGCCCCGAATCCAATGTTCGGCAGCCAAATCTCTTGATTGCTGGGAGAATCCTTGCTATCTATATATTTCATGACAGTTTGGTTTTCAAGCAAAGCGAAAACAGTCTTGGTTGCCGCCACAATGTGCTTACGCTTTGCAAAATTCCTCAGCTGAGTCATGAACCTTTGGGTCATAATTGTCTCGAGTACACTGCCATGTGCTACACCCGTACTCACGAACAACGCCGTCGCCATCTGGGTTGCTGTTTACGTTAGTTGAAATTCTCCAGATCTGGCCATTCGAGGACAGTTGATAGAGCCATACGGTCCTGGGATAGTGATTTGGAGCATGGACTTTGACTCAGAGCAATGTGAATGTTGCCAACTCCCTTGTCGAATTCGCTCCATCCCCAGTCTGGTGCCTTGGGACTCGTCCATGGGCGATATATCTGCCATTTGTAATGAGGTTGGAATAATCCCCAGTCACCTACAGCGATTTAGGCAGTTTGTGGATTTGGATCCACTCGAAACCACTTGGGGGTTGATTTCAACCATGAGCCTCACTCTAGTTAGTGAATGGCCCCATTGGCATCTAGTCTCCAGGTCGTCCCCGTCTCCTATTTGGATGTCTTTAGTATCTTAGCCGTTTCCATATATATCGTCCCATGTTGGCTTTTTAGCGACGTCATAAGGTTTCCGTATCTTCGAGATGTCCGTTGCCTCCCGGTTGTAAGTTGGCTTCATAAGAGAAGAGTGATTGCTTGAATGTGTGAGTCCCAAAGTGTGACCGAACTCGTGCAGTGCAATACTATACGTCTTGAGGCAATCCCATTGATGTTGGGTTCTAGAGTCGAAGTGGATCTCTTCAGGGTGTGCTGTATCAGGATATGTCGCATGAGCGAGTACATCGGCCATTTGATCACCCGCTGTGACCTCCCACCCGTCGGTGCGTTTATCTTCGCCATTCTTGGGTTTGTTCCATACGTGCTCATCTTCTACCTCCCAGCTGAACTATATATTCGCGCTATTGGCGTCGGTTTCTTCGAATCGGAAATCGGTCCACTGCTCCCAGCGCTTGGCAACGAAGTAATCACTCCGACAACAGACCAAGCAACTGCATTGGAAGTTATGGCTGTTATGGCCGCTGAGGCTGTTGGTCTGAGTCTTGAGTTATCATGTAAAGCTTATTCAGATGTGCGCATCGGTCTGGATGTGTGTGGAGAATGATGGTCTATCGCAGGTCAAGGGCAGCGAACCCCGTACGCTCAACATGACAATCTTACAGACAATGATTACAAAATGAACTTCCCCATATCTAGAAAAGCGCCCCCAGCGTTATCAACACTCAGGTCTATGGAGAATTCGCATATTGCTTTGGTCTCAATAAAGAGGAGAGAGCTGCACCTTAAGTTCCTAAGAGCAGTGGTGACAAAACGGCCACCAAAACTAAGGTTCATGACTAAGTCAAAATGCTTCCTCCCACGAGACCACTTCCTATCCAAAAGAAGCTCGTCTAATATGATGAGGACGAGGGAGACGACGATAATGATGATGACGAGGGGGAGGAGGGAAACGACGACGACGATGATGAAACGATGAAACGATGACAATTATGACGAAGATAACCAAGATAATTAGATTGGTAGCTATATTGGCAATTTTAATGACTAAGATTCTTTTCATCTTCTAAGGTTTCTTTATCTTTGGAGCCTGAAATCTTTTGATGTGTCTCTATCATGATATTAAGTGGGTTTTTATTTGGGATATCTTGCAATCTCTTTTTGAAGCTTTCCTTCTGTTCCCCAGTTTCATACGCTCCATATTTATTCCATCATAATTCTTCCCATTTTTGTTTAGCTAAGTACTCACGTAGTCATTGTAATATTTGTCATGATGAAATTAAATGCAGTTTCGAATGACGCGATCTTAACATTAATAAAAGCTGGACTGGTGAATTGTGTAACTTTATAAATTTAATACCATCACATAACGAAGTAATTATGTTACTATTATTAATTAATGCTGTATGCGGAGCTCGATATTCGCGAGCACAAGATATTTTTGAGTTCAATTATTCGCTGTAATCAATTATTTTGAAGCTACTCAGCCTTGAAACCAGACACTCTACTTTTTGAGAGAGACAGCTCTCAAATGCCCAAGGTCTATATATCTAGTCAGCTGACCAGTGCCGGTTGCAATAATCTATTCACGAATGCAACCTCAAGACGCTGCTTACAGACATGAAATACCGCCTGTTTGGTACATATCTGTATCGACCACGTTTTCTGCCAAGGAGCTTGTACATATACATTCACAACAGGTCTTGGGCTTTGAATATCCTCGCTAGCCCATGGATTGCGATTGGTGCGATCATTTGGAGATTTCCGGTGGTCGAGTAATATGCGTTGCTTCCAACGTTTCAAGGAGCCAACCACACCACTCCAACAAGATCCAGCCTCGCGACATTCAATAAGAGGCTCTCAATCAATTCGGTAAGTTCCACAATTCTTAACCGCCGTTATGCAAAGGTTTTGAAAACCAATGCTTTGAAATTTGGTCTGGTCACAGTATTTCGCAGCTCATTGCAGTTTTTACCTGCAACCTATGCGTCTGCGAATCTCTAGCTTCAAACTCCTTAGTGGAACAAATATCGATATCGACAATAAACAAGGGCCACAGGAATTTGAATGACACATGGCCATATGGATCCGAAAAGCCACGCACGGCTGAAAGATTCAGATAAATTGCTGATGAAAGCCCCTGACATTCGGTGCACCTGCATTTGGGAAGAGGAGAGGGTTGATTGGATTGGTTGCCGAATATGCAAGGTACCCACGCACAGATGAGCGAGACTAGCGATAACAACGTGCTTCTTCCCGTTTTTTAACTTTTTGATGGTTAAAATGGGATCTCCACTTTGCCACTCATCGCGGCTTCAAAGTCAGTGCGTGACCTCGTGTGTGCGTCTTTTGGGGAGTATTCTGACGGTGAAGCTTGGACGGGTGGATCCCGAGAACGATGCAATGTCAAGGCATTGTGTCCTCTTGTTGGTCAGTGCTTGCGATGCATATCTCATCGTATATTTGCCAAAACTGAATGTGGTGGCCATTGCAACTTGATCTTGTCACAAATTGAGATCGCATCGTGTGTTTTCGTGTGCAAAGGACAAAAAAATAGGGCTCTGCCCCCCCCCGAAAGCTGTTGGCGGGAGAGATAAACCAGGGGGCGGGAAAGAACCAGATCAGGCCGTTATATGGGCCATCATGCATCATCATCCTTTGAACTCCTGAGTGAGCAAGGTTGAAAGAGGGGACTGCATTGAGAGGAGAGAGAAAAACGAGAGAAAGTTGGAGAGTTTCGTTCAACCCGGTCCCGCCTCCAGAGTCGAATCAGCTGAGAATTGGGCGAGCCCACTGGAACTGCACATTTAAAAGGCAATATTATCCCCACTCAACCAGTTCTATTGTTTTGATCCATAGAAACACCTTACAGTCATAGTACCAAAGATCTTATATTTTATTCTTTCCGAAGTTAGTTTTGTATCACTCTATGACAACGTTTTGAAGATTATTTGCATAATCCGAGGCTCTGGTACATACATTTAGACATTACATGTCTGGGGAATACGCAGACTGATATCAGACAATTGTACAAGCTTGCTTCCTCATCTAACCGGCACCAAAGGAACCAGGGAACCGCAGCTATTGACAGGTTAGTTGACACAGAGATAGCCTCCGATTCGCTTCGGCGAATCTGTTCCCCTTGGCTTCCTCTTTCTGCACATTATTCGTTTGATGCAACTATCACTTGAAAAACGATATATCGTTTCTCAATGCATTGAACTATCAAAGCAGTGAGCTCGTATTTCTTATTGTGTTATTATTATTGCCAGCCACCTAGCAGCGCTTTGACGAGGCGCATCTCGAAATGTTATAGCTGGTGGTCGCACCGCATGCATTGACGCCTGTGTTTTCTATTTTCTAGAAGGATAATCCCGCAAATAGCTGCAGCTTTGCGGCGATAGTTAAAAGGTCGTGAGGCACAAAGCTAACTTGCAAACCACGCCTCCATCGCAGGATCCGGTCCAAGAGTCGATTAAAATTACATCGCACTCTCTTCGAGACTCCAATTACCCGTTCACGACCAGCACATCCCGGCATCGAAGGACACGGTCCGAACGACGAAAGGTTTGAGAGTGGACATTCTAGGCTGCTGACATTGGCCTGACCTTGTGCCCTTGAACGGAACTTCTGAAACGCTGGTGTGAGATCTTCGAGCACCCTGCTCGCTCAAACGAGACCTTTTCGACATTTGCGCCTTCCAGTTCTCCAAGCTACGCTTTTTCCGTTCAGGGCTGGTTATTTGAATAAACTAGCCACACGGGCCTCCCTTGTTCATCATCGTGCAGCAAATAATTAAATTCTATCTTAAGAGTTTAAAATTTCCCGCTGGCAGTCAAGTACCTTTTCTTCGCATGATAATTCCAAAAATAGATCCCATCGAAACGTCAACACAATCAAATCTTCCTACCCGCCAGGACATCACGATTGCACATTTGCACCCCGAAGAGCCTCTGATTGATTGATTCCGGTTGATTCGATCGAAAATCTCTCTTCTAAAAACGCAGCTTCGGATCCCCCAATTTGACAGAAGGACCAGCCAGTCTTCTTGTGCGTCTTTTCTCATTCGCAGGGAAAACCCTTCTAGCCACAGGGATTGCTGTCATCGAGTTCAAGCGAGCGTCTCTAAAACCACCCACTTGAAGAACATCTTTGCTTTTGCATCCTCCAAATTTGGGAATATTCTATATTTGCTCGCTATTACAGGTAGGCACCCTTCCTGGATTGCATATTCCCAAGCACACTTCCTACCTTTCATTTTCGACATTCTCATTTCCGAGACAGAGGAAAAGCAACCACTCTTTCGGCAAAAGACCACGAGGAAGCCTTTGACCCACACCAGAACCCCCTTAACCCCCGCCTTACGAATCCAATCAGGTACTACCACCGCTAGTGTTCCAAACAGAACTGCTTGAATTCTATCTTTCGAATAGCCTTCTTTCCTTGTACCTGATACTCAAACTCACAACCTCGTTGGCTCTCATTCCTCATTGGATTATTCCTGCATAGAAATTGCATCTAAACAATTTTACCCCTTGCTACTCAACCATGAGCGCCTCAGTCGCAGCCGACGAGTTCACCCGCATGACTTCGGGTTCAAAAGGAGAGGCCTCCCTCCCCCATCCCGAAGACATTCTCGAAGGGACCAAGGAAAAACAAACCGAGTATCCACAATCAGACAGAGATAGCAGCAACGGCAGTGCCGGAACAAACAGTGATATCAACGATATTGACGATATTGGTAATTCATCCGACGACGGCTCTCATAAAAAGGCTTCGTACAAGAAAACATACATCCACAAAAAGGCACCCTCTATTGCGCCGTCCATCCGGCCCACTTCAGTCATAGACATGCCTCAATATAGACTCGCTTCCTACGGAGCGGCCAATACCGGCCCAAAAGGTGTATTGGCAGACGCTCGAAGCTTCGAAATCGCAAAGAGAAGAGAGATGCAGGCCAGACAAGGCCACGCATATAAGGGTTCGGCTGATATGCCTCCTAGTGTTCAGGCTCGTCTTCTAGACGACAGAGCCCGGAACTCAGACAACTCTGATGATGATGATGAGTTGATGCAGGCATGGAGGCAGAAAAGAATACAAGAGCTGAAGTCCGGCTCTAGTTTCAACCGTAGAAAGGTTGCTACCGGCCGAACATGGGGCAAGATGGAAACGGTTGACGCGGATGGCTATCTGGATGCCATCGAGAAGGTCACCGCCGACACAATTGTTGTCGTTCTCATCTTCGATGATAGGGTATGTGTCTGTCCTTTCAAAGATATCTTTATAGACTCTTACTAACTTTCCGCTATAGTCCTCCGAGTCACAATTTGTTGAAGACTGTATGGGTACACTTGCAAGACGTCATGTTTCTACCCGATTCGTCAAACTTCATTACTCCGAAGCCGAGATGGATCAACAAGTCGTTCCAGCCCTTCTGGCATACAAGGCTGGAGAACTTATCGCCAATCTTCCCCGTCTTGTTGACGAAGTTCCTACCGGACGAACCTTGAGCTCCGAAAGCTTGGAGACTGTCCTCAGAAAGTGAGTCTTTCACCTGTACCATATGAACTTGAACATCATTTCTAATAAGCAATCATAGGCACAACGCCTTGACAGGAGTTAAGCACGAGAACAATATTTCCAGCTCGTCAATCGCTGCCTCTGCTGGCGGCTCGCGCACCTCTCTTTACAACTGGGACGATGACTGAATGCTCGACAGTCACTGATCACTCGGCGTTCTATATCGCCGATAATACCATGGCCTCTTCATACATACCCTAGCGGAACCACTTCATTTCCTTTGTACATTTTCCTCCATATTTCATTATACCTCCCGCTCCGCTTCGTCACGAGTTTGACGAAGGATCCACGCAGGAAGACTGTATATTGCATCGGTCTTTTTGGCTCTTGTCTGCATTTAATCATTGGGTTACGGCGTTTTTCTTGTGTTATTTTATAGTCATATAAAGCTTTGGGGGGTTCTTTGCACTTGATTTTCTTTTTTTCCTTTTAGTTTGGTTTTTGTATTTTGTTCAAAAGTGGTGGGAGTTTCTTTTATTTTCTGGTTTTTTTGTATTGTGCATTCTTGTAACGATCCTCTAAGAACATTGATGATAACTATTATATTAGCATTATTTCTTACCTCTTAGCCTATTCGTTCTCACCTAGAAACTCTTAATCGCGTGAATCTCTGCAGTAAAGACGTCATTATGTAGGTCTTTTTGGATGAAAACCAATACCCGGATGGCTTAGAGGTACTTTGGATTCCTTTCTTTCATGCTTATCGCCAATTAAATCACACTACTTGTCTCGTAAACTAGCTGCGATGCACGAAGCACAATACCGCCTATTATTTCCACCTACATTTTTCTCATATTAGTTTCTTGGAGGTTATAGTACCATGTGCCTGCGGCATAGACGGACCAAACATCATGGCATATTAAAAAATTGAATCCTTTGAAAGGCAAAACTAATAACAAGTACAGAGCGATCAAAAAGACAACATTTCTGCAGAAGATTCTTGATGTATATCCTTGCTAAATTTTCAAGAGAATGAGTCGTAGGATTCAATTCAACGGCTTTAATCGATAGATCGCTAACGATTCCTCGTATTACCCAAACGGAAGCCGCGTGTTGCAAGGTTGTTTCGAAATTTCCCGAGGCTTTTGGGATTTGACCCACAATCCGAATTTGTAAGACGATACATACGAACGTTCAAACGCGGAAAAACGCAATATTAGGAGAAAGTGAGGCAGCCGTTTCCCATCTTTTTGGTGGTATTTGCTTGGTTTGGTAGTGGGTACGTCTGCCCCGTCTTTATTTTATGGGAGGGACTTTGGATTTAAATTATGGGGATGTAGAGGTACTTAAATACTAATCAGAATTGCAAGATATTGATAATTTACCATATCTGCCTGCCCTCCGCGAGATATCCTCATCAAGAAAGCCTTCTTATCAACTAACCTTTTCAAGATACGAAAAGTACTCCAGTAAATACCAATTATCGATCAGCTGCTACAAACCAAGCCAAAGGAAATCGGACGAATGGAAACCCATGCCGGAAATCGATCGAAAGTGGCGCGTCTCCCGTACCGTTCCTACAAAGTGTTGCATTTTGGATATATCAAAAGAAGGCTTCGAGGCTTCGTGAACTAGCCTGTTATTTTCGCACGCCCTGTTATTTAACCACAAAAGAGACCTTGTGATCATTATAGGCACCCTTTCTTCTCGCATCTGGAGGGCCGTGCATGAGAAGAGCCGCAAAGATCGTAAGTAAGAAAAATGTTTGCGAAATCTGCTGGCCTTTTTGTTACTGGTGGTGTCGCACGGGAGTGCGTATCGATACTGGATGTGGGTTTGTGCATGCAGCATATATGCGATGAGCTGATGGGGCTGCGCGCTGGAGGTACTTGTTCTTGCGACGGGCTGGATTATCGTTCGCCGTAGGCGTAGACAGTTGGTTTGTGGATACAAGATGAAGACGTACGTAATATTTCTTTGGGAGAACGCGATGGCGTTTTTTCTCTCGTAGAATGGTTCACAAACAGGAAAAGGCGGAAATGCTTCATTTAGTGACGGCGTATGCGTCGTATCGATATATCTTGCGCATTTTCCGGCGCAGTCGAGTTTCGAAGGAGCCTTTTCTAACCCGTCTACCAAATTTGACTTGATTCATGAAACAGCTTAAAAACGGTTAACTCCAAAGGTTACGACCTGAAAGAATTCAAGTAGTCAAGCCAAATCAGAAGAGTGAACATAACATACAACACCTCGATCTGTTGTATTTTGGTAAACCAATATCATTCGCGGGCGCAGAAGATGTTCGACGGAAACGTGCATACCCTTCTCATTCATACGATTCCCAAAAGCGCGGCCATTGGTCATGTCGAGATATTTCGAGGCTTTCCGTGCATATACAAGCCCCTTCTCATGCAAGATCCCTTCCGCGGCGAAGTTCTGCTGCATTAATATTGTATGCAACTGTAGACGATGCGAACTAGCACACGGCAGGTAGGCAGGTAGGCAGGGAGGCTACCTACATTGACCGACCCGTATTGGAAGTTTCCTTTCCTGGGACCGCGAAAGTTAGGTTCCATCTCATGTATACATGTATACATACGTCTACAGGATCTATTTTTTCTGTTTTTCGGCGCGGCTTGAAATCGGTTCCGTTATCGAAATTTTAAGAGAAGGGGAGTTTTATTTCCTTCGTCTGATAGGGATACCACGATTGTAAACTGGTGATTCCTGGGTATATCAATCGATGGCTCTCCCCTTCCCCTTCTGAAGAATATCTTTAATATATTTTTTTCCTCTTCAATCGATCTGTAGACACTACGGAACCCGAGGCTTTAAGATCGTGATATAGTCAAACTTCAATAGCGTCTTTCATTCCTCCAAACTTTTCATTTCTCTACCATCTTCATCTGTAACCCCTCTCTGTACACCTGAAAGACCTATAAATCTTTCAGCCTCATAAAATTTTAAAATGGATAAATTATTCTCCTCGGGTAGCGGAGGCAGCAAAGCCACCCTCCACGCCTCAACAGTCTTCAAATTCGTCGCCTTCCAAGATACAACCCCAAACATAGGGGCCAAAATAAAAGGCCAAGGCGAGCGTGTCAAATCATGGCAAGATTACCAAGTCACAGATACATGGTTCGACCAAGCCATGGTCGACCGTGAGATCAGGAATAACCCTGTGGGGAGTTATATCCAGGCTTACATGGAGATGGGTAAGGTTCGGAAAGAGATACTTGATAACTACATGAAGACGTTGAATGATACGGAGAAGCCGGATGCGATGACAAGTCCCTGGGAACCGGTGCACTTGTATTCCGGCAGTTGGGTAGTTGAGAAGAGGAACGGTGGAACGGTTAGGCGACCGCCTAGTGTCTTCTGGGTGATTATCAAGAAAATGAAAAAGGTACAGCAAAAGAGCGAAGAGAAAGTTTCCAATAATAACACAATCAAGGGTGTCCTGAAAGATGACAGGAAAGACGATAAGAGAGATCTATACGGCTCACTACCAGGCTCCAAAGCCTCGAATATCAAATCTGCTGAAGACCCGCTGGTCCAGCAACTCCTCTCAGCAATCACAAAAATGAACACCAGCAATAATGGCCCGGACATGCAGATCCAACTCCAGCAGCTGCAGCTACAGCTCGCAGCCCTGACACAAAACCAGCGGAACCAGCAACATCCACAACAGATGCCAATGCAAGTGTACACGGGCTTCAGCCAAGCCCCCTATCAAATGCAAGCTCTCCCATACCAAGACCAAGGCATGCCGTTAAACACACGCCTGCCGTTACCCCAAGCACCCCTCCCTCCAAACCCATACCACCAATACCCCCCCTCTCGCGGATCACCGGACACCTCCCCGATCCAAATGAACAGTCCATACTCCCCCACCAGTTTCAACAACCACAGCCACACAATCTACAGTCTCCCCAACGGATCCTCAAGTCGCATCCGTATCCCCTACGACGAAGAGGAAGACTACAACTCCCACCTCAACTCCATGGAACCGTCAAATTACCCTCGCGGAGGCGCCGGCTCGCGTCGCCACAGCATGTCCTCCGCATCATACGGTAACAACGGAATGAGATTCCAAGAAGACCTTCCGCACCACATCAAACACGGTGGTGGCGGCGGCGGTGGTAATGGTAACGGAATGTACCCGGACATGAGACACATGCAATCCTCTCGAGGACAACATCAGCAGCATTTAATCGGCGGCCATCCACATCAACATCCACACTTGGAACCCGGGAAGCTCAAAATGCTAGAGTCATGGCGGGGGCAAGATGACTCGTCGAATTCGGAGAGGGGCAGTGAGGAGGATTTCAGGGGCAGACCTGAATCCCGCGGTGAGGACTCTATTTACCTGCCCAGTCATCTCCTCAATAGCCGCTCGCGTAGCGGGACCCGCAACGGATTCGCAGATCTGAGCGCACCCAGCAGTCGTAGGAACTCTGTGTCCTTTGGTGGGAGTGGGATGAGTGATCCTCGGTATTCAGGTGGTATGATGGGTCTCGGGAAGGGGTTTGGGATGGCTAATGCTTCATCGGACGACGAGATGTCCATGAACCATCATGATCGAAGGTTAATGTCGCATCATATGGGAGGCATTCCGGATAGGAACATGTCCAAGACGCCGGGGCCGTGGCCGCAGCAGAGGTGAATTGACGAATGGTTTATTTAATCTTCGTTTTGGTTTTCTTTTGAGGTTCTGCGGCGTTGGGGCGTCCGGTGGTAACTGGATTCGATCTTATAACGGAGTTGACTTTGGTTATGTGTTTGGATTTCTGCATCTGGATTATTTTTGCATATTTGATATCTCGGGTATATATTTCCTTATCAGCGCCCCAAAATTTCATTGTTGTTGATTGGTTGTTCAGAATTTTGAAAAATTGACCATTTCCTTTCGCTATATATATTAGTACTCAAATAATTAATGAAGTCAATATGAGTCAATTTGAAGTCTTGATAAATCAGGCCTAGGGAATGTGACACGGTTTTCACGATTAGAGTAGGAGCAATAACTCCTCGAACTCAAGATGAACCCATAAAAAGCCGAAAAGAATATAGAATGACATTATTCAAGTATTAATTTAGCAAGTTGATAAATTATACAAACCGTTTGCTTCTTTTTGCAGATTCAAATACGCAACAGTCCATAAGACAAAAAAAGGCAGAAATAAAAGAAAGAAAAAGGGTTTCTATTTCGTTCCTTGCGCAATGGTCAAAGAATCGAAAAGAACAGTTCCAGCTCGTGACCAGAATTTAGAAAGGAAAGAAAAAGCAGGGGCGAGGTATACTAGCTTTTGTTCAAAGGCCGAGATGCTGATATGCTTCGGAATAATTGGAGTCGCGCGGATTTCGATCAAGTACTTGGTCATTGAGGCTTTCCCTGTCAAAAGGATGTTAAAGATGGCTGGAGTGCTCGCACCATCGTACCCTCCTGGAATGAAAATGACGCAGACGGTGGCTATGTAGGGGGTATATCGGTGAAAGGAAATAAAGAAAGATCCGGAAGACATTCCATATTATTAACCTTGTTATTTGGGTGCTTTCTGATACCAAGAATACTTGCTTTTAGTAGCGTCGACGTCGGGGATCTGATCCAGTATCTCCACCTTCATATCCTCGTTTCCTAGAGTCGTCAAATCTACTGCCATACCCACCATCTCGGTCTCTTCGGTCATCAAACCTATCTCTTCCGCCACCTCCACCACCTCCGCCGCCACCTCTGTCTCCATTCATCCTGTCGCGATGTCCACGGTCATCATGACCACCTCCACCGCCTCCACGTGGCCCGCCACGATCATACCCACCTCCAGGACCAGTTGGTGGATTGCCAAAGTTGCGGCCGGAGGGGCCTGATGGTGCATTGGAGGGCGCATTGCCACCTTGGAAACCGCCCCTGTGCCCGAACTGTCCACCGCGTGGAGGACCACGATCAAAGTTCCTACCTCCGAATCCACCGCCGCCACCTCCACCACCACCTCTGAATCCACCGTGGCCTCCTCGGAAGCCACCGTATCCGCCGTATCCAGAGGGGCCCGTAGGTCGTGCGGCAGGAATCTTAGTATATCCGCGCCCACCTAATCCACCGCCAAGACGCCTCGGTTTCCATCCCTTAGTGGTTCTCCCTCGTTCGACATCGACACATATTCGGCGGTCCTTTAATCGCATATTATCGGTTTCTTTGAATGCAGCTAGATGAAAAAGATAAGTAATGCAAATTGAGGTTGCATTTCCCTCGTGTTAGTTATATACTCTTATACCTTATACTTTTCAGTCTGTCTCGAAGCTCTCAAGATGATTGTTCGGCATCTCTCCAGTTAAACTTTGGTGGTATATATATATTTTTTTCTTTTCTTTCGGCCGTGGTTCTAGGAGGATGGCGAAGAGGGAACAAAAGAGAAAAGTTTTCCTCCCAAGATGGAACTGGTGGGTTCGGCGGATTCGTTAAGTCCGCCAGAAGCATTCGCGCCATTTAGGAACGCTATACCTTCTCACCTTTCATACAGGATATTTTTGAGGGGTGGGAAAGAGCCTTGGGATATCTTCATATCGCAAAACAAAACAAAAAAAAAAGGACTGCAAAAGCATGGGGGCAAAAGGGAGGGGAGGGGGAGTATGGTTGCTGTACCCTTCATATCTTTTTCACGTTCAAATAGTATAAAGGCATAGCCTCGGGGTTTCTTAGTTTCCTTATCTCGGACGAGTCGAATCTGTAGTGGGAGTTAGCGTGACTGAAATTAATGAAACCGAAGGGAAGAGTGCATACCCTATCAATGGGACCGAACCGTCCAAATTCCCGTTCTAGATCCTGTTCTTTAATGTCATAGCTTAAACGCGACACGAAGAGTGTCTTGTACGGGTCGCCACGGATATGGGGGTCGTTATCCGGGTTATCTGGAGCGAAAGGTCAGCGCCACATTCCGAAATGTGAAGATATGCCACAGCGGGCATATGTTGATAATGGACCATGACATACAAGCTTCCATTCCTTCTTTCAAATCCTGTTCCTGAGCCTCCATCTTCTCTCGTTTCTTCCGGTCCCTGGCCAACAGCCAACTCTCACTAGGAACATATTCAGGATCAGGCTTCCTCAGCTCCTGGAGGTACTGTGCTACGCCGGATATTGGCGCAGTAGAGCGCTGCTCCGGAGCATGATCGGCGGGTTGGAGGTATCGTAGAGGAGGTCGAGGTTGGAAGAGAGCCAACAGGTTCGTTGGGAGTTTGTCAGTCATTACGCTTGGGAAGCCGGCGACAGAAGGGGTCGGGTGCGAAGAGAGTGATGGCGATTGCTGTATTGAAGGAAAGGAGGTGGAATGGTTGAGGTGCTCGACGTGGCTGCTATTTGAGCATGAGTCTTGGGATTTGTGATTCGCGCGTTTTTCTGGTGCAAAGGAGGCGAGGAGTGGTAGCACAATATAAACACACGTCTCTCTCCGTCTAGATGGAGGAAGCGGGGCGGAGATAGAATAATCACACTGGAGTCCGAGCGGCCGCGAACGTGTTATTATTATCGGAGTGGGTCCCGAATGATGGTAGCGATGGTGGGTGATGTCGAGAGGAGTCCGAATCGGTTGATGATGATGAGGAAGAAGAGGAAGAAGGAGGAAAGAGGCGTTGGTGCCAACAATAATTTCTGCGTTGTGGGACACCCCTGCAAACCCGCAATTTTGGCAGCTGCGACCTCACCTCATCCTCAATTGAATCGAATCGAATCCCCATCGACGACTTCTTCGACTCTCTCCGGCCGCCATCTCAATCTCACCCGGCCGTACCGTTCTCGAAATGGTCATTAAAGGCATTCAAGCGGTCTCGAAAGCCCAAAATGGCGTCGGGGCCTTCATCTTACAATGTAAACGACTCGAATTCAACTTTTGCGAGGCCGGCGGCAGCTCACGTGGAATGAAGTGATTGCTTTCAATCGACACCGATATATCTACTATAGAGCGTATACTAAATGCCGGACCTTTACAGGGCTTTCCTTAAACACCGCCTAGCAGATTTCGCGAGACAAAACCCTCAAGTCGAAATAGTAGTCGCTCCGAGGCCTCACAAACATCCCATCATCAGGGGAGTCTACAGTACGCACAAAAACCCCTCACGGAATTTCAATTGGCATATTCCCTATATTCTGACTATAAAATGTTGTCAATCTAGTAAACAACCGAGAAAAAGTCGTCTGCGTCCGAAACCTAGCAGTCCTACAAGTCCTACAAAAAGCCGAACTATTACGAGACGCCTCAGGCGTCAAGATCAAGAAGATTAACAAGCCGGTGCAGAGTTTGAACGACAGTGTCAGAGGCATCTGGAGTCCTTATCATGCCACTGGAGCCGATGTATATAAAGTGTAATATAAGTAGAATAAAGATATCTCATCATTTTAGTATTGTTATTTGATATTATATCTCTTCACACAAGATACAGTTACTGATGTTCATCATACGATGAATGCCGCATTGGATACAAGTGTCGTATGTGTGGATATTGTCAAGCTCGATCTTGTTACGTGCTTTTTGGATATGAGTATGAGTATGTATAGCAAGAGACTAATCCAGAACCTCTTATAAAACAGAAAAATGTTGCGTCTTAGATGTAATCCAAGTCGTCAAGCTTCGTCATCTTTGCCCTTACACACCAAGGTCTATTCCGCCATCCCTAGATTTCCTTGTCCAAATCCTCAAATCATCATACTGAGACTGCCGTCTGAATTGGTGCATGTCATCCAAAACGGCAGCTATTTTTCCCAAGTGAAAATTGCAGAATGCATCAAAAAACAATGCACAAGTAAATAAACGCAAAAGAACCCTGAGAAGAAGAAGGTCAAAGATCGGGCACGCGCCAATGAAGAATACGGACAGATGCTCGCTCACCTGAAAAAAGAATAGAGAGAGGTAAGGAAGTAAGATTTTTTTTTCGTACAAAAAATCAGCACTATATAATCCGTATATCCTATTTTGTGATTTTTTTTTTTTGTACACCATAATTCTTTCAACAGAGTGACCAGAAAGAAAAGACTAGCCGTGAGTGCTAGACATGAAAGGTAAATCCTGATAAACACGAGATTGAAAAACGCCATTGAAAGGAAATGAAAAAAAAGACGTTCAAAAACGAAAAAAAGAAAACGCCCGCTATGAAAAAGACTACATTTTAGGGGGAAAAAAGTTGTCATCGCTATTCCACACATCCAACAATGCCAAGATATTTGAAAATGATACTATAAACGGATTGTCGTGGGGAAAGAGTTTCAATTTTGAGAACACCACTTAGACTCCGTGTTGCGTTGCGAGAGTGTCAAGGAAATTCATCAAGAAAGCGGTTTGTTCAAGACTCAATGACCCAGACCTGCTCATCTCGGTTGCAGTCAAATTGACGGAGCCGGTTCGGTGCATTTCGGGAGCTGCTGCTTTATCCGGCCCCCCTAGAAGCTGGGCGGGATTTGGGTGCGCGCTGGTGTGCGGGGAAGCTATAGGCAACTGGCCTGGAGGCGTAGAGCTCCCAGCGTTTGGTGCTTTGAACATCCCTAGGAGAGTTTGTGCTTGCTCCGGTTTGATAGTTGAACGACGATCAAAGGAAGTTATTTCGTTGAGGCCTTCCACTCCAGCAGTATTACGAGGCAGGGTAGGGTTAGAAACGTTGGTTGGCGAGCGAGCAGCCCCATTCAGAGAAGGTGAAATGGGTGAAATCCAGTCCGGAGTTGGTTTTGGAGATTGAATCGACTTGGAAAGGACAGGCCGGTTTTCAACGCTTTCAACCGGAGGAGGAGGAGGCATCTTACTCGTATTGACAGTGGGGGGAGGCGTGATTTTCTTGGGGACGTAACGACCAAGGAGGCTGTCCATCAAGTTAGCGATATGAGCTGGATCGGCTGGTTTCTGTTGTGCTCCATTGACTGGAGGTCTCGTCTCTGAGCTCGGCGGTTGGTTGGGCTGGACGGCTGTTGGCTGAGGAAGCTTGACGCCTTGTCCCGCTAAGATATCGTTGAGAGACTGGGTAGTAGGTTTGGCAGCAGAGGCCTCATCCGATTGCAACTGCATAGCAGGTTGAGGTGGCGGAGGGGGTTTAGCACCTCGAAGGATATCGAGCAAGTTACCCTTATGTTCCTGCGACGGGGGCTGGGCAGGTTGCGGTGGAGTAAATGCATCGATTGTCAACAACGGACGACGAGCCATTTTGTTGGCGGAGGACGCATCGTCTTGTGAGACTGAGTTTTGTATAGGAGGCGTGGGGATTTGGCGATTTCCAACAGTGTTGGGGGATCCAGGATCCGTTCGGACAACAGACGAGGGCTGAGGGGGAAAGGTGAGAGGAATTTGAGGAGGGATATGTGTAACTGGAGAGGAGACCGGGGGTTGAGTTTTAAAGACCTTATCCGGTAGAGGTTGTCCTCGCTGCAAGATCGTAAAAGATTGCTTCGACGCTTGATTGTGGGAGTTGTTTTGACTATTTCGTCCGTATCCATTTCGAGCACCACCATTCTGTGGAGGTTTTCGAATCGAAGGGTTGAAATTGTTGTTTGGTGATAGTGTGGGTCGTGGCGGCCCAAAATTTGCTTGCGCTGGGGTTTGTGGGTTCTGAACATTCTGTGAAAATTGAATGTTCTGTGGGTTCTGGAGGCTCTGAAAGTTCTGCTGGTTTTGGGCATTCTGTTGGGACTCTTGTTTCGAGGCGTTGAACAATGCAGAAACCGGAATCGAGACGCCGGTAACGACAGGCTTTTGAGCCGGCTCATTCGGAGTCGTAGACGGAGGACCTTGAAGCTGAGCCAAAAGAGACTGACTAGCCTTGACCTTATCAGGCTGAGCAGTAACGGCTTGTCCAGCTCCAGGAACGATACCGATACCAATCATTTCTCTGAGTCTAGCAGATGCTGCGGATAAGCCAGTATCATCTATTGGTGTACCAGAAGCACCAGTGGGACCAATCGTCGATTCCGAGGTAGGAGGTTGATGGTTAGAAACAGTATTCGGTGTAGAGGGTTTGGGGCTTGAATGATAGTCTCGAGCCTTCTTTTGTCGTGGAGGACTAGTCTCGACAGCCGAGGACTCTGGTTCTGTTTCATCCATAATGCCATGCTTCTTATTCCGACCTCGTTGACGCATTTGTCGACGTTGGTCCTTAATCCAACGGACCAATCCTGGCAGAAAGCCGTAAACCTTGAAAACCCTGAGTTTGTTGACCTTCTCCTCGTCCTCTGCACCACTCTTCTGACCGTTTCTTGTTTGGTCTCTTCGTTTTCTATGGAGGTTATTTTGTGTTTGAAGATCCGCTATCGAAAACCAGGCAACTTCCTAGATAGTGAATGGTATGTCAGGATCATATCAGGTAAACCTCGCAGTTAACGCTCAACTATACATACGCTAATTTCCTTCCTCGCTAGTGGAAAGAATTTAAAATCTTCGGGGACGTTTTTGATCAAGTACAATTGCAGGTGGCGGTCAGCACTGTCTTCTGAGCTGTCGACCAAGAAGGCAGAGGGATCTATCAGCTCCGAGCAATCAAATCCTGTTTCTTCCAAAACCTCTCTGACGGCGCAGATATGATCTGCTTCGTCCTTGTTGATTTTCCCCCGAGGGAAAGCCCAGCTAGCACCCGCCTTCCATCCCTTCACGAGAATGACCTTGTCCATCTGGGCATTCAGGAGGATGCCACCGCGGACTGGGACCCTATGCTTGTATTCCATAAATTCACGATAGGCGTCCTGGTGCATCCCCCATTTGCTCAACATGGGGTTGTGAGCGAAGATTTTGCCGAGGAATGTGTTTAAGCTTAACTGTGGAAAGTCGGGTCCCTGCTCGCGAACAAAGTCTTCGTAGTACCAATGTGCTTCTTCGATTTGGAAGCACACTCGCTAAAGGATACGGGGTTAGAATGCAACTTGCAAGAACATCGGGAAGGGATTTATCGCACTTCTCGAGACACCAGTTCCTCCTGCGGAAGATTTATAATAAACCTAACGCTAAGGTCGCTAAGGACCTCATCGAGGGTCGAAGTTGCGTATGTCTGTGTTGAAACCCGATTAGTTGGACGATTCGTCAATGTGGCCGTATAGCGTAACATACGGATGGCAACTCCATTGTCGAAAGCCTTTTAAGGCGCCGAAACGCCCAGC
Organism: Dactylellina drechsleri; assembly: GCA_036971345.1. Taxonomy (NCBI): domain Eukaryota; kingdom Fungi; phylum Ascomycota; class Orbiliomycetes; order Orbiliales; family Orbiliaceae; genus Dactylellina; species Dactylellina drechsleri. Next base: position 1,292,906 of record JAJTUB010000002.1, read on the forward strand.
AAGGTTATAAGGGTCGTATATTTATTGACGATTGTATTTTTAAGTGTGGGAATAGAAATTTTTGTGATGTTTCCGAGTAATAACTGATACGTGGAAGTATTGAAAGTTAATTTCGATTCTGTTAGGTGGTTGGAATGTGCTCTGTCTTGTGCTTGATTCTGTCGGAAGTAAAGGAGATATTGTGCCCGATTTTGTATTCAGAAAGAAATAAAGCCTCGAAGGTAATAGATGATGGGAAAATCGGAATCGGGATGGGGACGGGGATGGGTACGGGGATGGCGGGGAGGTGGTGATGAAGATCTGATCTGGCGGGATTGATTGATGTTAGCAGGGATATAGAAGCGAATATTAGTGGGAGCAAAGATATAGTTTTTTTCATTGATTACCTGTTATTACTGAGGAGATGTGAGAGGTTTGAATGCAGATATTGCGATACGCCAGAAGAACCAGTAATGGAGGAGAAGAGGAGGAGGAGGACTGGTGATGATGATGAGGGCAACGATGACGATGGGGAGAGATGCGAGGTAGTACCAAGTGTGGGAAGGTTTGAAGTTGATGGGTGGTTCGTCGGTGGTGGTGTGGGATTCGGTTCCCGTTCTGTGATTGGGAGGAGTCGTGTGTTCCCGCTGGCTTGCGGCTCACAACCCCAGCGCTTGGCGGGGGAAACTTCGAACTTCCTCTTCTTCTTCTTCTTATTATCCTTCTTCTCCTCCTCCGCTTCCCTCACCGCGTCGTGGGCCCGCAAGTGCGCCCAGCCAAGAGCGACCACACTTATCAACAGCCAGCCGACCTCCCACGCCAGAAGGCCGCCGTTATCGAGGAACTCCTTTTTCTTACTACCAACTTCAAAGTAGTTGAAGACGACGATGATGGCGACGTGGGCGGGGATCACGAGATACCCCAGGCAAATGGGGAGAGCAGTCGAGACGACGAAATCGCCAATATATCTAAATTTTGGTTGAAACTCGAAGTTTGAAAACTAGGTTGATACCAATTTCTAGTGTTCAAGACAAGTCTGATATGGTCGAATATAGACTTCATCGCTCTGACAACCTCTCCCCAGCGCCCGGTCTCGCGCTCGAGGTTATTGGCATCCCATCACTAGATAAACGTACACATTATGAGAAATTCCTAGAGTTCTTCTCGTCTCTCGCACCTAGACCAACCTTAGGCCCCGAGGACAAATAATCGCAGGTGGGCCTAATGCCAACCTTGTCTAAATATAACACAACGAATGAGGTCCTATCGTTGACAAACTATAGCAATTATAATTGTTATCATCGACGCGCTCAGGTTCGAGCTCGTCGATCTAAATTCTTTATAAATACTCACTTAAAGTAGTTACTTGTACATTAAGTTAACTTGAACTAAAAAATTCTCGCACTCAAATACCCACCAACTTACGACCACCCATGCAAAGCCTCGACAATAATACAAGTATACCATCTAATCCGACGCCCGGCGCTTTTAAAACATAAATCGGAAATTTTATACAAGCCAACTAACAAGAGAAGGAAAAAAGAAAAAAACAAAAGGAAATTGAACTGATTGAAGTACCGGTACTCGCAGACTTTTCGTTGGATTTACTCTACTCTGTATCTATCCTATCATGGGCCCGCAAATATGACAGCAATAAACCACACACGGACAGTTTCCATGAGTAGGTGATCCTTCAATATTGTGAAAAGCATGCTAGAAGCTTCGGGTCGAATATGTTACTCTTCACTAACCCTAATACCGTAGAAGCTGACTGTTTCCACAGACCAAAGCAACCAGGATGTCCCGAAAGCGAGCGAAAGTTGCACCTGCGCTCATTCAAAAAGTGTCTGCCCAAATGCCAAAACTCGAACTAGGATACCACCTCGTCGTCGAGAAAGCAGCTTTCACAGAATCTTTGCAATGCTACTTGTAATCCTCCTTCAAGTCATCGAAACTTTCTATATGATTGGATCTCTCTGGGTCAACGAGTCCGAACCTGCTCTCTGGTTAATCTTGACTTTTTTTTTTTCGGTCATATTATTTCCAAACGGGAGCACCGAGAATGATAATTCTTACCGCGAGGAAATATCAGAATATTGCACAATTATCTTACTAGCAGGGGTGATACTCTTTTTGTTGTTAAGCCCTACCTTGTACTGGCATTTCTGGTATTATCACCGCCATTCAGGATTCTGGAGAATCTGGCGTAATGTTTTCGTTCCACTTGATTGATCCCTTTCGACCAATTTTTATGGCCTCATGTCTAGGTGTCCGATCATGCTCGTGTATTTACAAAATACACATAGTTAAAAGATTAGATTGATATTGATGTTTCTAGATAACAATTTTATGCAATACCTCACATATATAAATCCAATCGCTGTCGATTAATATATCGTGCAAGCGCCAGACATCTCTAGCTAGACTGATATTGCATTCGGCTTAATTCCAACATCTCCAGACTTCGAGATTCCGAGACAGCTTGGGGAACTGCTTTGATGCTCAAGTCAAAACAACTTCAATTTTTCCCTTGTAAGTATGCGCATGTTTCCAGCCACATGGCCAAGCAAAACTTCACTACTCTGATCAGGTGAATATCAGTATACTATACATATACATCTGTTGGTGTGCACCGCCACTCAATCTGTGGCTCGAGACCATACAATTCTTGGTTCGGACTAGCCAACGTCATATCATGGCTGTGCAATATCGCCTGTTTGTTTCAAGGATGCCCAATCGCCTGCGAACACAGCTTCGACGCCATCAATCCACAAACGAGCGCGCCCCGAGGAGAAGGAAAAAAGATGGTCTCAAAAAGTTAGTAGCATGCAGGGGACCTGGGATTTTCTTCTTCTCAGCAGGAAACATCCAAGTATTCAACTTTTCGGCGGGGTGTTTGGAGGCAAGATACGTCAACAGTTGAGGAGAACATGATTTAATATCATCTTGGCAAGCACAAACGCCAGCCACTCGCGAGGACAAGCCCGAAACATGAATAGCGGTCGAAATCTATAAAATAATAACAGTCGCCGGCGCAGTCCTTGTGGAGTTCTACCAGTCCTTCCAATCTCTATAATTCTCCTTATAGCGACGGTCTCGAAACCCCTGGGCCATGCATGCATAGACTTTCGAAAGTCGGTCGCCTTTTCTCTTTTCAACCTGTTCAGCTGCAAGCTAGCTAGCTCTCCTGCGTTGGCAATCTCCAGCTCGATCGAGCGCCGGCTCCATATCCCTTGATTGATTTTTAATCTTCCATTCACTCGCTCAATTTCTCTTTATTATTCTTGACACCTGGAAGGTTCAAAAAAGTAATACCAACCGATAATCACCAATCATGACATCCTCCATCACAAAGTTCGTTCTTGGTCGGGTAAGTCCAATCTCGTATTCCGTCTCGATTCAGCGCTCGCTTCGACGGCCAAACCCCTGTGCCATCTCGGTTGTGCGCTCCAACATCTCATAATAGCAATTATGACGTTACTAACAACCAACTCTCTCCCGCCGTTAGATATTCAAAGAAACCGCCGCCAACAAACAGGGTCGCGAAGACCCGTACTTCGAATACCCCGCCGAGGAACTCAACAAGGCCGGCAAACGTAAATCCAAGCGTAGAAAGAAAGCACTTCCTCCGGGCCTTACCGATGAAGAAGGCGAGATCCTCACCAAAGTCAAGCGACGGGCTTACCGTCTTGACATGTCGTTCGGTTCCTTCCTTGGCATCAGATTCGGATGGAGTAGTATTATCGGGATAGTTCCCGCTATCGGCGATGTGGTGGATTGTCTGCTGGCGCTTCTAGTCGTGAAAACGTGCATGAAGTTGCCGCTGCCGACATTCTTGCTTATTCACATGTTGATCAATATCGCTTTCGACTTTGCCGTAAGTTCAATTATCTTCTCTTCTTTTCACTTGTGCATTGCGGTTGACTGATAGACTGTGTGTGTGATAGATTGGCCTCATCCCATTTATTGGCGATCTTGCAGATGCTGGATATAAATGCAACACTCGCAATGCCGTTCTCCTGGAGAAGCACCTTCGTAAAATCGGACAAGATCGTCTAAAAGCCGAGGGAATCACTGATGCTCTTGATCACTCGCTGCCGACTGGAGAAGATTCACCCGCTGAAGATGAGGAGATTGACCTCGAAGCCCAAGCGCCAGCTGGACAACGTGGGAAGAACCGGGATAGAAGGAAGCAGGAGCGAGAGAGGGAAAGAGAGAGTGACCGCGAACGGGACCGGGACCGCCGTCAAGCTCGCAACGACGAGAGACGTGGCAATGTATCCGGCAATGACCGTCGAGAACCGATAACGCATTCCAAGAGTAAGAAAAAGAGCCGCGGTGGCCGATATGGCGACTCTGAGGATTCAAGACGGGGTGGTTCAAAACGGTAGACTGGATAATACGACGAACGATGTAATGTACTTCATAAAAACGGCAGGATGATATCAGATACTCTGCTCAATTGCTGCCTCCCAGGCGGAGTCAGCACCTCATTCCCTTTAAAATTGGATACCTTATTACGACTACTCTGGCTTCGGCATCATTCATTTGATTTTTTTACAATAACAGCGTTACAATTACTGATAATACACAGAATGCCCTCACACAAATAGTATTTTCTATTCAGCATATTCTCATCTATTGGAATATTATTTTTCTCTATAACTGAAAGTTGATTTTCCCATTGGGATTTTCTTTAGTCAGGATATCCTTCAAAATTTAAAAATCTAATTTATGTAAAGATCCCGATAGAATGATAATTGGCTTCCATACCACATATATCTTTGAAGCCCACGTAGTCTTCTCTAGGCTCCTAATTTAATAGTACTTCCCAAAGCATACCGCATCACTCCATTATGATAGGTCTACCATCTTAAACTTCGACATCTCGAGGGGGCGCGCTAGTTCTAGCTGAGCAAATCCTTTATATCCTCGATACGCTGCGCGCGCTTCTCCTCAGCACTCATCATCCCAAGAGACGATGCACTACACAAAACCCACAAGTCAGTCGCTCAATCACCTATACCAACAACAAATCCTAACCATTTTACCAAATGAAATGAAAACTTACATAAACTTCTTCCTCTCCTGAATCTTATGTACCATCCTCTCCTCAACTGAACCTTTAACGATAAACCGATGCACCACAACCTCTTCCGTCTGCCCCATGCGGTGTATCCGATCGATCGCCTGCGACTCAACCGCAAACGACCACCACGGATCCATCATGAACACCCTTTTCGCCTCCGTCAAATTCAACCCGACCCCGCCAGCCTTCAACGAGATGAGTAGCACCATCCCACCGACATGCGACTTGAATTTCGCCAACACCACGGACCGCTGCTGCTGCGACATGGCACCATCGAACCTCACAAACTGAATCCGTTCCCTCGCCAGCGCGGGTTCGATCAGGTTTATGAAACTCGTAAACTGCGAGAACACCACGCTCTTCATACCGGGATATTCCCGCCTCAACCTCTTCAAATTTGCAATGAGGGCATCGATCTTCGCGGAAGATTTCCCCGACGCTAACCTCCGTAACGAGAACTCCGGTGGAGTATAATTAACATCCTTGAACGCGCTCAACCCTCCCAAATCTTCCCTCTCGTGCTTGACAACCTCGTACAGTTCCTTCTCGTTGATAGGCTCACGACAGCTAAAGCATCTAGCTTGCTCCCCTTTATTCTTCGAAAATTCAATTAGCCCCAGCAAACACTTTTTGCAAGCCATGTGAAAGCATGCGGTGACTGTCATCTCCTCGATCGGCTCGTCGGAGCATATGGGACACTCGTTCTCTGCTTCCTCTTTGATCTGTTGGAGAACGTGGGCGTTGTAATTGTTAAATTCGCCCTCGTTTTCTTGGGATGTGAATTTATCGATGAGTGCTTGGAGGTCCATGTTATCCGTCAACCCTCTAGCTTCCGCTTCCGCCTCTTCCGCTTCGAGTTCATCGGCTACGATCTCCTTTTTGCGGACAAGAGTCGGATGACAACAGGATTGACGCAGTCGAAGAATTTGCGCAAAGATAGTGGTATATGATTTCATCACAGAGCCAGCCTATGTTAATTTAAAAGATTAGAACCAACTGTCATATGTCGGATTACTGGAATTGTGAAACATACCTCCATGTTTTCGGCAAATGACCGTTTGACGTACATGTAGATGAAGTCGTACACCGCTCGTTCAGCTTTCGACAGCTCGATTTCTTCGAGAATGATGGTTTTCGGGGGCAAGAAAACCAACGGCGTTCCATCAGGTTGCTTCATATCCTTCGTTCTCCTCATCACTAGTGGCTCTAATACGGTTTGTACGACGTCCAACGCTCGCAAGAAATCCTTCGATTCAAAGGGTACGGTGATAAATGTCCGCCAAAAAGCAAAGTTGCTCCATGGCTCCACTCTTAGAAATCTGACTAGGGAGAACAGATCCTCCAGTCGATTTACGATGGGTGTTCCCGTGAGTACCCATCTATGAACAGCATCCAGTTCATAGCAAGCTTTCGCTGTTTTACTCTGTCTGTTCTTGATGTTGTGTGCTTCATCTAGGATTATCCTGAAGAATTGAACGGAAAATAAGCCACCCGAGGATCCTCTGGCACCACTTGCGGTGTTTGCGATTTGTGTAAATTCGGAGAGAACGACGCCGTAGCTCGTTATGATGACGTGTGGTGCATTATGCGCATTCACGGCTGAGCATTGTGCTCTCAAATCGAGGCTTTTGTCGGCACCGTAGTATATTATCGTTCTCAGGGTACCTGGTTTCGAAGCCGACTCTGCTTCGGTTTGCCATTGGGATAGCAAGCTCATAGGTGCTACTACGAGTGTTGTATACGGTGCTGGTTCTACTATATCGGAGCTTTTGGGAAGTCTTGGTAAGTTGAATACTCTTGATTCCGATGCTGATGATACTTCAGGTTCGTTTCTATTGGAATGGATAAGCGATAACATTTCGATCGTCTTTCCAAGACCCATTTCTAAACTCTGTTAGTTCGTTCGTCACATTTTGCAATTAAACTCGAAGGTGAACTTACCATCGGCAAGGATACCGCCAAGACAGTTCTGTTCTTGAACTGGGAACTTCAAAGAAAGCTCCCCAGAATAAGGATTGACGTAAAACTTCTCTTGACTCTCGACAACCGGCAGTTCCTTGTCATTTTCATCCTTTAGCGGCCAAGTGTATTCCTCCCACAGCGGATGCATCGACTCCTCTTGTCCTTCATTCTTCTTGTCTCGCTCTTTATTCAGCATCCAATGCAGCGCCTGTTTCTGATACCTCCGCAAATTCATCGCAAAAGTCTCGGCGGGTTCCGCCTCAGGAGAGTTGAAATCAAACGTCTGGGCCTTCTTGTACAATTGATCCAATTGGTCCTGTTCGAGTTCCTTCCCTTCCTGCGGTTCTTCCTCATCCTTGATTGGCGTTCCGTTCCCTTTTGCTGCCTCCTCTTTTTCCAGCTTCTCTTCCGCCATCTCAGCTCCTTGTAATAGTCCTTCACGTTTTGCTTTCAAGTCTTGTCCAGCGCTGGTGGGGTACAGCTTAATCTCGTTGAAGAGTTTCACTAGCGATGTTTGTCGTAACCTGAGCGCCTTTTCTTCCTCTGTTTCTTTGACCTCGAATAATCCCGTTGATCGATTCGAATCCGAAAGTCGGAGAGCGCGAGGATTGAAAGTTTGACGTAACATATAACACTTCAACTGTAGGAATATATTCTCGTTCGTTCGTATCACCTCTGGAGCGTACACGCATACAGCTTTGAAGGTGCATATCTTCTGATCGAGAAGAGTGGAGACATATTCCGCGGTATCCTGCGATAACCTTCCGATCTCTTCACCCTTCGAATTCGAAAACCGCACAACTGTATCCCTTCGTTTCGATGCGGCTTGTGATACCACCCCTACGGCTTTTCCTTTACCCCTCCTAACCGTCTTTTGAAACTGCTGTGGTTGTTGTCGTTCAATCAGGACTACTTCGTCGTGGGATAGCAAGTTCCGTCCACTCCTCGTCGCCCAGCCTTCGACACCGAAAGCGCCGATGTATCGTTCTAAGGGCATCTTATCTAGCCTTTGTACCATTTCTTCGTCGGAGGCGGGTGTACCGGCTGAGGATTCCTGGGGAATAGCGGTGGAAGATTTTCGTTTTGCGGCTTGTCCGAAGAGGGAATTGAAGGGAGACTGTTTTCCTGACAACTTTGACGTTGATGGCTTTGCTTCTTGCCAGGATCCGTCGAGGTACATATTAATAGCTATCCATCAATCAGTAATCTAAACTTGTAAATAGCTATTACTTTTTTTTGGCGAAATAAAAGGTATTGTTACCTCTCTGAAGGTCCCCGCCGGATATATCATCCAATCGCTTCAATACATCCGCGGACAACTTTTCTCCAACGAAGGATTCGAGCATGACGGCATCTAGTCTGATACCCAAAGCTTGAACATCGAGAGCTTCAGCATCTTCCTCGATCTTTTCCTCGAATTGATCTTGGTGATCGAGAACTTCGTCTGGATCAATGAAAGGCGTGGTTGTAGTAGCGTTATCATCGGAGCTCGGGTCGTTGTTGGTTGCAAAGGTGTGGGATTCTCTTTGCGGGGTGGATGGTAGGATCGGATCGGACGTTTCTGGGGAGGGTGAGGGGGAGGACTGAGCGAAGAATCGGCGTCGTTTGGGGGGGTGTGGGTTCTCCTCCATTTTCGAACGTTGATATATAAAACTTATATGGCAGCAAGACCGAGACTATATGGCAGCTGGCAGAGTTAGTATTCAAATGGCAAAATGTGACTTCGGAAACAAAGCTGGTAGGTATCAGAATAGAGAAAAACAGAAACGCTAGATGACGTTAAAACCAAAAGATCTATAATATCATAAAACTAGAAAAATATTGAAGGGCTAGCTAAAGTAAAGACGGGAGCAATGTCCCCGGTCAGAATTAAAGGTGCACAAACAAGCCGAGTTTGTATGTATGATTATAATTAACGAAGAACGCGTCGTTGGTGCCGCATTCCACGCGATGCTATTCTATGCGACAGACATGGATCCATGTGCGGCATCCATACACTTGCAAGGCCATAACATTATGCAACGTGCAACTCAAAAAACAGAAGCTTAAATAATCAAATACTAGAGAAACTTTATACGAAACTGGCGTTATTATTAAATTTATAAAGCGCAAATTGATTTGGCTGTTTATAACATAGGATCGGGCACATGCCTTATACTATCCACATACGAGCTCTCGTTTACATGTGTTTAGTTCAAATCGAAATTTCATTTTAGTCGTTTATTGTTAAGATGCACAAATATTTTAACAAATTTCGCCAAGTAGTCGTCAGTTCTTTCTAATAGTGCCAGTGACCCCCGACGGCAATAGCAGTATCGCCATATGTTCCCCATTCTCAGTGAGTACCGGGAGAGCCATAATGATTGAAAAAATAGACGGTCTTCGTGTCCTTATGAGTTGGGCCGGTGAAGAATTTGCCACGAGATGATCATGCAACTGGGACAGATCCCTTCCATCTTCCGCCGTCGTATCCTGATACCCTTGCCATACTTCATGTGGAAATATTAGGTCAGTATATTCTGTATCCTTGATTTTTAGTTTTGAAGCATGTTGCCTGAAAAAGAAAGGGACTTACTTTCTTTGGCAGATTTAGGAGACGCCTTATAGATGGTACCTTGGTTCTCATTCCCTTCATGATGGTACCAATAATCACCCCAATAAACGTATCCCCAGTTTGAATACCCCCCGGGGCCGTGACGTTTGGACCAGCAGGATTCATATACAACCACGACGTAACTTTTATCGAGGATACCCCACTATGCGGTGTCATCGACCTACCATGCATATGCATTCGTAAAATAGAAACCAGCTTTTTCGTCGTGGAACACAAATACGTTCAATTCATTATCCTTTACATACTTTTCCGCGGCCACCCCGTTGAACGTATCCTGCACGAACTGGCCTTCATTATCGAGCCAATCTTCATAGCTGTTAAGGAGTTCGTGCAAAACTTTACCGACAGCCGCTCAGATTTCTAAGGAGAATAGTTTGATGAGCTCGAGGGTAATTTCGATTTTATATACGTGCGATTATGCATTCTGGATATACTGGTAGAATAAGATGGGTTTCGAGTCTACCACCAGACTCCCAAGGGCCCTCTTCATCCATAGGATCGATGTAAAGAGTTTATAGGAGTTATATGCTTGCTCGTAGGCCATTCTTTCTCAAGGGCCGCCGTGGTTGTCAATCTATGGACAATGCTACAGTTAACTTGAAATCAATATCATGCAAAATTCAATTGTACAGGCCTGGGGCCAGATCAGAATATCTTCACATGACCTCAAATCTACTTACTATTGAATAATCTAAAACACTTAAACATGTAGTTAATTATTGATGGTCTCGTTTCCAGGCAGTCTGGAAACGAATCCAAGTATAGCAAGTATTTACTTAAAAAATTAGATATCTTCGAACTATGAGCTTATCCTAACCATCCTAACCATCCTTCAGCATACTCAAACCGAAAATAGAAACAATTAAAAGGTATCTCCGGTGGCTGTTGAGCCCTATAACCCCACTAGCCCTTGGATATGCAATGTTATCTGTCCATGGCATCGCCGGCTTCTATCCCGACTGCTTACCACCTCTAACCTTCTCTATTGGCTGGTTCGTAACGATGTGGCTGTACTCCGTGTCGGTTTATTGCAATGGCAGGTTACGAGAAACAGACAAAGAAGTTGATCCGTGGCCCCCCACTCTTTTCTTTCTGACTCTTTGATGGTTTATTGTAAATATACACTGTAGTATCTGTTCCCAACAAGATAATGTCAGTAGGGTAGGATGTATTCGAGGGAGCAAGAAATGTTAATCAGCCGGAGCGATGAGCTTCTCTGGAATGCCATTTTAATGCTTTGCTCAAAATCTTATCATAAATCTACGTCAGTAGCTGGTGGAAGGGGCATCACGGTTGACCCCGAGAGTCATATAATACACAGGCGCGGCGCAAACCGAACGACGTCATGTATATTGCTTTCCAACCCAACTCTCTGATCAATGGACAATTAATTTCTTTCAATTCCAAACCCCTCGAGACTTCAATATCGAAATCCAAAACTTTGATACTCATCCATCATTGAACAAGAAATATTGAAACCAAATCCCAATCCTCGTTAGCAGAAATGACCGAACCAACTCCTGTTTCTCAAAGCAAGCCTGAGCGTCTCCCAACTCAAGCTGAACTCGTTCACCAAGCGGAGCAGGGTATCCTGTTCACCCCTCAACAGGTAAATATACATCCATGCTTTCTTCCAGTTGCTGCTATCTTCGATTACTGACGCGTCTTCTTGCATATCAAGGTTGCCGACACCGCTCAGAAGGAGACCGAGAGTAACGGCTCTGGTATCACTGCTGGTGGTCCCGCTGCTACAGCTCAGAGTCTCTACGATAAGCAGCAGAATTTCCTCGAAGAAGCTAGCAAAATCATCGAGAAGGAACCCACTACCGTCACCAAAGATGATGCTTCCCATCTCATGTCTCTTGAAGTATGGTATCCGACCTCTTTCAATATATCACTAGCCTTCACCTGAAAGTTCCTTTCGCTAATAGACCCGGGTTCTTAGGCCAAAGCCTTAGGTGGTCAGCGTCCTGCCAAGGGATCACTCTCTTCTGTGTGTACCATCCTGATGTCTACTTTACGATAGTGATTTGACTCCTAATGATTATTCGAAGAAACTCCAATCCATCGCGGATCACAACATCTTGGAAGCAGATAATGAAGAAGTCGGTGCTTTCGTTACCAAGGAGAATGCGGCGAAAGCTATGCATGACAAGTCTGCTGCGCACGGTGGGACCGTCCCCAAAGGGAGTGTTGCCGCTCAGATGCAAGTGAGTTCATATGCACCGTGCCCGTCTTATACGAGGAACGATATACTAAGCAAACTAAAATCTACAGTATTGCCGACAAAACTGCACATCTTGAAGAAGCTCTCAAGAAAGGAGATAATTGAGAGGACCTGTGATTTGATACTTATAGTACGTCAGTAAAATTATTTTTGCTCACGATGCACAGGATGCACAGGATGCTCGCGTATCTTGTCATTCTTCTGGAGACCATCAGGTTGCAAGGCACTAAACTAGCGTTAACTAACATGATTGCAGTACCTCATCAGTAGTTTGTTTATTACACCACCACCACCACCACCACCACTGGCAGGCGCATAATAATAGTGGTAATAATGGTGGTCTACAACATAATCACAATTACGAATAAACAAAAATATAATTACTATCTACTACTAATAAGGTTATATACATGTAATACCAGTGCCAATACCAATACCAATCCTGTCCAGTATCCAATCCAATATCCAATCCAGTATCCAATCCAGTATTTAATAATAGAAGTAGTGTTAGTAGTAGTAGTAATGGAAAGATTAAAATCTCCAAGTCAAAAATCAAGAAATGCAATCTTTTATTAATATTTGGTTATTAAATCAATACTAATATCACTGATTTAATAATTTAAAATTATGGGTTATTGGCGGGATACTCACATTACAAAAGATATACAGGATATACAACTAATTTGCATCTCTCCACAGGTTGCATGGGATTAAAAAATATTTTTGCCGACGTAACTTTATTGAAATTTGGTCTATCAGCTTTCGAAACGGCCTTGACTTGATCATTGTTTTATAGAGGAAAGGAAATATTATTTTAGAAAAGCAGTGCCTTCTGGAGACCATTAATGGAAATGATATAGCTGAAAAATGAATCAACGTGTCCTATGAACTTTACACCATCCCTAGAAGTCTCATACAATAGGCTAAAGGTATGCTATGTGGCAGTTTCTGCGTTGTCGAAGCCGTGTTTGTCACGAAGACTGTTCTGGAACGGCTCAAAGACACCAAATTTCGCCGCCGCAGAAAATTTCCTTCCCATCGAATTCGGCATTCCTGCATTTTTGGTTCTCTTATCAATCACCGCACGTACGCACGCTCACTTGAAATCCCTCCTATTATCGGACCTTCCTCTCCCACCGGATATATCCATTCGAAATTTCCAGGGCATGATATTTACACCTTCATAGGCAACAATATATACCATTGTCGGTCTTTTCAGCTTCCTTGCCCTCGCCTCACCCTACCATAACCTTACCTCACATATCATGCTACGAACTAGCTTGCGCACCGCTAGCAGGCGGTTACCCAAGTTTCCAGCTCCCACGACATACCGACGAACATTTGCTTCAGCGAAGCCTCCCTCGCTCGTACGTTATCACATGTTTAATACTTCGAACTCCTCGAGGATAAGCTTAAATCTAATATGATACCCAACCGTAGGAATCGCCAGAATTCGAGCAGGTAACTACCTTATCAAATGGAATCCGGGTGGCGACAGAGGCCATGCCGGGCCATTTTTCGGCGGTGGGAGTATACCTGGAAGGCGGCGCTAGATACGAAGACGATACTTTGCGGGGAGTCAGTCACATTGTGGATAGATTAGCATTCAAGGTTAGTAGCTACTCTTCACACTATCGATCATCGTACTATCGTGGTCATATGATATATCACCGGGGAACGTATAGTAATCAAAACGTGATTGATGTAGAGCACGAAAAACCAAACACAGCAGAGCATGTACGAAGCGATAGAACGGCTAGGCGGGAATGTGCAGTGCATATCCACTCGAGAATCAATCATGTATCATTCGGCGGTATTCAATCACGATGTGGCGAACGCGATGGGTCTACTGTCCGAAACGATACTGGATCCCCAAATCACAGAAGAGGAAGTCGAGCAGCAGCTCGAGACGGCAGGGTATGAGATTACCGAAATATGTAGAAAGTCGGAGCTGATACTGCCGGAAATACTCCACGGTGTGGCTTATGCGAACAACACCCTCGGAAACCCGTTACTGTGCCCACTGGACCGGTTGGATAAGATCAATAGAAGCACGATCGAAAAGTACAGAAGTATATTTTACAAACCGGAGAGGATAGTGGTGGCGTTCGCGGGAGTGCAGCATCAGGATGCGGTCAAACTGGTGGAGAATTACTTTGGAGATTTAAAATCGGGTGCTCAGACTGCTGCTGCCGCTTCATCGTCTACGAATTCGAAAAACGCTACGATGCCGTCGTCGAATCCAAAGTCATTATTATCGAAAGTACCCTTCTTGAAAAACTTATCAACAACTGCTTCGCCGTCTGCGACACACGCGTATCCGTATCTGGATCCACGGAATCCATACCCTCACCTGTCTCTGCCGGCTCATTATACGGGTGGACAGTCGTACGTCCAACCGACATACGGACCTGGCGAGAATAAAGAACTCACACACATCTACATCGCCTTCGAGACGCCCCCGATCACAAGCAAGGAGCTCTACGCCCTCGCGACGTTACAAACATTACTCGGTGGTGGCGGGTCGTTCTCTGCGGGAGGACCAGGGAAGGGAATGTACTCGAGATTGTACACGAATGTTCTAAACCAGTATGGTTGGATCGAGAGCTGTGTCGCCTTCCATCACGCGTATCAGGACTCCGGTTTGTTCGGCATCGCTGCGTCTTGCATACAGGAATCCGCGGCCAACCTGCCAGATATCGTACTGCGAGAGATGGCTAATACATTTGCGGCGTTCGGGTACAATGCGTTGCAAGTTTCAGAGGTCGAGAGGGCGAAAAACCAGTTGAGATCGTCGCTGCTGATGAATTTGGAGAGCAGGATGGTCGAGCTGGAGGATTTGGGGAAGCAGGTCCAATGCCATGGCAGGAAGATTGGGCCTACGGAGATGTGCAAGGAGATCGAGAAGTTGACAGTGGCGGATTTGAGAAGGGTGGCGGAAAAGGTGTTTACCGGTAAGGTTTTGAACGTTGGTGGGGGATCCGGACGGCCGAGTGTGGTTATTCAAGGTACGGAAGAGGCTATTCGCAAGATTGGGGATGTTGACGCCAAAGCGAAGAAGTACGGGCTTGGGAGGAAGCCTTAAAATTGATAATTTCAACGATTGGCGGTAAGGAGCGGTGTAAGAGTAAGAGTATGAGGAGATGTAGGTTTGTTCACTTTTTATTTTTCGCTTTTCCTATTTAGACATTTTTTATACGGCGTACGAGATACGATATCTACGGATTGTGGACCAGGGGTACGAGTTTATTTTTATTTTTATTTTTATTTTTTTCATGTTTCTGACATTGTTATTTTTATTATTACTGATGTAGACTTTGACCATTCTCATCTCTGTAAATACATATTATTACTTAGGGTCCACGAGCAACGGATATAGCAGATATACGCTTTTCAAGTAGAAACAGCCAAATGTGACAAGAAGGCATCGATCGCATGGCTATGCACAGGCATGGCGAAGCGATCATCGCGATCAGGTCCGTCGCACTATAAAAATAAGAATGCTACTGTAACGGAATATGCAATACGCCTTGCAATGGGGGCCGGGTAGGCGTTTCCCAAGGGAAGGGGAGATCAGGGGGCCTTTGCGATTGGATCCGCTGCACCCCAGCCAATCCAACCCCGTTTTGCTTGCTGACGAACAAGAGAAGAAAAAAAAGTTGCAGCGTGTAATTTTACTTTTCGATAATAAGCCCGAGGGAGTAATAATAATAATGTTCGGCAGCTCCTTTTTTTGACCAAACCCAAGCGGTGCCCGAGAAAATAGGAAAAATTTGGTTCGTCGACGGGGTGAAGTGCGCATATCCACCTCGTGCCGATTCTAACTGTCTTGGGCATCTCTTTCTTCTTCCTTCCTCTTTCTATCGCCGCAGACTTTTTCTCATCTTCATTGAAATATTAATCTTTTGTTTGTGTTTCTCCTTTCCGCTTCTTCTCTTGTATTTCCTCTGAGGCTTCTATAGTAATAATATACGACTCTGACGAGTACCATACGTGTATACTTTACGCCAGTCGGGTCGCTCTAGCTTTCCTTTCGAACGACCAGACGCACTCACACGAAATCGCGACTGTCACCCCCCCGTCGACGCTACTACTGACCGCGACGACTACGCCGACACACGATCCTACGACACGAGCCAGGGACCAATTGGCTGTTGGCCCATTCTTAATCAATAATTATTAATTCCTCTCCCTCCCGAGAGCTTTGTTTTTTCCCTTCCCTCTTCCCGTCTACTTTAGCTTGGAACAAGCTGTCGTCTTCCGTCGAGCCTCGGAGCCATCAAGCAATTGGAATTACCACGAAGCTCTGTTCGCCTTCAAAGAAGGTTGTACCGATCAGTTGCAGCCGCGACTTTAACAGATCAACTTTTCGCGATCGGAAGACACTCCCTTTCGAATTATACGTCAAATAAAAATTTCGATCAATAATAAATAATACATAATATAATAATAATAATAAAAACACCACTGTCTCTCCCTGTGAACACACAGTCGGTCGGCCAGTCAGTCAGTTCAGTCATCAGCCTTTTCAATTTCAGGTAAGTCGTTTTAAGCATATTTTTCGGGGTGGCGGTGTGCTTGTGCTTGTTTGCTGGTGGTGGTGGTCGAGTTGGTTGGGAACAGAACATTCCTCAACCCCTTCTTCCTCTTACCAGCTTCAAGGCACCGAGAAAATTCGCAGCCACGAAACTGAGCCTCGGAAGCTAACGGCATTGTGACCTCAGGTTCGTTATCTTTCCTCCTCTTCTACTTTGCCCTTGTGCTCGCATGTCAGAGGCCCCTGTCCTGCAGCTTCCTGCCGAAGATAAAGCACACAAGTACTTCAACCTGGAAAGCTCGCGGCAAAAGTACAGAATCCCAGAGCCAAACACCACAACTTTACTTTCCCAGGCGGAGCCACCACCAGGGTATCCAGCCAGCCCCTCACAAATCCTCCTCCACCTTCCTTCATCACTCTAGCCAGATACACCGTCCTACAGCTTTTGAAATACGCTTCAAAAGGCCATTCACTAATTTATTTTGCCAGGTCTTTCGTCTTGTAGTTGGGAAATTATATTTTTAAATTTTTTTCCCATTCGAAACACCCCTTTCCCCTAACAGAACTCAGAACTCTGTCAGCTTAAAACGGTGGTTCCCAATGCCTCGTAAAGCTTCAAGTTCCGTTAGTAGCATAATTGATACCCCGAAGCGTGCGACAGTGAGGACGACCAACAAGATTGTGCAATTTTTTGCGTCCTCGCAGAAGCCTTCGACGGGAGAAACGAAATTGTCGAGTTCGTTCCCCGGCGCCCTTCCTAAGCTCACACCATCTCTTTCACTTCCAACCATCTCCTTGTCGACAGCTACCGGGGAAAATACTTCTGAAGCTCCAATGGTTGTCTTTTCACCTGAGGAAGCTCGCCGGACCGCGAGAAGACATGCCCAGTTCGCCCCACTTCTGCATCAAAGCCATAAATATGTCAGTCAGCATAACGACGAGAAGGAACTCGCGGAGCCAGTTGAGGACGAACCCCCATATTTCATCATGATTACCACATACTTCTCTTATTTGATTCTCATCATTTTTGGCCACGTCCGGGACTTTTTCGGCAAGAGATTCAAGAGCAGCAAATATACCCATCTCAAAGCGCAAAATGTAAGAGTTTGCACTCAAATAGTCTTCGTGAAAACATTGCCTCTAATTTTTTGTCTAGGGCTATGCCGCACTTAACAGCGACTTTGACAACTTTTATGTTAGACGATTAAAAAAGAGACTCGATGATTGCTTCAGCAGACCCATCACCGGTGTTCCCGGCCGTTATATTACTCTCCTTGGCCGCAAGAGCGACGACTACAATGACACTTTCTATATGACCGGAGAGAAAATTGAAACTCTCAACATGAGCTCCTACAATTACCTCGGTTTTGCTCAATCGGAAGGTCCATGTGCGGATGCTGCGGAAGAGAGTATCCGAAAGTACGGTGTCAGCGCTGCTGGAACTAGATCCGAGGGCGGTACCCTTGATCTTCACGTTGACTGCGAAGCCCTTATTGCTAGATTTGTTGGAAAACCAGCCTCCATCCTCTACTCTATGGGATATGCAACCAATGCTTGGATTTTCCAATCCTTGGTTGGAAAAGGCTGTCTCATAATTTCCGATGAACTCAACCACGCTTCCATCCGTACCGGCGCTCGTGTTTCGGGGGCTATGATTGATATGTTTAAGCACAACCATATGGAAGATTTGGAGAACAAGCTTCGTGAATATATCTCGCAAGGTCAACCCCGAACCCACAGACCGTGGAAGAAGATTCTTATCGTCGTTGAGGGTCTTTACTCCATGGAAGGTACTATGTGTAATCTCCCGGCTTTGATCAGACTTCGTCGAAAATACGGCTTCTATCTCTTCGTTGATGAGGCTCACTCCATTGGTGCTCTCGGTCCCCGTGGCCGTGGTGTTTGTGATTTCTTCGGTGTTGATCCTCGTGAAGTCGATATCCTCATGGGTACTCTGACCAAGTCCTTCGGTGCCAACGGCGGTTACATTGCTGCCGAGAAGGTTATCATCGATAAGCTCCGTGTCATCAACGCCGGTGTCCTCATGTCCGAAGCGCCTGCTCCCGGTGTCGTCACTCAAATTACCTCCGCTCTCAAGATGATCACTGGCGAACTCAACACAGGCGAAGGTGAAGAGCGTCTTCAACGTCTGGCTTTCAACTCTCGATATCTCCGTCTTGGTCTCAAGCGTCTCGGTTTCATTGTCCTCGGTCACGATGACTCCCCCATCGTCCCACTCATGCTTTACAACCCAGCCAAGATGCCAGCATTCTCGCGCGAAATGCTTAAGCGCAAGATTTCGGTCGTCGTCGTCGGATACCCTGCAACACCTCTCGTCAGCTCTCGTGTCCGTTTCTGCCTTTCCGCTTCGCACAATAAAGACGATCTTGACAGACTTCTCCGTGCTTGTGACGAAGTTGGTGTCGATTTGGACCTCAAGTTATCAAGCGGTATCGCTGGTGGCGCCATCCCTCTCCCCGATGGTGTAACCCAGGAGATGGAAGATGAAAGAATTGCGAATGGCGGTAAGATTGCTGCTCCGAGATGGCCGATTGAAGAGGTCATCAAGAGAGGCGTTCAGGATGCCCAACTGCCGCTGAGGTAAAACTGCATCCGATAATATTAAGTTCCACCTTTTTTTTACCCTCACACACTAGTATTCCTCATTCAGAATATGTTATAGAGCGACGCACAATGTTATTTCATTACACATATATGTTGAACAATTGTAATAACGGCCGAAACTGAAGAAGCAGAAGGCATTCATGTCACTCGCTCGTGTTCCTTACACCCCTTATTATTAATCATTCGTCGTCTTGATCTCCTGCTTTCTATATCCATCCATCCATCCATCCGTCACTGGCGCAAACTTGTCAAACTATTGGTACATACCTCAATATTCGCATTCACGTCGTTTAAAAAGATTTTTTTTCATTCTAGACCCGTTTTTACCTTTTAAAAAACCTGGCGTTTAAACTTCCTCCTATATTCTTTTCTATAGACTAGCCTCTTCTTTTTTATTTTCAACTCGATACCCCCTTCGTTCACGGATTTTGCAGCGTTTTTCGTTTCTTGACGGTTATAGTCTGCATGGTCATGATAAGATGGCATGCATGTAACTGTTCTACTTTTAAAGACGTAATCTTTATGTACCACCACCACCAACACTATTACTCACCTATATTCAGACCTTGCATCCAGGTACCGTTTGTGCCCGGTTTGTGTGTTGTCCCCATATAAAAATGCAACAATTTTGTCGAATGGCGCCATTTTTTGTATGGGCAACACAAAAAATGGGCACGCAAATGGGACCTGGTTACAAGCTCTACCTATATTACCTACACCTACCACAAATATCAAGCTTGCTGATGAGAGGATTGGTTTACGAGATTGGGAAGAAATTTAAATAATATTGTTAAATAATTTAAAAAATTTTAAAACCTTTCCATCCTTATTTATTTAATTTAGATGAAAATTTTATAATATTATTTTTTTTTAAATTGGATTATTAAGTTATTAATTACTTTAAATTAATAAAAAATAATAAAAATTTGAATAAAACTAAGTTTTATATTAATTAGTTAATAGTAAATTTAAAAATAGTATTTGTAACGATATATATCCGTGTAACGGATCCAGGCGTGGTTCCACTGCGGTATAACGGCAAAA
The DNA here is from genome assembly GCA_036971345.1 of Dactylellina drechsleri. NCBI lineage: Eukaryota > Fungi > Ascomycota > Orbiliomycetes > Orbiliales > Orbiliaceae > Dactylellina > Dactylellina drechsleri. The sequence continues at coordinate 1,312,983 of JAJTUB010000002.1, forward strand.
CGGTGATTACAGAGAGGTAGCGGGATCTGGTATATATACAAACCGTTACACCCCGCCATAACGGATAACCGGTACCTCTTACGTATAAAATAAAACTATTTTATGGTTATACTAGCTATTGGCAGCTACCACAGTGGGTTATATGCTTTATCATAAATAATTTAGCAGTAGTACACTTTAGTAGTTATGATTTCACTATCATACATCTTGATGTATGTGTATGATTTTGCTTGGTTATAATGGTGTGTGGATTACACAAATACAATAGTTTCACTATTATATATTTTATAATGTTATTAACATATGTGTACAATTTTGTTTAATCACAATGACATACAGATTACGCGAGTGCAATACCAGCTGTGCTAGCCTCAAACAGCGTAATAACACCGGAGGCTAGTACAACTATAGTAATAATACTAAGACCACAAGCACTACGGCCTCATAGTTATGGCAACAGAATCATACCTATTATACTGTATCAGCCGTATTGGCTCAGCAGCGCGAACACGCCGGAGACTAGTGGCACTGTTACAACCACTGGTGCTCAACAACCAAAGCATTGGAGCCAGTATAGCTATATAGCTCTACAACCTCATAATCACAGTAACAAAATCATACCTATAAATAATTACACATTTTCTATTATTACCTGAAAGCACTAGTACACATACAAAAGCCAACCAAATAATAGCACTAGATCAGGCCCCAATGCCAGGGATCTAAGAAAAAAAGCTTGTACTATGTGCACCAGCACTCATACCTATAAATTGGTGCGGTATACTGGATATAACATAAATTGTACTAAAATCGTGCCTCTACTGATGCCAACACACGCACGCACTGGGGATCGAAGCCTCGCAACCCACAAGAATCAGTGGTGCTGATAACGTGTAACGGATCCAGGCATGCTTCCACTGCAGTATAACGGCAAAACGGTGATTACAGAGAGGTAGCGGGATCCAGTATATATACGGTAATACGTAAACCGTTACAATCCGTTACGCTAAAAAGCCACCGGAAACTACCGACTAACTGGTAGTTTCACACCACTACGTATATATACCCATCACGAACTGTGACAGTATTTCTATTTAGTACTATTACTCTACATATAAAATAATTTTAATTTTAAAATTTTGTTTTTTTATTAAGTTGAAATAGATCTATTATTAATTAATTAATAGAAAATATATAAATAAGAATATTCCATATTATCACAAATAATATAAAATATATTTAATGCATAAATTATTTTTATATAAATAAATTATAGTCTTGGTATTATGCCTACATTTTCCTTCTCACAAATTAATATCTTATGAACGAGTAAGCGTTTTAAGCAGACTAGCAACTATAATTTGTCTGCAGGAAGATACCAAGTTTGACCCAGTCGGAACATAAGCAAGATGGTCAGCGCAGCTCACGGTGCCTACAACACGAGCGACGACAAAAACGCCTAATACAACGTCGTCAAGGGGCTACTAGAATTTAAAATCAACGAAGAAGCCCAGAGTGATGAGGAGGACCCTTTCCTGAAACTTTATGTCAGTAAACTCCTAGTCGCCTGGAGGTAAGCCCCCCCCCCATCCTCCTTATGTACATTTGTTAACGCTCCTCTAGTCAATTGAAGTAAATGTTCCCTTATCTGTGTCCTTGTCTGCTGCCACCAGCTCGGCTGCAGACCAAAAATATCGACTTTACCTGTCAGGCCGCGTTAGCTGATATCACGTATATATACGGTATATATCTATTAGATCCGTAAGATCTAATAATCTTGCATTTTACCAGGTCGCATGGATATAGTGCGTCCTGACATTACCCTCCAATTCAACCCGGAGAACCCGCTTTTCCAGCCGGTATATAAGCAGATCAACGATAGATCGCCCTTGAGATTGCTCTCTCCCTTCAAAGATTCCGCAGCATCGTACAAAATTCCAGCGCTGATGATCGAGGTCAAACCGCCGGGAGGGGACGTTTTGGAAGCCCAATACCAAGCATCCATGGCAACCATCACCTTCCTCAACCACAGCATCCGCAAGTCAACCTACAGCGACGAAATAGGGCTGCCAGCACCTTTCTTTACTGTTATCGGCCACGTATGGTACTGGAACTGGGTCTTTCAGGATGAGATTGGGAATCAGTACGGACTAACTCAATCCTACTCGAGCGGCCAAGATGTGTGTGAGACTAATCAAAGCAGATTGTCATAGGTCCGGTAACCGCGGGCAGCACGGCATCCTAGTCAGAGGCCTTCAAGCTTGTCAACACCCTACGTCATTTGAAAGAGTGGCTCATCATGGAATACTGGCCGTGGATATTAGGGCAGTATGATGTGGAGTTTGAGGATGCGGAGGCGGTCTTGTAGGGCCTGCGATAGAGTGAAGTGGAAAGGACTTTATTCGGGCGATCGGTGCCGGCCTTGGACGAAAAGGTTGTGTATGGCTAATCGATACCGGCGATATGGATTATTGGGGAGTTTGGTGAAGAAAGGGAGAGGGGTTTGTCTAAAAGGCCTCAAAGATCTAGTAAGTTTTAATGTCTGCTGCCGAGGTTTTATTGGAAAACTAGGAAATTTTGGTACAGGTGAGGGCAAACGTCTCATTAGAAGTTTTAATGATTTTACACCACATCACAATCTGGGTACTGTCTTGTTTTGTGTTTAGCATCAACTATCTTTTCTAGTATATTTCTGAGAATCGAAGACACGCATGTCAATGTTTTCGAAATGAATGAGGATTAATATTTTATTTTTTCCTCCCTTTGAGTAATGGATCGTAGTCATATGTACGTTTAATTGGCCGCCGTCGACAGCCAGTGTATTGTAGGAACCGGTAGCTTATAGTAGGAGTTCAGAAGCTCTCCTCGTCTCACAATACGCTACAAGACGTCTGTTATGTTTGCAGGTTGCAGTAGCTGGCTTCCTCCTCGTGCACGCGAAGAACTCGGTCAACCCATCGTATCGAATCGATCCATGCATTTCCCCCCCCCCCCTCCTCTCTCTTCCATTTTGAATAAATTACTATATGTAGAGAAGAGAGGAGAAGAAGATAATAATAATAAAATAAGGACCAGCATCCTGCTGGCAGATGGAATATTTCGTGTGATATGAATAAGTACACAACCAAATTCGAGTATATATTGCTGGGGAGGATATGAGAGTACATATGCTGAATGTGTCATGGAAGTATGGTACAGAAGTGACCGTACATATTTGTGAGACCCTATATTCTTGAGATTCACTTCAACTTTAATATTTATGGCCAAACAGCAGAAAAAACTAACCATGGTGGATTTCTCTCTTAGGAAACTAGCTGTAATATCAAACCGACCTCACCATTCGACTTCAAGGTGTTTATGGCTAAGTACAGCGTAGTACATCTAAAACATTGTAACTAACTCCTCCTATATTACCAAGTATTTCCCATATTCATTAATACAAGACAAGGCTATTGGAATATTTTGACGGTCTAGTGCGCTAATTATCCTCATCCCAATCATGAATATATCAAGCTTTCTCCGTTCCTTAAGACACCGAACCCAGAAATCTCCATATGCAGGGACAACATCATTACACATACTTCCGGTTATTTTAACTTTTTGTTGTTAACTTCTTAAATAGGGGGGATACGCCTTCGAAAGTTGGTGAGCTCGGTAATATAACCATAAATTGATTTATTATAATTTAAATAGATATAACCTATTTCTTTAGTATTTATTGAGATATCAAGGCTTTGATAAAAAACTCACTTCTAATAAATAACTGACTGATTTTACAGCGATTTAATGACAACTGAAAGTTGTCGAAAGAAGCCATTAATTTAACTCTGTAACATTCCATCATCGGAATACCGCTCTTGTCTCGATGGCATGGCCACCTGCAACTTACCACTGGAAATATAATCTGCTCATTTCTAAATATACACCTATCTCCATATTTGGTCCCAGATTTTGATCCGCTAACCAAAAACAATGTAGACATATAAGAATTATCAGAACCGCACGCGAATTTAAAAATCTGTATCGATTAGCTCTCACCCACAAACACCAGCAAGATACCCTTAAAAAAAAATACTTTTAAAAAAATATTCTATCAAGATCCATCCTCCCTTATTCAAAGTTTCAGCCAGATACCTTCTTCACTCGCTGGTGACAACTCATCATATCTGTGATTGTACCCCTCTTTCTTCTTGGAGGCATAATTGAGATCGTCATCAGAATTTTTCAGCTTAAACAGCCAAATCATCACAACTAGTAGGAGCCATACACCACCAGCAGCCCCATATCCACCACTTCACATCCATCACCCAACGCTACTCCAAAAATTTAAAAAATATCTATTGCCGGAACTTCCCCACGATTTAATACGCCCAATGCAGAGCATGCAAGCCTCGGTTGCAGCAGAATTTCTTGATAGGCTCTATTTTAGTTAGATTTGTTTTTAAGGCAAATAACGTCTTTACATTTCCCAACCTCTTACTTATATGTATATTATGTACTGTATCCCCCACAGATACACTCTCTGATTCCAATTTACCGGATTGTACTATTGTTATTATCAATATGCTGGTAGTAATGAGTTTTCTATCACAATGAGCTTTGATACTAGTGACTTGTAGCAGAATCATTGTGATTAATGGAAGGCTTCGATTTTTTAATTTGCAACTTGTATAGTGTAGTGTTATCACTTTTATCTTTACTAAAATACCTCTGCTCAAAGCGATATCACCCTAGCACCAAAACTAACCTGTTTCGTTTAATCACTGTTTTAAATGGGGTTGACTGGCAGACTCAGGCGAATTATATCGGGCGTGTGCCCGCATAGCTTCGCACTTTCCGAAATACACCAACCCTATCGGTACAATGTACCAATCCAAAAGCCCTCTATGTCGTAGGAGCCTCAGATGCAACAAAAAATAACGCTCGCTCGGGAAACATGTTAAAAAGCTTTCCGGAAAAGCTATAGCTATTCTGAATGTATACTTGGACATTTCCGACGGATATAAGCTTCTCCGGGGGAAAAGGTGGGGGGCCTATAAAATTAAATGCGAAAATTCACTAAGCCAAATACTACAACTTGTATCTGCACCAATTTTGTCTTGATATAGCCCCAGCCTTTTCCTTACAAAGAGAGGGATGAATTTGAAGGTGTGATCGTCGGTCAGCGCACACGGATTTCGAACATGGAGAAACTTAGCCAGGCGGGCCAACCAATGCAATCCAAGTGGTCAATATAGGCGAGCAAACTATAATTTAGTAATATCAGACCTCTTGGGTTGTGGATCTTGCATGTGTTTTGTCCCTGAAGGATTAAAACACGATGAATTTACGCTCAATTAAGGCTCGCTTATCTGCATCACCGAGCTCCACAACCAATTTCGACGCCACGGCCAAGACCCTGAACGCCCGGCTGTTACATTGAAAAACTTGGCGCCGCATACAGACCACGGCGCAAGCAGGCCACTCCTGGAATCGGATTTAAAGCCCGCAGAGCTGCAACATTGCCTTCGCTTGCCCGCTGTTTTTGATTTATACAATTGGGTCAGACATTTTATAATGCCATATATGCATATGGCTCGATCCTGTGGGTCCGGAGGAACAGCTTCCATGTAACTAAGGGTCCAGGCTATGAAGTCGGCGTGGGCCATGCTAACCAGAAGGGAATATTCAGAGTCTTGATCAGAGTGCATTACCAGGATCTAGGACGAGGCCACTCGTTTTCAGTGCGGAGTCTATCTAGAGGCTGCAAAATTTAACCATAATTGGTCTCGTAAACCAGCCTCCACAAAATGCTAAAGCACGATATATAAAGATTCAATCTAGCGTGCCACAAACAGCGATTTTGAATGTACGCCGGTATATCTTCGAACCACTTTCTTCATAGCATCAAACTCTTGTTAAGCCATGCATTTACCTCTTGCGTCCCTGCTCCCCTTGTGGGCCTCTTCCTCGAAGTCGCCGCTGACTTGACTGTCCTCGGCGTTGGAAGTAAAGATAAAATTCCCAACAGCTATATCGTTGTGCTTAAACCCTCGATAAACCAAACTCAGGTCCAAGAACATACCCAACGAATCACCACCTATCATACAAGCCAAAGCCTGCGTAGGCGTGCCGGGACCGCCGGTATCCGTGGGCAGTTCGATATTCAGGGCACCGGTCCTGGCTTCAAAGGCTACACCGTTCATTGTGACAGTGGAACACTTAAAGAAATTCTTCGTTCCCCTGAAGTAAGAAATATATATATAACTTTTCTTCCTTCTACTCGCCGTGTGTATGTTTTCCTTCAGAATCGAGCTAACAAAACAGGTCCAATACGTCGAGCAAGAGGGAGTTACCAGAGTCCAGATAACCCCAAAGACGTCTACGTGGGCCTTTTCTCGTATTTCGTGGAAGACCCTGCCAAACCCGCCCTATTCATACCGCTACCTAGATAGCCGGGGCGGAAGAGGGGTCACAGTCTACGTTGTCGATACCGGTGTTCGGATCACGCACAAGGTAGGCGCCTATCTCGGCTTGTTCTTATGTACGATTCGCTCACACACATGTAATAAACAGGAATTTGAAGCCCGAGCCACTTGGGGTTACAACGCCGTCCCCAAATCTCCAAACACGGACAACTATGGCCATGGTACCCATGTCGCGGGTGCGGTTGGCGGCAAGACATATGGAGTAGCAAAATACGCCTGGATCAAGGCCGTGAAGGTAATCGGCGACGATGGAAACGGCCAAGATTCATACACACTCGCCGGTTTGGACTATAGTAAGTAGCCAAGACAGAAGCATATACAGCCGGCGATGAATGGAACTGACTAAATCAATTTAACGCAGTCTCGAAAAACGCCAAACCCGGCAAGAGCGTCGTCAAAATGTCGATCGGTGGTTCAAAATCTCAAGCTGTCAATGATGCCATCACTGCCCTCTACAGAAAGGGAATCGTTGTTGTCGCAGCCGCCGGCAATGAGAACGTATGTATCCCTAACAAAGTCCCTTCCCTGCACCGTGTTAGTCTCTAATATGTTCAAAATATTTAGGAGGATGCCGGCTTATCTTCTCCCGCGTCTGCGACCAACGCCATCACCGTCGCAGCGATCGATGATACGGACACTAGGGCTGACTTTTCCAACTATGGCAGAGTGGTCGATGTCTTTGCTCCCGGTGTCAATGTTCTCAGCTTGGGGATTGACTCTGACACGGCCACTAAATACGACAATGGAACTTTGATGGCCGCGCCACACGTCGCAGGCCTCGCAGCCTACTATATCAGTAGCAACTCTTATTCATACCAGGACCCACGCACCGTTCCGCGCTCCATTTACGAAAGGATCCTGAGTACAGCTCAGAACGGTATCGTCAAGAAGGCTGGACCGGGAACACCGAACAGAGTAGTCTACAATGGATGGTGAGGAAATCAACTTTAGGCGTCGCCTACTTTCTCGACGATCGCAAAGCCTCCTGTCGTTCTTAACACTACTTTTTCTGGTAGCTAGAACATCCAATGGCAGCATATCGGGGATATAGTTAGTGTTTGTAAACTTAGTACTAGATCACTTAATCTTATAAATTACATTGGATAGATAGTAATGCTAAAAATGCTATAATCATAATTCGTCAAAGCTCATACATAACTTAATACTACCTCATCTTTGGAAATTATAATTTGTAACACTGATCTTATCGATTATAGCCTAGATTTCTAAACCATTTCAGACTAAAACTACAGAAGCTATCTGGAACTATATGTGCCACCAACTTCGTGACTTCACTGCGCCCTCTGGCACGGAAGCGTTAAGCTGATCAATTATAATATTACCGGTATTGTGAGGCTATGTGAGATACGATTGAGCCAAAAGTGTTCCTAAGAAAGGCGATTTAAAGGATATCTCTTACCCTTTGACACAACGCCATCATAAGGCGTATGATTTTGCTTCTCGTCGTTTTACCCTGTGAGTCGGCGCCGCCGGACATATCGAAGCCCATATTTGGCACAGGGGACCCCTCGGTTTTTTTTTTTTTGCAACCACGAGGCCCTGGATTAGGATATCTTCATATAAGATAGTGCTATCAAATCTTTGGGCTTTCTAACTCCTCGGGAATGAGACGGCCGGCGTGAGGGGCGATGAAGAGCTTCTCCTGGCCGTCGACTGTGACAGCGCAGGTATTGCGGAGAAAATCGACGGACCATAACGATGAAAACTCTTCGAGATCCGTGGCTCATTTGAGCTCGATCTAGCCATCTTCAAATTGCGAGGCAATAAGAGGCGATAATCCACCGACAATGCTTCCCACTCCCTTCGCACACTCAATCGTCTTATCGACACTAATTTGAGTCCCTGATTTCACTCCACCAACAACAGGGTCTGTAACTCCACATAGCGGCCCTCCATAGGACCCCTTATCATCCTTCCTACCCTTCTCGGCTCTGTTAACTCCCTCCTTGGACACTAAATCCCCCACCGGCTGTAACAATCCATCCTTCCCCGCTTGACCCGCCGTGAGGTTATGCACATCATCCTGCAGCTTGTCGGCTTGTTTTACCCCGGTCACTTTGCTCTTCTCGAGTTGCTCTGCAGGTCGTAATGGTGCGTTTGTTAGCTGAGTCATCTCTTGCATGTTGCATTTTGCGTATATGAATCTTGAGCTTGATGCATGGCAAGATATATCGTCGACGCGATAGCGTGACGTGGACACTATGACTTACATTTCGTGACATAGGGAGCTTCATTGTCTTTTCCAAAATAGTAGAGATACTGGCCCTCGAGCCACGGAACCCATCTCTCGTACTGTCTGTTGTAGTACTGTTTCGCGGTTTCCATCTTTGGGAACTTTCGGGTGAGGTCGCTTTAACTTTGCGTTGCTGCCGTTTGTGTAACAAAAAGGCCTTTCGCGATAGGTTTCACAGAAAATTTTGGCCAAAATTGGGTATAAGTTGCTTTGGGAAATTAAGTCTAAACAGATACTTCAGACGTTATGAATGGTCTATATATTCGCAAATTTTTATATCAGCATGCGCTCGTAGGAGTGTATGAAACAGCAATATCAAGGTCCTGGTGGACATGATGCAGATATGACGTGTAGCGCTCGGGAGGCTGGTGAGCGAGACCACGGCACGTCAGCCACTCTGCCCACCAACTTCGAAATTAATTCTGTTCTTTGATTTCAGGGATTTTATAAGTCAGGGTACGGGCCTGAATAGTACATTAAGTGCCATGACCTAAAACGTTATGAATAGAAGGTCGGCAACCCGCTTATCTGCTCCAGTATGCATATCGGCATGCTCGGTACCGATTTAGTGGGTCCCAAAACCTCGGGATCTAAATGATTTGCGACCACAAACTGGACCCACCGACAGGATATACGTACATAAATTTCTACTGTGCTATAACCCTTCCTATATCTAAGGAAGTAGAGACTTTGGTACAACCAACCGTATCCAGGAATTCTTGCAATAATGACTATATGAGCTACGTGTACAATGGCAAAATCAAAGTTACATGCGGGCGCACAACGTGTCATATTTTCTTAGCCCACGATGGTCAGGATAGAACTGTAGATTCAAAGCTGGCTGATATTCCCCATATGGGTCATAAAAGAGTCACTATATATTAATACACTATCATCGGTACAACATTGTACAACTAGCTCCGATTCATGAATTCACTAGTGAAGATAAGCACACTCGACATCATCCATAATCCACCAGGCGCAGACTGCGTTTCCCGGACTGATATCTGGCGCATAGGTATCCGCTACATTCCACGCGCTCAAAAAACATACCCCCTGAACACCCCCAGAAATCCCGTACTGAACCGATAGACAACCATTAGTTTCCAAACAGGTTGTCAAACATTGTTCATGTGTAAGACCAGTGTGAAGAAAGCCTAAAGGCGATCTATCTGTTCTACGGCAAGCCGGAGAGGCACCGCAGGTTATGACCTTCGGAGTGGTAGTGAATATTGAGGTTATTGTGATCACGGTGGTTGCGGACTCGGTGATCGTCGAGACAGCAGGTGGGAGAGTTATGGTTTTTGAAAACGTAGTTACTGTGCCAGTGACTGTGGTCTTGGTGACATGGGTGACGGGATTAGGAGCGGTGATGTGACAGGAGCAAGCGCTAGAGACACGGGATGGAGGATACTGAGTCGAGAGCCATGGTGGGTAAGCGATCTCGTCGCGTTTTGCGAGACTCTGGGCAGCGATGGCGGTGGTCGGAATGTACAAAGTTGAGGTAGAGGTTTCTGTGTCCGTTGAAGTACTAAAAGTAACGGTAAGTGTCTGTTTAATTTGCATACTCCTGGATAAGACATAGCAGCACGGTCTATACGTACGAGATGTCAGTCACTGTGATAGACGTTGGTGGTGGCGTTTCTGTCTTTTCAGTCGTGAGAGTTGTTGGAACGCGCGTGGTGTCCGTGATTGTAGATTGGATAAAGTCGGAGCAGAAAGCACTTGCGCTTGAGCTATATCTTTTATCGCGAAGTAGACGGAGGACGTTGTCCGCGTTGCATCCGGCACGCTTTTTGACATGGGAATTATGTGGAGGATAACCCTCAGCAAGTCTGAGAATGTCTTCGGTTGTAAGGTCTCCTGCTGCGGTAGCGGTAGGAAGGGCATGAGTGAGGCCAATGAAGGTGGCAAATGCCGTGAGGGCTCCGCAATACTTCATGATGTAAAGAAATACAGAGTTCAGTTATTTGAGATTGATGTACGGATTGAATTGAATTGACTCCACGAATTCAAGCTTTCATAAGAGGGGAACTGCCGAGTATATACTATTCTAACGCTAGGGATGCGTGTGTAACAATTTCTCAGCCCGGCCTGGACCCACTGAAAGTGCTTATAAAAACTATCATGTGGGATAATGAGTGGGTTGTCTTTGGGCATGTTCTTACAATTTATGCCGATGATCTGGCGAATTGTTGGGCGTGCAAGCGGAAGTCTTCAACATAGTGTGATCTATTCTGCAGCAGAGTCTCATTGAATAATTGGTGGCGTCACATCAGCCGTAGCTTGGCACGGGGGTGACAAAAATAATGGATCAACACATGCCTCTGATACGCGAAGGTACTTGATGGTACCAAAACCAATATTATTAACGAAACTACTTCGTATATACAAGATCAATAGCCTCTAGTTGTCATCGTACAGCCGGCTGAGGGACCTGGTACTGCATGGCACGCTGAATAGTTGGCAAGTACGCTGTAATAGCGTGTATCCCAGCTTTCTGGGGGTATCGAGCTTGTGGCTGCAGCGCTTCTTCTTTAGTGTTACTGGTATGGTTGTGGTGTGGAAGGTGGTTTGGGCAGCAAGATTGATGGAGGAAGATAGAACTTAAATCTTTAATGGAATTATCCGTTAAGATTAATTCCGACAGATCTCTAGATTCGGATTGAGAGCCGTCAGGACCCTTTTTTTGAGCGGAGCGGCTCTACTCCCCAAGACTATATATTCGAGGATAATTGACATTGCTTCGCGGTATGACACTAACTGCCTAGCTACCTCAGCGTTGCATTTTTCCGCAGCTGCACAGCAATGACGTTGCTGGATACAAATATTATTTTTGCTTTCTTTTTCTTGCTCTCAGCCTCGGCCAATTCATGGATATACGCCGATTACGTGTTCACGAAATATCGAGTCATATGATTAACGGGCCTAATATAGAGATAGAAATGATTGAGGATTAGAGTTTATTGGACTCAACCACTAAAAGAGAGGACCATAAAGTTATCTTATTATGGTCGACGCCGTTTAGGCACTCGCACTCATGCACAGCTCAGAGTGTGTTGACTTTTTTCCGATGTTGGATTTTTTTTAAAGGATCAGAACAGAATTTACTCAATGTTTGCGTAATTACAGGCACGGTGTAGGGCTCCTGAGCCAATCAGAGCACCGCTGACCGATGTACCTTGCGGTACCAGACCAAACCGCTTGCGGTATAGACGACGCCCACGCGGATTCCCTTTTTAGGAGAAGTTACCCAGTTAGGAAGTCACCGGCTCATGAAATACTTAAGTATACATGAATATATTTCGGATTTTTTTGTTTTTTTGTTTTTGGTTTTTGTTATGGGTGTCTTGGACTGGCATGCATGCATAGGGAATCGGAAGTGGTAGAGAGATGTATTGTGTATATATATATATATGTATTTTATGGTCATGTTGTATGCGTTATATATATGGCAGGTTGATACAGAGGAATTGAAGTTTGCTTTATACTGTTGATAGACATGTGGTGTATCCCGGAGGTAAGGATGTTAATCCTGGAGCTAGATCCATAGCTTTTTGTTCATTGCCCGGTTTGGGTATGCAAGGCAATAATAGGGGATTCGAATGGTTATAACACCTCACAAAGAATCTCACAAGTTCAAAGAGTGGGTTTTCGTTCTCTCGTATTCTCAATATCATTACATTTGCATAAATGGAGAAAACAGATAATATCGGTATGACATTCATCCAAAACAAAGAAAAAAGAACAAAAAGAACCGACGAATCATGAAGGGGTTATCTTTTGTGGAAAAGCAAAAGGAAATGGTAGGGAACATCTAAAGGTCGACTTTTGAGCCGACGAAGCTCCAGAGGCTTTTGACCAGATGATCCGGGAGCGTGTAGAGATCCACGTGGAACTCTCCTTCTGTAATTGACTCTTAGTAAAGCTGACTGGTTCCGATGGGGAGATATTATGGGAAACTTACGTTCCACATCGTTCTTAACGTATGTGTCCTGAGTCTTGTGCTCGTGGATCATCTGGACGACCTTTAAGAGGTCGTCCTCGGAGAGCTTTGTCATGCCTTCCGCCAACTTGTCCATATCGATCTGCCAAAGATGTTTTGGTTTAGTTGACAGTGCTTGGGACAGGATAGAAGGAAGGGGAACTTACGTGCTTAGTACCTCGACCCGACTTTTTGGAGGGTTTGTCCTCCGGTGCTGCCTTCGGTGGCTTTCGGGAGCTGCTGCTGTCAACATCTCCGAAGGCCTCGAGGCCCGGTACGGGGCCGGTTTGAGCGAGAACTTTCATCAAGTTCGGCTTTGGGTTGGAGAAAGTCTATTGAAAGTTGGTGAGCGAGGAGGGGAGGCAGTGAGAAAGCCATGGATTGGAAAGAAGATGGATATCTAAATGACAAGATGGGGTAGATATTTCAACTTACAACAGTATGGACGTTCTCATACTTCGCTTCCTGGAAGTTCAGGTCATGCTTGATGGATATTTCTGCTCCCTTCTCCATTGGATGGAGAACTACCTCCATATCAAACTCACCCCATCCCTCCTCATTAATGGTGAATGGTGGCTTCTTAATGGCTGTTTAAAGGTAGACAACGGAATTAACAAGCGGTTCAAATTTGTGGAAAGCTGAAAAGCAGGGCAGAGATGAGGCATACCTCGGTTAGGATTTGCGAACGTTGGATGCAGCTTGTAAACGACCTTATCGAAAGCATTTGCTGCAACTTCTTCGCCCTTGTCATTCAACATGTAGATGCTGATGGACCATTTTCGTTGTGGGAAGCCCTCAACGATAGCCTTGCGTCCTTCACTGATGTTGAAAATGATGGTTAGCTTTGACTCAATGCTGCTAGTTCAGGGCTATGGAGACTTACATGACGGCTTGCGTAGTGACCACCTTGATCTTTCTTTTAATCTGAGTGGGAGGCATCGTCAGCAGCAGAGTAATTTTTGGCGTCGCCATCTCGGAGGGTGGTAGGATGATAGGCATTTAAATGAGTTTGGAAGCGGGGAGTTTGGTGAAGTGTCAGGTGATGATATGAAGGAAAAGTGATGATGACGGTGGTGGTAGGAGACGGAGAGTTGGTTGGAGGTTGCACAGACGTTGCCGTTTGGGAAGTATATACCCCCCCTCGGCACCTGCACGCTCCTTCATATCCCCCCCACCACCACCACCAGGACTATAACGATGTCGTCTACAGAACGTTCAGGGAACATTGTGTTGAGTGTGTGGTATATTGCATGGTTGCCTGGACCACTGTCATTCTGAGCAGCACTGGGTGAGTTCACGTACATCCGTCATGGCGATGGTATTTTGCCCTCCTCCTGGCCTCTCTATATATATATTCTGATATAACTTTTCAGAGCCGAGATAGTCCCCTAATGTTTCACTCTGTTCCCGAAAGTAACAATCTAGAGCTCCCAAAACCACCCAATCCAAATGGTGTAACGTCGCCCGGATAATTCAAGGCGGGCGTTCTATCGACGAAGGATGACACCTAGGTTACAGCGGGTCGAACGACAATTAGATTCCGGCGCAACGGTGACGAACCGATCGGGCTTATAGAACCAATGGCGAAAGGACAGATATTTCCAGCTGGGGGCGCAGTGACGATACTGTTGGCGTTCGCGTCCAGACGAGAGAGAGGATGACTATGTGATGTTGAAGGACTTGTCGCGATGGACAGAGCTTGAGAAGTTTATATCGAAGATCGAAAAGAGGCGAAACCCAACAGCTAATTAGTTAGCTGCGAGCTAATAATACGACAAGCCTCTTTCCAGCGACGCGCTCTGCGGGCTTTAACTAACCTCGTTCGATCGTTTCACGCGAGTCGCCCGTTTTTGTCGTGCAGCTTTAAATCAAACATTTTCAACACATCTGCGCTCCTGGGACCTGTTGGCGCATGCCGATTTATTCGAAATTGAATCTCAACGCCGATATAAATCCGGATCTTTTTGTATTGAGATGTACTCCCATAGTTAGACGCTTATTCATAATACGTATCGCTGGATTTAATCACCCCTTCGATGTCACTGGGAAACGTCGAGATATCTCGCCATCGTCGTCAGCTTGACTCCCATTGCATGCAAGAACCGTTCAGTGGCTTCTTCCATTTGTGTTGGCTCGCCAGCGACCTCCAAAATATTTTCCTTTACAAATCTTGTGGATTTCATGAACTTGTCTCGAGATGCTCAGATGCTGGAAGTGGACCATTCTTATCCTTCTTTCAGTCTTCGGAATCATTATAATTAGCGCTTGAGCTCTCCGATTTTTCCAACTTCTGTAAGCAAGCTGCGTGCCATCTAGTCTCTGGACGACTTGTGACCTGGCGATGCGTCTCTACTAAACAAAATAAATTTCATCCGTAGTTTAGCCTCGAGACTATCCAAAAGAGCAAATTCGAGGAACGCCCATCAAATTAGAGCAGTGATGCGCTTATCCCTCGAAAACCCACGAGCTAAGATTCTAGCCGAAGCTCTCGGCTGGTCTCAAAAGCTGCAGGGTGCCATGTCTGTTGGGTTGACAGTCTACTGATGACAGCCTCAGCTCGAAAAAAATATGCTTCGCAGCTTGGTCTAGAAGTCCTCTATCCCTGTCATCAAAAGTTTCTAATCTTATTCCTGAACCAAACCCCAAATTCTTCACGGAAGACAACCATTCCGAAGCCATGAGTCAGTCAGCTGCAACACTCCATGGGCTAGAGATCTGCTCGAGGATATATACGATGCAGCGCAAGGTAGCTGAACTGCTGCCGGATGAACGGCAAATATCGATGCATTGTGGATTTTAAATTGTCCTCGTACAAGGAGACAAAGATCTGGTCTCGGTTGTGAAGCGATAAAATTTAGCGAAATGCGCTCACACGTTCAAAGGTACCTGCCGATACATTTTACCAAAGTATCTCAAATTTATCGTTGAGTAATTTACGTAATGCCGTCGGAGCTGGAGATTTCTCCACTAGATACCTCTCCTATGTCTCGATTAATCCACATGCACGACATAAGAGACATAAACCAAAGGGCTATACGTGGAGCTTTCCGCAAGAGTGCCGTCTACAAAGTCAAAACAAGCAAACTAAGCATTTCCTAGACTATCAAACCACCATGGAATTTTGCAGCGTTGATATAATAACGTTAGTAAATAAATCCAACGTCAACTCCTTGATACTGGATATTTCTCCTTCCTAAGCTTTCCGCGAGGCACCACACCCACAACACGAGATTTCGAACTCAATATTACTGCCCTTGTCAGCTTTCGGCACTCAAAACCGGCTAAAATTAAAACTTGATGGCTTCTTCTCCAGGTTTCTAGATAGTTAGAGGCGATCCCGCCCAGGTAAAGCTTGTTTATTTAGACAAGGATCATAGTTGGATGACACCTCTATGTTAGAGAAATACCCAGTCCTCCGTCCTCCGACTTTGCTTACTGTTGTACACTTATAAAATAGCATTTTTTTCTCTCACATCCATTAATGTATTCCTGGAAGCTCAACGCTGCAGCTTTAACCGGACCTCCTCCCGGGATCCCGCGGTTAATATACTCCCTCCAATCAAGGACTTACGTGTCGGCTTCGATGCGATAATATTTTCTTAACGTTATTAAAGGGGCGTTGCTTGGTTTTGCTTGATCCATGGAACGAGCTGTGGTGTATATATATTTCAAGCTTGGCCCGGTCGAGTGAACATAAATTTCTATTTCCTTCATCATCATCATCATAATCATAATATCAAGCTCCAAGTTTCGAAAGTTCGATACTAGTCCATATCATACATCCCCCTCGACCAGAGTTTAATATCCTTTAAGTCAATCAAGACAAAATGCAATTCCGAGTTCCAGCTTTGATCCTTGCCGCTGTTGCAGCCCTCGTCTCTGCAAACCCAGTTCCTGAATTGGCTGAGCGTATGTTGCTTTAGTATATACTCTGGAATATTTCGAAGAAACTTTGCTAAACGATATACCTATCTCCAGGAGCTCTTAGCTGCCCAATCCACAGAATCCACTGCGACATTGCATGCAGCATTGCCACCGCAGGTAATTGAAAAATTATCCTATCGTATAGATAAGGAGAATCGACTCTAATCAATAATCGATTTTATAGAGGCTTTGGCCGCCAATGACCCCAACAGCTGCACGTCGAGCGCACAGTGCGCTGCTGGTTATCTCTGCTGCCCACCAGCTTGCGGATGCTATAACGTTTGCACTCCCGGAGGTGAGTTTCTTCAAACCTTAACAATTTCCTGCTTACATTTACGATGGCCTTTTGCTGACTGATATAACTGAAATGGTATAGTCACCGTGTA
Source organism: Dactylellina drechsleri (assembly GCA_036971345.1). Lineage (NCBI taxonomy): Eukaryota > Fungi > Ascomycota > Orbiliomycetes > Orbiliales > Orbiliaceae > Dactylellina > Dactylellina drechsleri. Next base: position 1,329,999 of record JAJTUB010000002.1, read on the forward strand.
AATCCCGAAACCATCTCCCATCCACAATGAATACTTCGCTTGTGCTCGGGCTCCTAGACATTTCAAATCCCAATAAGTCGTTCAGAATACGTGCGCGTGTTTGAACTACTATCGGGCATAATTTCCTGTCCGTATGACTAGGCAGCCGGTCCAAATTTCTCCCACAAACAAATATCCTTTCAAACCAAAACTAAAATGTACTATGCATATAAATTTTCTAAAAATGTACCAATAGTTTGAAATATATATTTCTGGTAATACGCTAGTTTCCAACACCAAAATACAAAAGTGCAGTTGTGTAACGGTTAGACCCACGGGGGTTGTTTGAAACGGAAGAAGGAGCGCATACCCCGGATTAATATTTTTATTCTCAGCCGTGCTTAGTTTTTTTAAATATGCTTGCAGGCATATGAATGCGTGCTCTTGCCCATACACTTCGAGAAAGGGGAGGGTGTCGGTAGGAAACCGGACAATCTTAGCTCATGCTGTGTTGAATTTGTGGTATTTTGGGGATTAGTGCTGCGGCAGAAGCGAAGATCTACAAACTGGTGAAGGCGGGCCGCACACAATAGAGCTAGAGGATGTGGAAGAGATTTCGAAAAATAACCGTTGAGAGGCGTTCCATGAAATTCGGGAACTCAAGCTTCTTTTATCGAATTCGGGAGTTGTTATTATCGCTTGCAATTCATGGTCTACCTCACCTGTGGGAATGCATAGTCAAAGATTCCAAGATTTAGTCATAGCTCACCGAAACTAGAGTATATTTATTTCGCTTCTTCATCTTCACGCTTCATTCATCTAAATTATGAGTTACAATATCCCTTTTTTTCTAGTTTATTGAAAAGGAAATGGATGGGAATAGGAGACGATGTTGGCTCGCGTAGCGGCACATGATACAGTGTATTCTACAAGCAATGGGGAAAAATGGGCATTGTTTAAGGAGCTTCGATAGGGATAAGGAACATGTTTATATTGGGAATTCGTAGTGGGGCTCAAATATAATAAAAGCGTGATATTAAGAGGGGAAAGGGGAAAGGTGAATCCTAATTTCCTTTCTCTCATTTCATTCTTCTCGATTCCGTAGATAGATCTCCAAGGTGTATTCTATCCCTTCTTTCAAAAAAGGTTGCTACAGGAGGAGTAGGTGTAGTTTACAGCTAAACAGGATTCAACGGGAGCAAAGAAATCAATTTTTAAAAAAAATTCCGGAAAGAGGGAAGACGGAAAGATTGGCTGTTGTAAACGGTGATATGGTGATATAGCCGGATATGCTGAGGATTTCGAGGAAAGGTTGCACAAGCTCAATGATTGTCTAGATAGGATAGCCCTGGAATTCTAGTTGGCTGCCTCCGTTCTTGGTGCTAGAGCTTCGTTTTCCTGCTGAGCTTTGATGAAAGCTTCCTTGAATAGGTTGGCATCTACGTAATGGATTACTAATGTTAGTTGCTGAACCTAAAGTATCATGATGTAAATTGAGAAGAAAATCATTCGTACTGTCGCTGTTGGCGAATCTGATCGCTAGGGTCTGTGCCTCTGGCTCTCCCTCACTGACGTCAGCACCGACGTTCCAAACCCAACTTCTGTCGCTTCCAACATTTGGTGTTAACTTCATCTCCGGAGTGACTAGCAAATTGAGAATCGTGTCAGAAATGATTCCATCCCATCTTCGAAAATTAATTGAGGAGCATACTGTAGTGATTGGCGCAGACTTTCAAAGTCTTGTCTCTTCGCATCACAAGACGAGTCTTCTGGTTTTGCTTGTGCTTCAAAAGCTTGACATCACCGGTGCCGCGTTCCTTCCACTCTCTTGAGTCCTTGTCAAATTTGAAGAGTTTGGCGCGCCTAGAAGATACATTCATTAGAGCTATATTCTGAATTATACGACGAAGTAACGTGTGCGTACATCTTGAAGGTGGTCTCCTCAGCTTCTTCGTTGGTGTGAACTTCAACTTTCTTGAGAGACACGATTGGCTCGAATTGGACGTCTGGGGATTCTTCAACCTCGTCCTAAGGCGGGAGCAGTTGGCGAGGTTAGCAAGAAGAGTAAGAATTGAAATCGACAAATAACAAACCTCATCGTTCGTCTTCTTCTTTGATGAGCCACTTGGCTCATCATCGTCGTCCTCTTCTTTCTCCTCGCGTTTCTTAGGAGCACCTCCCCCAAACATGCTAAAGATGTTGCTGGTCGTGTCAAGCTTCTTTTGTTCTTCGGCGGGTTTCTCCTCTGCCGCTGTCTCCTCGACTGGCTTGTCCTCGGTGGGGACGGTTTCAGTTGGCTTTGCGTCAGACGACATAGTGAAGAGATTTGAGCTTAGGGTTTATTGAAGAGGATTTGCAATTAAAGTTCCAGGGATGCAAGACCGGAAGCTGACTTTGCAGGTTCTATATGGATCCTGGAGGAATTTACCTTCGATTTGGGTGGTTTCTTGGGGAACTTCTTGTTTTTTTTTGGAGGGGTCAGATATGGATTAAGTAAGCAAACACCAAGCACCCATCCTCTCCTTTGCAACGTTGACAACACACGAGTCTTGCAACCAAGCTTGTGCTCGAGCGTGCTCTGACGTAGTCTCGTTGCCGGATATGGGGACACCAGCACTGATGTATGATGAATAGGTTAAAGATTCTGAAGTGAGTATTTACTGGATCATGGTAATAACCTTCCTTCTGTAGCCTTCCCAAAGATTTCTTTCAGTAAATATAGGCTGGATTTAATGTTGGCTTTTGGAACGTTGATCGTTAGTAGGATGACGAAGAGGAAGGTGGTGATGTTCCAAAAATCTGTTGAATTTCTCGAGCGTAAGAGATGGATCCACCGGGCCCAGACAAGCACAACCACCAGAAATAGTATATGGGGAGCGCGAGGGTCGAAATCAGAGTTGGAGAAGCCGGGGAGTTGCTTATCCCAAGTGAAACAGATATGGACCCCGCGATGTGCCAGTGTAACGTTACTAGAACCGCTGGAAATGCTCCATTGATCAAGAGCAGGAGGAATTAGGTCACGAGGGATATCCAGTTCTTCGTCTTGGTCTCCGTCTCCGCCCCCTTCTCCTCCTTCGGCTTCTTCGGTTTCTTTTTATTCTTCGGCTTCTTCTTCTGCTTGTCGCCGCCGGCTTCCTTCTCTTGCTTCGCTGTTTCTCTCTCTTATTCTTCTTTCTTTTCTTGGTACTTCACCTGTGCCGCACCTATGAGGTTGAAGAAGACGATGGGAAGTACTGCTACTGCTACTGCTACTACTGCTGATTTTGGGAATTTTGAGGATGAGATTGAGCGAGACCAGACAGACCTGAGATCGGAGTTTGGGAGGTATCCTAAGACTGTGGACAGGTCAACCATGCTGTTGCTGCTGCTGTTGTTGGTGGTCAGATGAAGGGCGGATATTTTTGAGATTAAGTTCACACAATACAATAATATGTGTGAGTAGGTATTTGTGGGCTTTCCACATGTTTCCACTCGTCTCGTTGCCAGACACCGATTTGGCTGACTTTAATTCTATTTACGCATACCTTAGCAGTCGTAGTTTCTTGGGTGACCACCTCAAGAAATCAGTTCGCGGCCCATATCTCCATGGGAATTCCACTGCGGTGACTACAGCTCTCAGATCTAACTATAGTCTCAGGGTCGCCTTGAGAACCAGGCACAGGCTTCCTTACCCAGTTGTTCTGCACGAACTGCACGAACTGTGGTACAACGCATAGCGAGCCTCCAATGCAAGTCTCCTTTGCCTCGTAAACCAAACGCTCGCTGCGAAGAGTCTCACTATTCGTCCCGAAACCTGTTCCATATTGTTCAGATCTCAAATCTTCTTTTCAGCTCGAATTTGCTACGGTTCCTTTTCAACTAACCTACTTTCATTGCTACTCTCTCACTGGCGAGTATCAGGAGCATTTGAACTAGGAACAGCCGATACTAAATGATATGGTAGAGGCAAATGATAATATCGCCCTCCCGCCTAGACGACTTTCCCAGGCAGTACGATTAGAAACTCAGTTGTACGCATGCAAATACTCAAAACAGCAGATGCGATGTAGTATCGAGGCAGCTGCCGATGTGCCTTTAAGAAGTTTAATTAAGCATTTGAGTATCTAGCATTATATTTTTCATATATACTTGGGTGTGTTAGCCTACATACAATAGTGCTGGTGTCGGTACGCTTCACATGTACCGCCAGTCCACTGGGTGGATGTCTAACCCATAACCCTGTAGATCGATCTTTGGCGTCAATTCACAGCTTTGGCACAAAACCGCGGTGTGTAAGCCATTTCACAGTCTCGGGATGCAGCATCCATCAATTATTCGAAGAAAATCGCAATGGTGTATTACAATACGGTCAGGAGAATAGTAATAATTTTCGTTACTGATCGTCTTTAACTACAAGACTAAAGTCGATCTATGCCTCCACACAGCTTTAGCAAACACGAGCCTCCAGCATCTCTTAACATATTCAACGTTAGACATCACAGCATCTAGTGTTTTCACGTCCTTTCCTTCGTTAATATATATTCTGTATCACGGTCATACACCATCGTAATAGGATGTCGCGCAACGGGCCACGGCCTTAAACAATCGAGTCCAGCTATATAACAATGTTCGTCTTATATCTGCCACGAAAGCTGGCAGTCGTTTCTTCAATGATATTATTCATGCTCCGAAACTGGGCTTCGAGACAAATAACAACTATTAGTATCGCCGCACGGCCCTTCATATGAATTCAGCCACTCATTTGCAAATTTCGAAGACATCATTTGGTAGCATCCACGAGCTATTGCCGCTGTCATAGCCCAGGTTATAATCGGTTATAGAAGCACCCACTCGCACAGAGCACGTACCTATCGCCGAGTGGAGCAAGGCCTTCCTCGTACTTCCATTACCTCAAAGGTTGATAATTATAGCTTGCTACCGATAAGAAACTTTAAACTTATTAGTGAAATAGCAGTCCGCCGATCCACTAATTAAAGTCGAGATGCTAATTATAGACCATGCATCAAAAATGCGCATTGTTAAATTGACGATGTATTTCAATATTTCGGAATGCCTATTAACCACGACGTTAAAGTGGGCAACTAGCTAACAACAAAAATATCTAAAATCTCGATAAAATCCCTTCTTAACATCGGCTTTCTGTTATATTCTGGCTAATACTCCGAATTTATTCCGGCCCAGTGCGAATGACAGTGATAAAGAACACGGATCCCCCCGGTATGTGTTAATTCAGCGTCGCTCGAAGCAATAAAACCATTGCTTAACCCTTGCTAACTCTAGAGGATAGCGATATACCCCAAGGGCCAAGGCAAGTCCAAAAGCCCTAAGACCAGCCGTCTTGGCACTGGCGCAGATGAAAGAAGCGTGCCCTCTAAAGCCCAGTCTCAAGCACATATGTCTAACGCCAGAAAAAAAAAGGAAAAAAGAAGTCTTCTGCCAGCTCCTCTGATGACATCGAGCTTCATAATGAGTTTGGAATAATATGTTGGAATTTCGGTCAAGTAATCAAAACAATTGTTTTTAACTCCTCTCTTGCATACAGCGGATTCGATGTTTGGTTGGTTATGGGGATTTTCGAGTCCGTTCTGTGGTTTTCCCTGTTGCTTCCATCTAAAGAGACCTGCCTTAAAGACTATACAAGCATACATTACAGACTTTCAAAGTCGCTTTGATTGTTTGGATTATTCTATTTATGTTATCAACACCAATGTTGGCCTGGCACTTTTTCTACTATCACCGCCATTCAGCGATTTGGTTAATACCCGCTTTAATATGGGACTATATCTTGAGCTGGACTATTCTATTGGATTGATTTCTTTCCCTCTTCCACCATTAGAGACCCTGTCGATGGTTAAGTGGTTGTGGGAGTGGTCATAGCGAGAGGAAAAGTTGAAAGTGAAGTGGTTAGAAGCATTGTCGACCGAGTTCACGAATGTTCGTTATACAGTACGCGGATATAAATCCAGGGGCTTGCCTTGCCTTGTAAACTAGAGCTCCGACTTACCTTAAAATTTGAGCTTATATCGTTTCTATACTGATAGTATAATCGGGTGCGAGGGCATTGGCACACACGATATGATGATACAAATTGTGTGTTTCCTTCTCATATCGTCTGGTTCCATTCTCCTTACAGACTAGAATAGCTAGCCACTTAACTCGGTTTTGTAATCACACTTCTGTGTCAGGGTGATAGCTTCAACATCTGCCGTTCAAAAATGAAAATGCTTGGTGAAGGTTATCCTTAGGAGCAAGATGAGAAGGTCCAACGGCAATACATCAAGTTCATATAATATATAGGATTAGATCGACGAGTTGCTACATTGATATTTTTGACAAGTAGATCACGCTGTTAATTACAGCATTTTAGCGATCATGAATGATAAAGTTTCTCTTGTTAGATCTAGGCCACAATATCATCTCCAATCCTGGGTTCATGATTTCACTACCCTTCCATTCACTCAGCCTCGAGCCTAATACATCACCAACTCCAACCCTTACAAACGGGTCAACCGAGAATCCAAACGACCTGTTTTAAACTTTTAATAATAACCCTCCCCATCGCAGACTAGACATTACTATAAGATATTGCATTCATCAATGCTAGATGTAATCAGCAACAAGAAAAAGCAAATCCTTCAGGTATGCGATAATCCGAGACTAGAGGCATTTATATATCTCCTCACTAATTTACATCTTCAAGCACAATTCAAGTTAATGGACTTGAAGACAAACAAGCTTTACGCCCTCTGCCTCGAGCGCCTGGATTCGAAGCTAACTTACGCCTACGCACATTACAATAACGCAAAGATGTCCCCAGATTCCAAAACTCAGGCATCTAGCTCTGATGGCAGCCCATATTCCCACAATATTGACACACAAAACACTACGTTCATGCAGGGTTCAATAGTTGTTTTCATCATGGTGCAGCTCATTGGGGTACTATCTACCATCTGCTCCCTTTGGTTAAACGCGTTCAATCTAATATACTAGCGTATTTTAATGTTCATCCTTATCTTTTTCTATTTACTTCTATCTTTTTTGTATTTTGATAAGTATACTAGTTGTACCTTTCGGGAAGATTTCCGATTCTTCGCCGGTGGCTTGATCCCCGCGCTTGGACTCTTCCTTTGTACGATTCTACTTTGGGTATGGCACTTTCCTATCGTCGTCATTCCGAGCTTCTGGAAATCTGAAACAGTATCTTTGTTCCGCTGGATTGAATTTCAAGACTCTATAGGTCTTTTTGGTTTCAGGCCCGATAGTCTACTACAAGTAAAAGAAAAAACTCAGAGGACGTAAATGCAAGAGTGATAACGACTTTCCTGAAGTCCCTTCAATATAAATTTGTTCATTGACCTAGTAGAGGAACAATTTGAAAGAAGTACTTTCGTGGTAATGATAAAGCTTCGGCAGTTGGGAGGGTTGAAGATGTAGCAGAAATTAAAATTTTGGACAGTTTACATACAGAATACGCCGACCAAAAAAACGTATAACGTTACCATAAAATTCTACTAATTACCCGCCCCTAGAACACTAACGACTCCATCGCTAGAGAGCGTTACAAGAGAATCTGCGTTGGCACCCCACGCGAGTGCAACAGCAGGGACGGCGCTCTGGAGCGGCACAGACCACGCTTTCGAGGCTTTCGCGAAGTGCTGCACGGTAATACCCTGAGGTCCGGCGGTAGCGAGATACTGTCCGGTGTAATCCCAAGAGATAGATTCCACCACCGATCCAATTTCCAAAGCCTTGGTCATCTGTCCCTTTCTCAGATCCCACAGAGAGACAGTGTTGTCTCCCTTACACGCCACCGCTAACCAATATCCGTTTTCTGAGAATTTAAGTGACTTGACTGGTCCTCCGAGAGGTTCGAATTTGGCCAAGACGGTGTTAGTCTTGGTGTCAAAGACCTCAACGGTTGCATCTTGAGTACCCGCTCCGAACAAGTGACCATCCGGGTGGAAGTGTGCACTAGTGAGGGCTATACATTCTTTGTTAGTTATGTCACTTTGAATTTATACGACCGAGGGAAGGAAAAACATACCAGAGCTGGTATAAACTTGCGAAACAGCCTTACTGGCCGCAAGGTCGTAAAGGATATAACTTTTATCAACACCAACCGAGCCCAGTAACTGTCCACTGGGATGCATGCTGATAGCGCTGACCTTGCCGGCATGCTTCTGGAATGACGTGCTTTCATTACCGCTCTCTTCCCATAACCTAACAATTCCAGATGCCGAAGCAGTGATAGGTCGAGTTCCCCACCAGGCGGTATCTGTTATGGCGCCATCCTGCGACGGTAAAACACGTGAAAGGTTTCCATCAAGAGAATAGACTCCGGCGACGCCATCAACACCTCCAACTAATACCGCATCTTGCTCCACATCTAAAGAAATCGAGGTTCCGCCGGGGTAAAGAGGTTCCGACGATGATGTTATTTTGAAAGAACCGATAGTATCAGGAATGGCCCAGTCGGCAGGAATTGGCCGCTTGCGACGGCCCGCAGAAAGCCTATACATCAAACATATCAGCATCCAAAGTCTCAAAAAAAATATTAAGCTATCGCATGTTCATGACTCACTCGCTGTGTGTAGCTTCAATGCGCTCCACAACATCAGCAGGAACCTCATTACTGTCGACCTGCATTTCGTCTCCATTTGGAGCCGATGCGACTCCGCTAGCGGTAACTTTAGAGAGGGCATCCCTTGCCTCGTCGCGCTCCTTGATTAACCGCCCGATAACTCTTACGGCTGCATCGTGCTGATATAGTGCCGTGCTTAGCTCCTGACGCGTCTGAGCGAGTTGCTGTCGGAGGGTATACGTTTCTAATGCCAATGCATCCCATTCATTCTGGAAGACGGAAAGGAGGGAGGGTATCGAGGTGATGGTGGGAGGTCGGGGGCGGACGGTTCTATTTGCTGTATTAAAGTATTGAGTCTTAGTTTACTATTTCGAAAAGAGGTTTGAGAGTTTGGTAGACGCACTTTTTAGATCGACGAGGTCTTCGAGTTTGAGTTCTTCGCCTGTTACCGGGTCTTTGCCGTTTTCTTGGATGTATGCTTCGATTAATCTCTTTTCGAAGACGTGACCTATTTAGTTGTGTTTTAGTTGACGCCGTCGTCGAAAAAGGAACTTGTGAGGTCGAGTAGACTCACCACTCTTCGATGAGATGGTAGGAACTTGAGGCATTTCGCCAGAAACTACAATACGATGGTCAGTCTCCGGTGGGTATCATATTGCATCGAAAAGGAATAACGTACTTGCGCACAACATTGCGATCCAATTGACGGGGGTGGTGAGGATGGGAGGTTTGAAGACGAAGACGATGTGGTCGTGAATGCGATGGAGATGTCCCCGTTGTCCCCGGGTCGTGTTTTTTTTGCAGGGGTGTCGCATGCACGACCCAGCCAGCCAACGCAAAAGAACAGTTCCTCCACCGTGCGACGACTCAGGTTCTGAATTGGAAGTTCTTCACAGCCAAAACTTTTAGTTATGTTTCGTGATAGCTAGGGGAGGTCTAGTCTAGCTGTCAAAATTCGTTTTCAAGGAGTGATAACAGTCTACAAGCTGCTCGAAGCAGTATTCATCTACAATTTTGCCCGCAATTGAGACAATCGGACTATGAACAGATTTACAAGACATAGTTGAAGGCGACTGGAGAATAAGTCTTTTGGTACCAGGATGGATATTTGTCAATGTAACCATGTTTCTCACTCGCGACCAATCTTTGGATGTCAGAATGGTCAAGAGGAGGCTTGCGTAGACGTACTTAAGTATGCACGGTCTGTGGAAACCGGAACAATCCCCACAGTAATATATGTAACTGCAGGTGAATGTGCGTCTAAAAACTACGCAGGTCGGGATCTGGCAGGATTTTTACCCTCGAGGCAGTGAGGCTGAGCAAAGGATACTACTCTACTGAGGGAACCCGATATAAATTTACTGACACGTCCAACCTCGAAATCAAGGATTCTCAAGTGTCGCCAAGTCCGATCCTCTCAGGTCCTTCCATCGAATATTGTGGAAATGCAGTTGATCCGATATCGTTCAATGCGGTCAATCGTCCCCAAATGAGAGCTTCACCCGGCCCTTCGACTTTGGTTTCTTCTTCTTGGGCGTTTCGTCCGATTTTTTCTTCTCAGCCTTTTCCTTCGGTTCCTTTTCTTCATCAGATGCCTCAGCACCTACAATCTTTCCTATTTTTCTTTTCTGCGCCTTAGCGCCTACTTCGAGTACTGAATCGCGGACTTTGCCCTCCTTCTGATCATCTTTACCGCCTTCGGAAGCCTTCTTTCCGTCCGGTTCATCTTTGTCGCCGTCGGCAGCTTTCGCATCTTGAGCAGTTTTGTCCTTCAAAGCTTCGAATTCCTTCCCTGAGAGTGTTGAGTTGTCTTCTAATACATAGACCGGTTCGTCATCTTCGTCGTCTTCTGGATTACGCTGCTTCTTCGGTCGATTGAGTGGCCGTTCTTGATACGTCCCAGCTGCTTGTGCCCTCAGACGTTGTAGAAAGGCAGGCTCCTTGGACTCTAATGAGAGAAAATGCTTAAGTCAGTTTACCAAGAAGCACCCATTAATAACTGGAACGGGAGTGGTACCATAGCTGAGGTTTTTATGGGCCATGGTTGTGGGAAGATGAATGGAGGAACAGGTCCTTCGAAGTTGGAGAGCTAACTGACTGGCCAACTAAGCGAGCAGCCCATGCTGGTTTCCTCGAGCAAAGCTTTTGCCAGGCATCGGCATTGGACGGACATTGGAACCCGACAAACACGAACCAGTGACGACGATGCCGGCAACTGGGATTCGAATCCTTGAATACTTCTCCCGGCCATGGGTCCCATATTCCAGTATTCGAGTTGGCAGAAAGGCAAAATTGAGCAGCGATGCGAAGTACATTGGTAATATTCCTAAATGAACCGAGGAGAATAAGATCTTCCCAGACACCACTATCACTCGTGTTTGGCCTGTCGCAGATTCGCAAGGGAGGGGCTTTTATCAAGAGAGACAGTTCGCGGTATTCGTATAGACATGCATGCACGCCCAGAAGAACTAACAGCGAATCAGGCTAAGTGAGCATCCGTCAGACTCAACATCATTCCAGTTGAACGAGCACCCCACGACGATACGGTTATAGTGGTTAGTGGTGGTGGTAGTGGGTTTCAAACTGAAAATTTCAACCGGAAGGAAGTCTCACACCGAACAAGAAGGTCCAACTGACAAGCCACGGAGCTTGAATATATGCAGTCTGTCTTCGGCAGAGTTTTAGCAGGTCTCAGTTCGCCAGTAGTCGTCGTCTGGAGTTCTTCGAATCCATCAATCGGGTCGCATGCCAGTTACTTAATTACATAACAGCTGCTGCTTTAACCATATTTTGAACATCCCCTTCAATTGCCGTCAACCCGATTTCTCACCCCTGTATTACCCGACTTTATTATTACATCGCTACCGTATATTATTATAATTATTATATATCAAGACACTTCATCATCCTTCTTCGCCTTCGTCATCCTTCCTCATCATTATCATTACTGTCTCTGTCATACTACAATTGCAGTCGGACTTGCTCTGTGTTCGGCTGCGCCCCATCTCGCCTGTCACGATACACTATCCCCTAAATAAAATTATAGCATCATAACGACCATAATCCGCTCGTCGTAGATCTGGGGAAATTTGGAGGGGGAAAAACGTGCCTTGCGCATATCGCCCTTCTATCCGCTCTATCCACAGCTTCGCCGCTCCCTCCCGACGATACTTCCTTCTCTGTTCCCGTTTTTCGCTCAAAATCGAAAGTCGCCGGCTCCGACAGCGCATTGCCAGCGTATTCTTCCCTGCATTCTTCCCCCTTCCTCCTTCGTCACTCGTGCTCTCGAACTCTCTTTCGCCAACCGTGGACGCTACAACTGTCTTCCCGTCATAGCAAATCCGGCTCACCGGAGCTGCTCCTTTTGCTATCACTCTCCCTCTGATCCGGCCCGCGATCCACCGACTTTGCAATCATGGTCGTCGACAATCTCGTCGGACGGAAGCGAGACTTTTGGGATTCAATTCCCTTCAAACCCTATGGCAAGGGCTTCTTCAACAAGAGAGTAAGGCTCAACGCCGGCACTACAATAACAGTACCCCTCGCCGTCGTAATCACCTTCCCAGTCTTCATCATCATCGTCATTATATTACTCGTTCTATCGCATTCTGCCAGCTCAGGCATCTCTAGTTTACCGCTGATAAGGGGAGAGCCCGGCCTCTTGTAAGTACAGTCAATTAATATTACCTCTGTGCGACTCCAAAAACGCGTCAAGGTTTTTTCTTAGAGTTTTCCAGGTACCAGAAAAAAAAAGCTAATAAAAACCTCAATCATAATTAGAAAAATTAATGAAACTTACGACAAACCCTTCGTTACAGGCTGCTTAGAACCGGCCACCGACCTTCCGAGAGCGAATGCGGCGTTTGTGGTCCTGGCGAGGAATAAGGAGCTAGACGGCGTCATACAATCCATGAAATCTATAGAACGACATTTCAACCACTGGTTCAATTACCCATATGTGTTTTTAAACGATGGCGAATTCAACGAAACTTTCAAGGAGACGGTCAAAAAGTACGCAAGCTCGAATGTAGAGTTCGGTCAGATTGATAAGAGCATGTGGGGGTTCCCGGACTGGGTTAACCATGAGGAAGCCAAGGAGGCGATCGCGAAACAGGGAGATCGAGTCATCATGTATGGTGGAATGGAGAGTTACCATCATATGTGTCGATTTTACTCGGGGTAGGTTGGATTCAATATACCGGATGGCGACGAGCTTCAGGCTAATCTTAAAACCCCGCATAGCTTCTTTTTCAACCATCCACTTCTCGACAAATACAAGTGGTACTGGCGATTGGAGCCAGATATCAAGTATTTCTGCGATATCACATAGTAAGCTCTACTCTGTTGTGGCACGTGACCAGCGATAAAATTAAGCTAACAATACTTTATAGCGATCCATTCATCCATATGGAGCGATACAATAAAACGTATGGTTTTACAATCGCTGTCAAAGAATTGAAGGAAACGGTTCCGAACCTCTTCCGATATGCTTCCGCGTATAAACGAATCAACAATCTTCCAACTACCGGATTATGGGAGATGTTTGCCGAAAAATCCAAACCTACCACGAAGAAGAAGTCGGATCTTCCTGAAGATATCCGCAAAGCCCAAGTCAGTGGCAAGCAGCCTGAGATCGATGAGGAAAACATGGAAGGGGAGAAGTACAAGTAAGTGGTTCTTCAGTATAAGGGCGACATCGGAAACCGGAAGCTAATAAAATTAAAATATAGCATGTGCCACTTTTGGAGTAACTTCGAAATCGCGAGGCTTGACTTTTTCAGAAGTAAACACTACGAGGACTTTTTCCAAATGATGGACAAATCCGGTGGTTTCTGGTCGGAAAGGGTAAGTTCACCCACCAATCAGCTCTTCATGAATGATGCTAACATCGACTCAACAGTGGGGAGACGCGCCGGTACATTCACTCGCCGCGGGTGCGTTATTAGACACCCAAGACATACACTACTTCCGCGACTTTGGCTACCGCCACACCACCATCCAACACTGCCCCGCAAACGCCCCGGGCAAGCAGCTCAAACGTGAGCCATTCTATCATCCCGAAGATCTAGTGCGAAACAAAAAGATCGCGAAGCAAGACGACGCATATTGGGCAAACTTTGACGCACCCAAACACAACGGCCTCGGGTGTCGCTGTAGATGCGACACCGATATAGAAGAAGTAGAAGGGAAGCCTGGCAGCTGCATACCCGAATGGGTCAATGTCGCTGGCGGGTGGTTACCGGAGTGATCTTTCACACCACGGTTAACTCCTTTTTCTTCTGATGATTACGCTTTACGGTTTCAATTAGCTTAGATAGCTTGGTACTAATAATGACATTATCACTGTGGCATGGTATAATATTCTCCTTGTCGGCATTTGGAGTTTTGTTTTTTACCCTTTCTACATTACTTCTTCTTCTTCTTTGCATGCTGGCATTATTCTACTTCTGTGGTTCCCCTCGTCACTTCGTTGATACAATAGCATAGCATACTTTCCAGGGACCTCTTTCTTACCACAATGTTTCTTCTTCTTCTCGATTATTGTACATACTTATATTATACTTTTTATTGAGGTTTTGTTTTTTTGTTGTTGTTCCTATGCTGCTTATGATTGCAGATTTCAGATCCGATGAGCATGAAACTTTTCAAGGTGTATTGATATGTATAGGTTGTTTCCTTTCATTATTCATTCGTGGGCTTGTTTTTATCATATAGCCTTCGCGATTGAAAGTTATACACAATTGTAATATTTGCGGTCAAGACTACTGAAATCGCCGCTGAGACGGAAAAATCCGAATGATAAATTTAATTTTTTTGTTATTTTCCTTTCAACTATTTTCAATACATTATTATATAAAAGCACAGTTATGATTGCATTACGAGACTGTTTCGGCATTAATTCCTGCGATATCTCGTTTTCGCCCGTCATCTTGCATGTAATCGATATACCCAAAACAAAACTCCCACTGAAGCGAAATCAAAACTCGTAGGTTTTGGGGGGCCTAACGTTAAACTAGTCTGGAGCGTACGAATGTTAAACTGCAGCGCTCGTATATTTTTACTGTATCGGATCCTATGCGCTGTAGCTAACCGACGTGGCTATTCCTGTATATAAGCTGTGCATATGTATAGAAGCCATTAAATATCTCCGAAACGTTTCAGCTTATTGCTACCGCTGCTGCTTAGTACTTACATTGTTCGAAAAGTGAAAGAATGCTAAGCGGTTGGGTTATATTTGGATTGGCGGCTGCCCCACCGCACGTATAAATTTATAGCCTGGTATAAATTTAAAGTATTTAAGCAAGCCAAGAATTGGGGGCCCCCAAAATAAACACGAGTTCAGCTGCGGCGAAGAAAAAGTTGCGGGTAAGTTGCAAAACCCACGCTGCGTCATGCCGCACTATCCGGGATAGATGGGGATGAGAGATCCAACCAACTAAATAACCACATTATTGTGGATTTTTGCGAGTGGTATTTTATTTTGGCAGTCACCCGAGGGACAAAATAATTGCACCAAACACAATCCACCTCCTCAGACTGTCATAGATTCAGGTGGCAGGATGACTGTATATTAGATTGTTTTGTTTGGTGCAATTATTTTGTCCCCCGGGTGGCAGTCTGGGGGTGTTTATTTTGGTTTGAAACTTGTCGAATCAGGATTGGGGTCGAGGTGAGATTTGCGGAACTTGTGGATTCTACAACGTCTACAACTTACCGATCGCAGTTGGCAGGTCTTCTGTCTGGCTCGTGGGATGTGCTTTTCGCTCCCAAAGAAGGAATCTAATTCTTGAAGATTATAGCGAAATGAATAAACATAGATAATCGGTTAGGGAGGAAGATAAAATGTCGTACCGTGTTAGTTGTGGATGTATTCCCCACTTATAAAATGCTTGTAGACCGTGTGGGGGTTAAGCAGTCGGGATGATGTTGGTAGTGCACTTTTAGTCGTGTAGAATACACCAAGTTTCTGAAGATGAATATCCAGAAGCTTATATCTTGTGGGGGGTTAGCAGAATTAGAGAAATTGGCCTCAATCTATTGCGCTTGAAATTTATAAGCCCTGTGAAGAAGGCTAGAAAGATCACTGAGACTAATGAGTAATTTGTGTGTAATGAATCATATCATTAATATCTTGAATCGCAGAGTGGTATACATATTTTAATAACAAGAAAAATGTACACGATCGGTAGATGCCAAAAGATAAAAAGAGGGACATCCAACAATGCCTCGGTATGGTAACTCATATTCCGTTACCAGCTAATCTAGCATTAAAATATTACACCTCATGCCATCTTCTCCGGTTCGGCCCTCCGTATCGAACTCCCAGGCGACGACTCAACCCTCATCATCGGCGACATCGCCAAGGACATTTCAACCCCATTCGGCGACATGGGCGATATCATCTCCTCGACCTTTGGTGGGTAGTCCTTATACCTGTCCGCCGGACTGATCGGACTTGTCACTGTCGGCAACTCGCCATATTCCGTCGTCGAAAGCTCATACACCGGCGCCATGGGCGGACGACCTCCACCGGCATATTCGTCGGGTAACTCGCCTTCTGGGTATGACGCCGCTAGTTCGGACGGCGGCGGGGGGAACGCCGCGTATGATGGTTTCCGCTTCATGAATGGCCAGAAGCGCCTTTTCTCCGGTTCATCATCATTGGCGGTGTGATCTGGTGCTACCGGTGGTGTCGCGGGTCTACGAGCGTTGAGGAACCAGCGGACGAGTAGAGCTATTAGAGCTAGTGCTCCGATCGTTGCGCCAACTGCTATTCCTGCTACCGCGCCGTTTGAGAGTTTGTTATTGTTATTATTGTTATCCGGTGAATTGTCGGATCCCGGAGAGCCGGTGCCTGTTGTTTGGCTGTTACCTGCTGATGATGGTAGTGAAGAGTCGGTTTTTGAGGGTGAGGAGGAATCGGTTGATGTTGAGAGGGGGACTCGTTTTGTGGTTAGGCTGCTCAGGCCGCCTTTTATGCAGCCGTCGACGGAGAATGAGCCGATGATGGCACCGATCGAGACACAGTCGCCTTGGGATACCAGTGTGGGATTAAACGAGCAAAATTGATCGGTGTAGATGGTTACTATTTGTTTCCAAGGAATTTGTTGGTAAGCTTTGAGATATTCTCAAGTATATATTTGATAATATCTATTAGATAGTATTTTAATTGGAGAAGCTTAGGTACTTACTGGTACACCCGGGTGCGAGCGTCGCAATGGATACCGAAGTTGTATTATCGGTCCTCATGGGCTGGCACATACCATCCGACCTACCGACCTGTCGCGGGTTCGGCTGCTTTTTACAGCTGCTGTCCGTGTACTCGTTGAGAGAGGTGTCGGTATCATCGCCGGCGACTATGGGGAGTATGAGAAGGAGGGAAAATATGACAATCCATGTCTTCGGTAGTAGCAGCGGACGGAGGGTGGGTATAGTTATGGAATCCATTTGAAGTATCGGTTTTTATATTGGTATCATGTGCGGCCGGATTCGAATTCGAAAGAAAAGGAAAAAAAGAAAAAGGGAAAAGGTTTTGAATTTACTTTTCGGCCACCCTGCGAGGTTTCTGGATTATAAAAGAGACCAAATACCAGACTGGTCAATCGATTGTCGGCTTTCGTTTTCAATCGAGAGAGTCGAGATCGAGGCCTTTGACGTTGACTTTTCTTCTCCTGTTCACCCACAGCCTCTTGTGAAACCCGTCGGAACACCTTAATTATAAATATCTACCACCCTCACAAAAATATTTCGGAAAACGGATCCAAAGAACTGCAAATTTCAAGAAATTCCCAATAAGAGCAAGTGGCAAAGAGTGCCAATTACTGTGAACGCCGTCTCTGAGTCTTTGTCGGGGGGATGATTCGTTAAAATATACGACTATATTATATATAGAAAATCCGTTAAGTAATAATCCAAGTCCTCCGCGTGGATGTTCCCAAGGTCCTTCCCAGACAAATTGAAAAGAAAGTTGAACGCTAAGCAAGGCTTGAAACAAAAAAAAAAATCCCTGGAAAAAGTGCAACAAGTGAAGGAAATCCCGAGCTTCAGATGCCGCTTGCTCTTTAAAAGGAAGATCTTAAGTGGTTTGGTTGGAGAAATAAGAGTAAGCAGAGGACGTCCTTGCACCTGCAATTGGCATGCAAGCCTAGCCTGGTGGTGACACCCTTATCCGCACCTACCTTATCTGTTCTACTTGCGTGCACTATAAACAACCCCCAGGCAACTATATATTAGAACGAAACAGACTCGCTCTCGTGGCTTCCAAATTGTCCGACAGGAGATCCTTTTTTTTCTTCTTTCTTCTCGCTCTTCCTTCGGTGCATATTCCGCCGTGGGCAAGAAGGACAGAAAACTTGAAATAATCCGTCAGAAAGACCATCCAATTGACTGTCAGTGTAACTACCAAGGGCGAGAGAAAAACACTAAGAACGAGGGAAAGAAATGTGCTTGAGTAATCGAGAAAGAATATGCAAGGCTAAAATGCACAACGATTGCGCTCCCCTCACCCCTCCCATGCGCTCACACAAGTCGATGTTCTCTGAAGGGGGTGCGGGGACAGGGCTACCCGGCCGCCTGACCACCATTGTGGTTGAAAATAACTAATCTTGTTTTGAGGATGGAGTATCGGTATTCGGATCATCTCGAGTGGGCCTGTCAACCAGTTTCGTTTGGCGAAGCCTTTTTCCGTTTAGTGCGGCGCGGCGTCGAGAAACAGAAACGGGCCAAGATGTATTTTCTAAGTTTACCAGAACTCCTCACAATGATACTGTTGGCCGCTAATTCGAAATGAACGTTCGCGCTGGGCTAGCGCCGTTTAAGAAAATTCTCCAATTGTTTTCTGTGAGGCCTTGAGGGAGCGGTCGAGGAGAAACTGATGAGATGGGTGTTCTCTTCGTCGTCGAATACAGGGCCATTTTACGCAGTGCGAAGGACGCGTGCATATGCAAGCAAGTCTTGCGGAACGAGTGAACGGTCTTGCTTCGCACACTAACTGGCAATCCTTCCCACATTTAATATATATTTTTCGCTGAAGGCGAGTTAGAGTCGGAGGAGGCGACGGCGGCTCGTTGGTTCAAAGGAGCAGGCCAACTTTGCGAACGACTCATGGTTGGCTTTACAAGTGGCAGCGGGAATATGAAACACGGACCGGAAACCGCAGAGCCGCACTTCATTAAAAAATTACTTGAAATACGTTCCAGTTTACGAGGAAGTTTGTGCGCCCTTCACGTCATATCACAAAAACAAATAGTACAAAGTATTTCTAATGTATCTTTTGCGGCTGACATTTCGTATTTTCTACATATTTCTTCTTACAAATTTTGAGATTGGAATTAAGGGTTTAGTAAGAACTTGAAAGTATGTAAATGAGAAAGGTTCCCTGTGTTTACGCGTCCAGCCACCCAGAATAGGGTCCTGTTGAGCAACTCTAGGACGTTCCAGAGTATTGGTATCGGCAATATGACACGGGCTTTGAGATGCAGCACAGGTACATGCATTCGCAGCTGCAAGCAGAATACTCGTGTCGAAGTGGTGCGTGTTAGTCCAAACTCGTATAGCAGCTTACTAGTTGGGTAAATGCGCAGAACATGCAATACCAATGTTATCTAGAGCAATTTACAAGTACTTGAGCACTTTCTAATCATAAACATGCACGCGCTATTGTCAAGTTAGAGGGCCCCTTTGCTGTGCTAGCCGTCCGACATATATACATGTCGACATGGTGTGTTCAAACGCAGGCCTTCTTAAAGGTTTTGGTAAATTTTAACTTTCTTTCGTCGGGATCGGCTTTAGCGAACTACTGTTCACGTACTCAATCCGCTGAAAACGATATATCATACCAACATGTCAACAAGACCCGCACATCCACAGAAATATAAAGTACATACTTATAATTTGAGCTATTGGGGAGTACAGAGTAGTCGTACCAGACGACAGAGTAGTATCCCGTAGTATGAGGGATTGCCGTAAGACGGGCATTCGCGGATCATGGCCATGCGTGGGTTTAGATCGGACCTGAAATACCACGCCACGTTGGAGTTGAGGAGGATATTACTCCATCAATATCCATTTATAAGCCCTCAAACGCATGGCCCGAGTCGTGACTGCGCGAGATCTTCGACGCAAATATGTTTGGCTGAGTCGAAGTGGGGTGATAAACCTTTTTGGCCGGGCGAGCTGAATCCGGGTCTGTTCGTTCGGGAGTGCCGTTGTTCGGCTCCGATCAATCAGGCTGGTCTCTCCCATCCGCCTGAGCTTTGATACATCTTGAATTGTCCCTCAACTATAGCTATACGACTACCACCCATCATCTTCATCAAATATCTGGAACCCGAGTGAATAGCTCACGCAACTGCTATTGAACTTGAGTATATAATATACCCAAATACCTAGTTGCTTACGAACAGTAAATACTCGTTGGCGAAGCTGTAGTTTAGTCGGTTTGTCGGACCTTCCCCGCCGACCCAGGTACCTAAACCGCCACCCAGACAAGGCTCAGTCAATTAACGACAGTCGGGTGGATACTTGGATATCTCGCTGTCTTCAGATAGCCTTCAAGGGCCCTTCCAGCTTCTACTTCTCAGTTCCAAGCTCAAGCTAAACCGGATTACCAGAGTAAAGTATGCAACTGCCTCTTTCTGCTGCGTTAACTTCGGATTCTTCTCACACCCATCTGTCCTGCTTGCCCTGGGCCTTTCTTTTATTGGCTGCTTAGCCTTCCCTGCTGGGAAGCTTGCCGCATTAACTCATAATAAATCCCGAATAACAATCGGGGTTTCATTCAGTGGTGTTGTTGCTTGCTGGATCCTCATCTGGCATCCACCCGAAGAAAGGGATCCTGTCGGAGGAGCTGGCAACATATCCTGTCTTTGAACCTCATCCGATTCCACTTCACTTCATGGCATTGCAATATCCTCTGGTTCTCTAATCCGTCCTTCTCGTCTAATCTCCGAGTAATAACATTTGTGCCCGTTTGCCATAAATTGGATCCTCTCTCCCAGTCGTTGCTGTTCACTCCAGGGGTCGGTGGGGCATCCCTGCCAACCCTCTCCAAACTGCCCCCCATTTGTTCAAATCATCGGTGCTTCACTTGTTCACTTCTGATCCTCCCACGGTGAAGAAGGCGAAAGGTGAAACTGTGGATTTCCCCCTTTGTCCTTCTTCTGCTACTTTTACACATTTCAGTAAGCTTCTTGCGTCTTCTTTTCTCTGGCACTTTCCAGCTGTTGCGTTTCTCCTGGGTTATGTAATCCAGGCCAAGATGACTCCAAACGAGGCTTCAGAGCTAACTCCCCGCCAACAACTCCATAGGATCCCACATCACAAAGTTCTGGACAACATTCAGGACTTTACACGATACATTACTATGACCAAAAAAACTCGCAAGATGATTTCACATCCGGATGACAGTGACGACGGTCTCTTGGGAGAGAGTACTTATGAGATCCTCTCAGATCTCTCCATCCCAAGCCATTCCGATGATGACGACGACCTATCGTCCCTCGCCTCCCTAGCCGAAGACACCGCAGATGAGGACGAAGAAGAAGAAGCAGAAGAAGAAGGCGAAGAATTCGCTTTTCCAAGTCCGAGTACTGAGCCTTCGAAAGATACCGTCGAAGAACTTTCTCATTCCCCATATGCTGAATCCGTTCCCGATGTTCCCGACACCTTCGAGCCCGCCGGTATTCCTACTTATAGCGGTCTAGACCAACACGAACCGCTAGACACTCCTAGCTCTCTGAGCGAGATCTCTCTAAATGATATCGCGATACGTTTCAACGATGAGGATGTGCTACCCGGTGAACAGAGTTCCCTTTCTTGGGATATTGAACAGTTCAAAGGAGCTGAACTCGATGCTATTCGTGCGGCTATTGGAGCTCCCGACCATACTTCCGACTTGTTCTCAGTTCTTCGATGCTCACTTGGTGTTGAACCACTCAGCGTCAAAGATACATTTAGAGTACTCTACGTTGGAGACGAGTCGGCGAAAGATGAGATTTTCAGAAAACTCGGCGCTGCCCTAGTCGTCCACTCTACATGCGAAAGCCTCGAGGACTCAAAGTCATCCGCTCGTTTCAATGTTGTTCCCGTCACATCCTTTGGTTCTAGTGCGACACCGGATGTTGAGCTCGTCGAATCCTTTGGCTTGGAGATGGCGGTCGATACTTGCGCATTTGCTTACGTCTCCGATCCATCAGAGACTGTCGATGAAATTACTCTTATAATCAAGCCTAAGTCGCTTGTCCGTTCTCGAAAGACTAACACTAGCTACAAAATGGATAAAACGGGAGCTCCAAATTGGAGACTACCTGATCTCGCTATATTTTACTGCGAGGAAAACGATGATTCTCGAAAGCGAACCACTCGTTCGAGCGCTCGAGCTTTTGTTTCCCGACATGACGTTCCGTTCCTCTCCATCTCAAACAAGAAGCTGTATCAGCACCCACACCCAGAGGACTTTCAAATCAATGATCGATCTCTTCACATGGCCATAGAAACTCGCAAAACGGACGAGAATGGTGTCGAAGTGAGAGAGGTCTTCAAGAATCTTCCAATGGATCTACATAGCTTCATAAACTTGGATGTTCAGCAACTAAGTCGACATCTGGCCGTGATTGTCAAGAACCAGGATGAGAGCGAAAAAGATTCTGACGAAAGCAATATCACTCCATGGGGTAGACTTTTCAAGCTCTTTAGCCAAATGCTAGAAGGCGAGACGGACCAAAATTTTAATATTGGTATGGCGATATTGGTTGGCATCGCTTTGAGCTCCATATGTCTCGGATTCTCTATCGCATTCGCTTCGTTCATGCGACCAGCTAGTCATATACTTCACGATCCAGGCCGCATGTCAGTCATTCAAACAATCTCCACAAAGACGCAAATTCCTACCAGCCTGAGCGTTGTGACTTCGAACGCTAGTATCAAATTATCAACAAAAGAGACGTCGACCTCGTCATCAGCCATTTCGGTCATGTCGAAAGTCAAACCGTCGATCTCACCCCCCTCAATACAAACGCCCTCGAGCATCATGGTCGCTGGCGTAACCTCACTCAGTGTCAAGGAAATCCCCTCTTTGCCCGCTAATGAGTCGAATGAATTTAAGATATACACGATGAGCGAAGGTCACATCGTACTTCGATCTCCGACCAAATTCGCTAATCTAAGGAAACCGCCAGCATTGATTGTTCACGTTAAGAGGAAGGACCGCACTGTTCCGGTCGAGCTTAACAAACTCTTCCGCGGAGTGTATGCAATCAAGATGGATCTGAACGAAGCTTGGGGCGTTTTAAATATCACCATTAGAACCGAGAACAAACCAATCATCAAACAATCCTTCGTTGTCGACTTGGGAAATTCATGGCTAAGCAGCTCAGCATGGAAGAGATCTGTTTTGGCTACTTCTTCAGATTTGAGAAAAGCAGTCAACAAAGCCTCTTCGAAAGCAAACGATTATGCGCAAAAAATTCAAGAGAGTGGCAAGAAAAAAGTCAAGTTGGCCCAACATGATGTTAAGAATCTACAGAAAGAAGCGGTCAAACTTAAGAAGGGACTTGGAAAAGAGGCATTTAAGCTGAAAAAGGAGTTTGAGAAGCAATCCAAGGTTGCAAAGAAAACACTGGAATCGCAACTGAAGAACCTCAAAACGGGCATCGACGATTTGAAGATTGACCAATACATCAACGGCAAGTCGCTCAGGGAGTACACGAATAAGCTCGACCAGCAAGTTCAGAAGGCCCGCAAAAACGCAAACCGACTCTGGAGTATGAGCGCCCAAGCTGCTAAGAAGTCTACGAAGAAGCGACGTCTAAATATGACCAAGAAGCCCAAGAGCTGTGGAGGGAAGAAGTGGAAAGGGAGGACTGGAAAGTGTAAAGGCAGTAGGTAGGGCTCTCTGCTCGCAAATATTCCGTTGATCGGCTGATATGCTTTCCCCGCCCTCCCAACTTGCGGTCCTGCCATCCCATCGGTTGTATTTCTTGTTTTTTTAGCTTTAGTTTTTTACCACTTCTTCTCCAGCCGCCTGCGATTTTGTTAGGCGTGATCGAGGACGCGCTGTTGCAACTTCCTCGCTTTCTCCTACTAATACTGTTATTATTATTATCAATATCTTTTATCGTTGTTTTTGTCTATGCTTATTGGTTGGAAGCACATTATTCAAATTGTGGAGTGTTTGTTTCATGGGAATATGGAAAGGATGGGGAACTGGCGGCGAGAGAATTGGCAATGGCACACCACTGGGAGAATTTCTCATATATATTCTTTGTTTTCTTTTCCATGCTTACTGGAGTTATAAATACTTACTTACTTAGTATTAACTATACATGCTTTTCTTGGAATAAATACTTTGGTAAATTATTGAAGATTTCCACTGTTCTCCATGTATTGAATACGATTTCTTTTGATTTCGAGCTAGTGTAGTTTTGGTTGCTCGTGCCTATTACCACAATTTCCGCCTCCTTTGTAACGTAGAGCTCGAGAGTAATGCTTATAATTCACTGAACATATACGGGCCGTATGCTCGGCGCTTAATCGCAAAGTTTTTTAGCCTTTCTTGTTGGCCGGAATGTAGAGCACTTTTTCTATTGTTGACTAGCGCTAGCTCAGGATTTAGACGTTGTCGCTCCGAGTGTCGTGTCGACTCGCTAAACTTTAGCTTGTACATTTTTGCTTGCTGTGCTCTCCAAACTCCATCGCGTCAACCACCACCACCACCACCACTACAATCCATCCAGTCACCACGCTCCAAGACCTCCTACAATTACGCAGTCGCAAGGACATCACGTCGCGATCGTATATCCGAAACATTTCAAGCTCATCTTCCACCCAATTCCATCATAATGGGCAGCATTGGCATCCCGCTAAAGCTGCTAGGTGAATCGCAAGTTAGTCATACATACCAAACCCACCGTCCATTCATCATCAACGGTCACTCACTAACCTATGATGTTATCTATATAGGGTCACGTCGTCACCCTCGAGCTCACGTCCGGCCAGGTATACCGCGGAAAGCTACTGGAAGGTACGATCGATACACCCACCCTCCGATACTATATTGAGATACATATCCAATACGGTTTACTGACTTGGCTTTCTTTTTTCTTTTGGAACAGCGGAAGATAATATGAATGTTCAGTTGAAGGATATCACTGTCACGGCGCGTGATGGACGTGTATCCCATCTAGATCAGGTCTACATTCGCGGCTCGCACGTTAGATTCTTCATCGTCCCTGATATGCTACGGTGCGTTTTGACCCGTTATTGATTCTATCTATATTGCGAGATAGTGTTGGTTTGATTGGGGTTTGGTGATTGCTAATTTTGTTTTTGTTTGGGGTGTTTAGGAACGCTCCGATGTTTAGGTCGAGGGCTGTGCGTGGTCGTGGTGTGGGTATGGCGAGAGGGAGGGCTACGGTTAACAGAGCGAAGACGCAACAGAGACGAGGAGGAGATCGGAATTAGTTTCTTTGTTTGTCTGGTGAGAAGGAAACGGTGAAGATGACGGGGGGTCGAGAAAGGTTGTATTAAAGCTAGTGGAGACGTGGTTGGGGACGTTATGGGTGTATTTATATACTGCTTGACCACGAAACTCTGAAAGAAATTTATTTTACGATTTGATATATACGAGACGGTGCCTAAATTATATCCTTTGATATCGGTATAAATCGGGGATAGATGGCGTTAGTCAAAAACCACCAAGAAGTGGCTTTTAATATGTATCGATTGCCTCACTGAATAATTGTTCAAGCGATACTCGAAGCGAATCCCACCTTCGTTTTCACTTGATTCATTCATTCACCCAACTTCACAAGCCAACCGCGTAAAAAGACCGTACGATGCCCGAACGACGCATCCTCCTCGTTGGTAGACGGGACTCGGAAGTCCTCCCCTTTCTCGAAGGTATATACAATATAATATAACAATACACGCCACCGCATATCCCCCACCAATCCTACGTAACCCCCCCAACCTACTCCCACAGCTCACCACGATATAATATATCGTATATCACAAGCTAACACCACATACTATCCTCGCAGCTCTCACCGGCTCCCTACCCACCCACCAACACGCCGAATCCCACGCCGGTCTCTCCCACAACCTCACCCTAAAAACACAATACTACACCGCCACCATCCCCCTCTGGATCGATGAAATCACCTCTCCAACAGAATGGTCCGCCGCATACTCCTCAAAAGAAGCCAAAGAGGTCCGACAAGTTCTCGGCGGGATAATATACGTTTTCAAACGACCGACCTCGGAAGAGGAGGTGGAGGATGTGGTCAAAGCTGATTTGAAGGGTGTGGAGGGGGTTGTCAAGGCGTGCGGGTATGCTTGGGATGGAGTTTGTTTGGCGGTGGTTATGCCGCATGGGATGCGGCCGCAGGTTGGGAAGAGTGCGGAGGAGTGGGAGGAGGTGACGATGGGGTTTGGGTTTGAGTTTGTGGATTTCGAGGCGAAGGGGAGGAATGAGTATGGTGGTATGTTTACACTTTCTTGTCTTCGTTGTGGTAGGAGTTGATTGTGGAGGGGAATACTAATGGTGGGGGTATATGTGGTAGAACCTGTGGGGATGGAGAGGTTGAGAGAGGCACTGGAGGCTAATGACTGGAATGCACCGATGTCTTTCGGGTTGGATGATCTTGATGATGATGAGATTGCTGAATTGGCGGGTGAAGAGATGGTCGATAAGGATGGGAATGTGAAGAATGGGTTGAAACTGGAGGCGAATGAGATGGAGCAGGAGATGTTTGGTCTACATCAAGCTATACTGGGTGAAGGGAAAGAAGGCGAGGATGATGATGATGACGACGAAGAAATACAGGTTGAACATCTGGAAGCTGCAATGCAGAGATTACAAACCGTAAAAGGTGAGAAGAATGACCTTATGAATATTCCAATTATTACTATTTACAGTCTCAAAAATATATATTACTCTGCATCGCCAAAATATTCTTTTTAGAGTTTCGTGCTAACTGCCATCGCAGACATGGTTTCGGAACTACCGGAGGACCAAAAACGAGTCTTCGCGGCAAAAGCTGTCGCCGAAGTGATAAAAACACTCTGAATCAAATTCACTATCGCAGCTCTCTCCTCCCAAATCCACCCATCGTTATTTATATCCCGGATATCAATGTCCAAAGCCCAACATTATCCAACACCCAGAAGAAAGGAAGGGTTTAACTCCTCATGAGCTTCTTCCCCTTCATCATCTTCTTCCTCTGATGCATCATATGTGTATACATCACATACGCACCAGGCACGTACGTTACATAAAGCACCACCCGCTCCATCAACGCCACCATTCCGGAAACTTCATCCAACTCGCCCAAACTACCATAAATCTCCCACGCCTCGCTCAAGATTCCGACGGGGTAGAGTATGAAAAAGGCGTTATATCGCAAGTTTGTCAGCCATGCGGGGGGTTCGCCCTGCAGGTTTCGAGCGTAGTAGGAGTAACGTATTACCTCGCTGACGGCCCAGGCGATGATCATGGAGGTGTAGACCGAGGATGTGCGCATGGAGTTTGGACAGAGGTGGAGGACGGGCCAGACGAGGTTCAGGCGGGAGGAGACTTGGACGACTGTGGTCATGAGAGGAGTTCGGACGATACCTATGATAACAAGAATAAAAGCACACGCATGAAGTTAGCTTATATAAAATAATATAATGTTTAGAAGGTTAATATATAAATAAACCATAGCTTGAAGAGCTTGATAAGAATATTATATAAAATGTGGGAATTATATTACCTGCAAGAGCGTGCACGATTTCCATTGCGGCCAACGTTTGCGTCCACTTTGTGTAATCTCCCACGCCTTCGTAAACCCTATCGAACCCATCTCGGGCGCTGGTGAGAATGGCGCGAACGAGGACGACGGCCCAGAGTGCTGATGAGAGGGTGTTATATGCGACGAGATAATTAGCTTTAAGCTTCAGTTCCTGGCGCTGCTTGGGTGTCGGCCGGGACGCCATGATTTTTTGATGATATCGATCGTATTTCCTTTACTTTCGATAGTTGTATGTCGTGTGCGAAAACGAGCGATGGACGGATAATTTGAGTACGTGGATATCTATTCTCCACCAGGATTGTGTATGGTATTTAATAGCTTGAAAAAAAGACCAGGCTTACTGCCAAAGTTTGTTGGGGGGCGCCGATTCAACCGAAACACCATGATGGGAGCTTAAAACCAGCATGTGCGCACATGCCGCCGTGTCACCCAGCCGACATTAAACTTTGTTCTTTCTGGCTAATTCTAAATTTGATGCATGGCAGAAATATATTCTATCTATTCTTATGTATCGAGATGTTGTTATAAACCAACAGGATAAATCTTTGAATAAATAGAATGTCTTGTAGTCAAGCTGGAAGCTCGGCGAAGGATATATACTCAAGTATATATATAGTGAAGAAATATAAATAAGACTCTCCTTCGTATTATTCCTCCTCGTCGTCATTGAGCTTCTGTTCCTCTTCCTGTATTTTACTTTTTACTCATATATTACATCCCTCGATGCAACAGAAACGAAGAGGAACTTGAAGCAATCAGGCACAGCAATCAATATTATCTGCTACCAACTTAGAAAATTACGCGGCGAAGATGTAAGGTTAACCTAGAGATAATACCATATTTAATATCTATCTTCAATTCACTAATTTGTTAAAACCACAGAAAAACCAGGCTCATGGGGAGAAAGTGGTGGGATGGGAATTCCTTCCCAAACCACAATTTCGTCGGCACCCTCGTCCTCTGCCTCATCATTTGTTAAGATTTTCGGGGATGATGAGTGCGAATTGATCGAACGTGCTGCGGCATAAGAAAAGCCACGCAGAATCCGTTCTAATCAATCTGTCAAAGCGATGTCGGTTATAGTCTGCTGTGAAGTGGCTCAACCAAAGTAGGTGTAACTGGTGTTTGGTTAGGGAGTTAAACCCTGGAATATTCGGACTGTTGCGGCTGCCGAGGTTTACAAAAAGCTTACTTCGACCGAAGCTATTATATGACATGTTCGATTGAGACATTATGAGCAAGAGGGGGGATTGGGGGGGAAGTTTAGACCAAATTGCAATATTGAGATCCGATAAGCCTTCTGCATACGCTGATCGCATACTGCTATACTAGATTTTCGTGGTTAATGTTACAATGAAACCCGAGAGCTATATGATTCTATGCTGTTCAAGTTGTTTAGCATCTTGATTTCTATGTTAGCGAATACCAATTGCAGGCACTTATTGCTGTGGGATGGGGAAGGGGATTTCTGGGTTGCTTATCAATTCGGCGGAAAAGCCTTTGCCGCACCAAAGGAAGATTGGATTTATATAGTCGATTTACAAAATTAAAATCTCATTGACACACGGCTACCACTAGAGCAACAGACCAGATTAGAGCTATGAATTTATACAATATATTACAAATACCGATGCACCCAATTTTTATCCTAGGCGGTTATACCGGGATTCCCGGTCAAAAGCACTTCCCCGTCTCATTTGATGCTAATATCCGCAACCAGGCATCACACGAGATCATTGATAAATAAGAAATCGCCTCTCGAGATTTATGTATATAGAAGTATATATCTATCAAAAATTGGACGGCCAACCGACTTTCCTCATCGGAATATAATGGAGAGAAGGCAAAGCAAAAAATTCGAAAGGAAGAGGAGAAAAAGGGATTGAGAAAGTGAAAAGGGAAAAAAGGTTCTACAGCGCAAGATGATCAAAAGACTAGGAAATAAACGCCGCTGGTAATGACATCCCGACATAAAAAAGGGAAGAAGAAAAGGCTAGAAAAAGTATCCCCTCCACAAATCAAAACGCCGGGTCATTATGCATAAGGAAACGTATCATAGGATAAGGAAAAGAATAATCAGAACGCCACAGCCGACGCCGTAGTCCATTACGTGAAATGCAACCCGGTTCCAGGGGAAATAAAAAAAAGAGTTTGTGCGAATGTTTGAGAGATTGCGCCAACTTGCTCCAAAGGTTAAACGTAGATCTCCCAGATGAACTTCTTTCCGGAGGCAGTTGCCTTGCAAGCGGTGATAGAGCAAGTGCTGAATTTGCGGCGCTTGCCCTTCTGTACTCTCGGTGGTGGAGGTTGACTGAGCATTTCGTTCGCACACTCGCCACAATAGCACTACAAAATACACATTAGCAGATGATCATAACAATATCACATAAAAGGCAAGCTAAACTTACGTGTCCACACTTCATCATCCAAATCTGTTTCTTGATATCATCGTCCGAATCTCCAAGCTCCTGATCACATTTCGAACAACCGATTGCATCTTCAGACTTTGGTGATCTCGTAAACCCTTCTCGGGCAGGTTTGATCGGTTTATCCTTTTGGTTGTGCTGTCCAATAATTTCCAAGTCCTCTTCGTTCCTCTGCTGGGCGAATCCAGGGATAGCCATCCAGTCCAACTCATTGGGAGCCTGAAATAAATTGTTTCGGAAGGGTAAATTCGGCAGGTCTCGTTGGGGTACGTGAGGCATTAAGGGAGCACGCGCTTCTTGCCCGGCTTCATTTCCAAACAATCTAAATCTGGTGAAATTGGGAAGACCTAAGTCTCTGACGATATCAAAAAGCCCCCCGAAGTGACCACCTACGCTCGAAGCGTTAGACCTGAATCCAAAGGGGGCGAAAAGCATGTCGTCTATTGGGGGTTCTTCTGGCACACCTCCTGCTGGTCCCGCTCTAGGTACCTGATTGTTGTTCTCAGGCGGGAAAGCGTGTTGTGACGGTTGACGAACGCGAGCGGTTGCAAAGGTCAATTCGAACTCTCCTGGCGAAGGTGGCGGGAAGTGAAAATGTCTTTGTTCGTTCCGATTGTCGTTGCGACGAACGGGCTCTGGGTCTGGATAGTCGTCTAGATCGATGACTTCAGCTCCTGACCCAGGAGCCAGCCGTCGATTCGGTGGAGGACGAACGACGGGCGAGCGAGTTTCGCGATCAACTCTGCTGTTGGGTCGATTTCGTGCGTTATACGGTGCATGTCGGTTATTGACTCGGTCCGAAGGTCTGGTTCGAGTGGGAGGAGGCGGTGACGGGGATGTCGTGAGATCTATGACTTCAGACGGAGGTGGGCGGCTCCCTGACGAGCGTTGTGTCCTGATCATTGTCGGTGCGTGTAGGAGTAGAGGTGGTCCGTTGGCCCGTCTTTGAATAGTTCGCTTGGGTATATGGAGCAGGGATAGAACTGCTATCGAACCGACACTATACTAGCGCGCAGGCAATCGACCGTAGAGAACTCGAGGAAGAATCTACGGTCGTGGATGAGGGTGAGGAGTCCACAGCGAAGGAGGTTGAAGAGGTGGAGGAGGAGAGACTGGAGCAGTCTCTCAGGTTGGCGATGCTGTTGGGAGGTGCAGAAGGTTGGAGAAGCCCTCCTTTTTCAGCCGGCGAATTATTCCTACGTGCTTACTTAATCCATCCGCCACCGACATGAACCAACTCCAAAATTTTTTAGATGGCATTTCCTCATTCCTCCACCACCAACCAAAGTTACAACAGCAAAATACATCTGACCGTCTCCGACTTTAAACAGCATAACAAAAAGTAGCAAGAATGGAGTTCGAAGTAACAATGGCGGATATCGCCAAAAAGCCAAAGCCAACGGCACCATCCCTCTGCAAAAGATGCAACCAAAACCCTCCAGCGATAACAATGCGGCACGAAGCATTATGCCAGTACAAATCCCTTCTCACACTCCAATCTAAATAATGCATATAGAATTACTAATAAATAAGCCGACAGAGACTGCTTCACAACCTACATCCGCACCAAATTCACCCGTTACATGGAACCATATAGGGTAAAACGCGGCACCGAACTCAACAGACGTAAACTCATGCTCGCCACCTCCTTCGGCGTAGCTTCCACCGCTCTCCTGGACTTACTACACTGGCATCGATCGTTACAATTAGAGCGAGCTCGAAGGGCAGAATACGATATTCACGTCGTTCATATTGACGAAAGTGTGGTGCTAGGCGAGCAGGAAGGCGTGGAAGAACGCTTAGAGACACTACGGGAGAAATATCCACAGTTCGAATTCAGCAGTTTTTCCTTAGACCGGATATACGATCTTGGGAATACAGCCGTAGAAGAGTTAGTATCGGGTACCGAAACTTTAAAGCTGGATGAACCCTCCAACACCTCGACGACTCCGAACACAAATGCTTCAACAGGACTAGAAAAACTCCGATCTCTCCTAGCCTCTCTGAACTCGCGGGCGTCGCAAATGGACATTGTGGCAGTACTACGTAGCCGTTTGTTAATCGAACTCGCGAAGAATAATTCGTGCGAAGCAATATTCTTTGCAGACTCGATGACTAGAATGGCTGCGATGGTTTTGGCGGAGGTTACGAAAGGCCGTGGGCATGCCTTGCCGTGGCTGATATCAGATGGTCCAACACCATATGGTATGCCACTGTCTCCTTTGTTTTCCTTTGTATAGTGGTTGAGTCGGGTAGCTTTTCTTGCTTGTAATACGGGTGGGGTTTGTGAGTCATAAGATTACAGTCAACCTGAAATCTTGCGAACTAGGAAATACCACTTGAATAGAAGCAGATGAGGTTATCCATCATCCACATAAATCGCTTAGATAGACACCTGGATTAACAATATCAAGGACCCGTAAAAATCGTACGACCCCTCCGCGAACTCACGAAAATCGAAATATCAGAATATACCACCTTCTGCTCTCTATGGCCCTTCTGCTCCATCTCTCAAGAAAAGGCAACCGTACAAAAGCCACCGGTAAATATGAAGAATCAAACGATAGATGAAGTGATGGGTAGATTCTTCGAAGATGTCTCGAATGCGCATCTGGTCGCAAATGTGGTAAAGACGGCTGCAAAGTTGGAGTTTCCAGATGATAGCAACCGTGTTGAGAGATTGGGGCTTTGTGAGATTTGTGGGCTGCCGATGGATGAGGAACCTAAGAATAGGAGAATCAATGCTCAAAAGTTGGCTGGTGTAGAGGTCCAAGAGGTAGAACAGCCGCAAGGAGGTAGTAAAGATATCTTGGATACGGACGCTAGGATATACTGTCTCGAGCCACCGGAAGGGGAGGAAGATTTGAAGGAGAGAAGGTGCTATGGTTGCAGACGGTCCACGCTTGGTGCAGGTAAGATAGACTGGCCGATCACTAATAGATAAATTGTACCAATATAAGCGAAATCAAAAGCAATTCGAGTCAATTATTCAATAGTATATGAGCCTGTCGCTCGTGGTATATCCACCGATAAAGCTTCACTAAAAGACTAGTATATATCGTCTATAATACCCAACCTATTTTATCCCTAATGCATGAATGATTACAAAATCCTAACTTTGTTGTCAAATCTACGGCTCAATAGTAATCCTGTCACTGCCATCATCTTGAGGTTCGTCGGCTGCCGCACTACTACCGGTGGGATGCTCCACTAAAACGTGAGGATCCCCATTTGGTTGCCTAGTACCCTTATCGGAGGATTGCTTAAATCCAAACGTAAGACGCCTAGCGGCATGAACCTTGAGCCTAGGACGATCTCTCCGCTCTTGTCTCTCACGTATGGCTCGAACCTTCCGAATTTGTCTTCGTCGGAACATTTTGGTAAGCAGTCGGAATAATGGACCGTTCCTAGGGCAGGTTATTAGAAAATATCAGATCGCGCCATAGAGTGATATATCTTACATTAAAAGAAATATGGTCGATATAGCAATTGGCACAGCCAGGTACCAAAAGAAACTATTGTGATGGCGTCAGCAATCAACAATCAATATTCCGATAAAGTGGGAAGACCTACGCATCTGAGTTTTCTATTCCAGAAAATTTGGTAAAATTCATACCAAAGTAGCCCTACGTGCAAGGTTAGCTATTTCTTAGACAGAACGAGAGAAAAACCACCATCACGTACAGTTAAGAAAGTAAGTGGCAAGAAGAAAATGGTAACCACTGTTAGTTGTCGCATATTCTCGTTTTGTAAATTTCCGACAGTGTTGAAAATATAGGCCCTGTCACCACTGTTAGATTTGATTCATACATCCAGAGAAAGATACTTGATTGGAATACATACGTAAGATTATCTGCGGACCGTTTCATCGTTTCGACCGTATCCAGTAAAACGATAGTGTGATCCTGAACGTCACCAAGATATGTATGTGTAATAGAGGAAATTCCGACACTTGTAAGCTGTCCGATTGAGTTATCCTTCCGTTTCGATGCAGATGCATCCCGCTTATGATCTCGAAGGGCGTTGATGATACCGGTAAGCGGTGCTATGGTGTTCTTTAAAAGTGCCAATTCGCTGGTAAGAATGTAAAGACGCTGGGTATCATGTAATGAGGTGTCCGTTAACACGCTGAGTTCCAAATTGCCGATAGTATCTTGGTACGCATGGATAACGGGGAAACAGAGATCGACTATAGCATCAATGATTGCTTGAACGATCATACTGCCATCACAAGAGCTTCGGAGGAGTGTGTTGGTAGACGCTAGACGAGCCATGATGGGTAGCTCGATGTCATCAGCCGAGTTTTCGAAGAAAGATATGACAGTGTTATCATCGCAGAGGAAGATGGAGCACTGTTCAACGGCGATAGCATATCCGGCGGACGCGAGGCTGGAGTTACGTTCCATGAATAGAATACGTTCGTAATTCGGTCCGCCATGGTATCGCTGTAGCGTCTGCACCGATTGGACTTCGCCTGAATCCGTGTGGCCTTTGACGACAGGGATTGATTCATCATCACTATCAACCGCTTCCTGGACGTTAAGCGCTCTTTGGTACCATCTCCTCCGTTTATTCCGATGTTCCTGCTCGGATGAATCGAGATGAACGAGCTTTTGAACAGTCATGACAATGAGCGCATGATCTGAATACCAATCCGTCTTTGAGCGACCATGCGTGTTCATGATATCCTCAATTGCCAGTCGATGTAAACCTTTATATTGGCCTAAACACTTGATGACATCCCAAGACAGACCATTGACGTTAATCCACCTGACGGTTGCCCATTTCGGTCGGGGCCTCGCCAAAAATTCGGGTAGAGTTTCGTTGATCAGCTCCGTAGTAATCATGTCTTCCTCGCCGTAATCGACAAGTGTAATCTCACATCTCGCGTACAATTCGACATCCATCTCCTGTGTCGCAGATATACCGGGTTCCGCACCGATTACTTTTGTCGGGTTTTGGTAACTTCTGGAGGCGGTCATTCGTTTGCCTCGGCGTTTGAAAGCCTGTCTGCGGGAAGAACCAGTGGAAGAGGCCTCGGAGTCGCTATCGCCCGGCGCACGTGGTGGTCCATCATCGATAGAAAGGCGAACCTCACCGGGTCTTGGGACACGATGTCGGCGGGTACTTCCTTCAGCCGTGTCTATGCGACTCAGGGGGCTGATAGGATCTTCCTCCACATCGCGAGATTTGTTGTGATGGTGGTGCTTTCCAGACATCATGTTGGATTGGGGTAATGGTGGTACCAGGAGAAAGGCTGGTGGGTAGATGGAATCATCGAGGTAATATGAAATATAGAAAAGGTAAAAGGAGGTTGACGTTGAGATTGCAGAATGCAAAGCTGAATCGGGTGCGGTGAGCGTTTAACGACGGATGGTTTTCCCAATGGTGGTGGGACAAGGTTGAATGCGCGACTTTCCCTGCCCTCAGCCCAACCCGAATTCGACTGACAGCAGATTGGCACTAAGAGCCAGTTCGATTCAAGAATTACAACATCCACAACACGCCCCCTTGAACATGAGCTGATAGTATTGAGTGTAAAGAACTCACAATTCGACATCAAATATTCTCTATAGAACCGAAAATTCTATTAATTCGAATTAGTTCTCGAGGCTAAATTCGAATTCTGTCATTGAAATTTCAATACGCATGCATACAAAGTAGCACAGGCCTGCTATTCTAAAGCTGGGAGCCACAGTACCTCGAAGCCTAAAAGCACACGGAAAAATGATGGTTATATTCTAATTTTCTTAGATCAAATGTTACAAACAAGCAAACTAACATAAAGCACGGTCTTATTCAAATCAAATGTTCAACCATCTCGGTTGCTATCCATATGGGTGTATTCCTCCAAAGCGTCAACTAATCTTCCCCACATTCCTCCTTTCCAGCCTCTCATCATCTCCCAATCAGCTTCAGGCAAGCATCTCTTGAACATCATCAACCAAGCTCCGATAATAAAATCAGCATACATCGGCTTACTCCCTTCCAAAAATGGGCCCTCATCTTGTTTTAAAAATGCTTTGCAAAGTCCATCTAAGGGCTCCGGGCCCAACGCTTTCTCCAAGCTAGCAAAAATCTTCTTTCTATTTTCCCCTTCCGATATTCGCAGCATCTCTTCCCAAGTATTAACCCCAGCTCGCTTGCACCATTCTATTTTTGTAGTTTCGAACGTCTCCGGGTTAAATGGCATCTTGCCAACACACACCGAAACATGGGAAGTGAAAAGCTGGTCAACATAGCCGTTAAGAGCTTTGTGGAGGGTGAGAGTTCCCGGTGGGATGAGGGTAGGGTTATTTGGGTCGGTTTTGTCGAGATATTCTGCAATCTCGAACGAATCTCCGACTAGCGTTCCCGTGGATGGGTCGTTGATGACAGGGAGGGTATAAAAGTCTGTATTATCATGCCAGAACTTGCGACATGATGGGACGCCGAGGGATTTACGGGTGGAGGCAACCTGCGTGAGGTCTGTCCATGAAGTCTTATAAGTGACCTTTTTGAAATTGAGGGCCAAGTTGTCAAAAACAAGCTTTGCTTAGAAATCGGTACCTGACAAGCTAAGAGCCAATGAAAACTTACCGCGTCTTCCAAGGGTTGGGTGCGTAAGTTCGGACGGGAGGACCCGAAGCGATATCGTAGAAAATAATGGGTTCGGATGGGACGAGAACCATGGTGTCGATTGAATTTGAAGTTTTGCAATTGTGGATCCAGATGATGCGATATTTACGGCTTTTGATTCGACGTTGAGAGCCAATTCGGCTATAAATACTCCTGAATTTGGGGTATTCAGTGAATATTGATACACCTTGCAGTTTTCTTCTGGCCGACGGGTATCGAACCCAATTCGATGGCATGCTAGCCGTTATGGGTTAGACTGGTATGAATCATTCCAATTCACCATCTGTTTTCAGTGTGTGGGAGTACAATCTTCCATCCGAGTTCCGATTCACTGCATACATCGAGGCAAGACTTTTAGGTTCAGCAAGGGACAAATAACCAATACTTTGGCTTGTCTGGTTGGAGAGACATCTCCAAGGGGTCAATGCATGTCTGGATATTATCAAGCCACATTACTAGCCACGACTATCTGGGGTGTGGCGGACAGACCCACACTCGAAGGGTGCCCCTGTCAAGGGCGACAGACGTGATGTCATAATGGGCAACGAATGACGTCCTGTCGCCTTTGACGCAACACAAACCACCAGACCCTCCGTTCTCGCGTCTCGAATATCAGAGCTGTTCACTCGATTTCACTCGATTCGATTGAAGCGTCTCGATAGCAAAAGTATAGACTTGAATTGCTTTAGGTATATACTTATCGTCTCCAGAGTCTAAACAAGATACTGGATTGATATAACAACAAAAAAAAAAAGTAATATCATAAAAAAGTTGAAGGTCTTACATCCTACACTCGAATGTAAACATCAATACACCAGTACAAGTTGCTATTATAAATCGAATTTGATATACGCAAGGATATATCACACCCTTGATTCGCTCCCATTCCCCACACACCGCCACTCATCCACCTTGGATAGATACTCTGTAGCATCATCAGGTATACTCGCCGGCGCAGTTGCTTGGAATTGGTATATCCCTATGATTCGTGCGAGGGGTGAAAATTCGGAGCTAGAAGAAAATTCGAGACCGGTGAAGTCATCGAAAGGCTATCTCTCCATCTTGGTTTTTCCTCCTCATCCACGCAATAGATGACCTGCTTTCGGATCAAAGTGGCTATGTTAATCCGGAATCGAAAGCTGTCCTAGCTATAAAAGCTTCCTGATCTCCCACCTGTGACATCCATTATCCGTCCATTGTAAAATTATTATTATTTTAGATCTCAAATATATTAAGCATTTGACAAGCTTTTTGTAAACCAGAACGACACACCATAACTAGAAATATATCCTAAATTAAACCAGCCCACAACCAACCATTCTCTGACCGTCAACTTGACGCTCTCTTCTACATCTACCCAGCTATCATAACAAAAATGGAAAAAATCAATCAAGCAACCACAGCCTTCAAGGAGACCATTTGGGGCAACAGCGCCAATAGCAGTACCGGTACCCACTCTGAAGTCCATAAATCCATGATTGATGACACCGTTACCGAACGAAAATTCAACGGTCGTCTCGAATCAGACCCTGACGCCGAAGGTTCCTACCAACCAGACCAAAGCGACAGCGGTAGAGTTCCACAAGGTCCCACATCGACGGGTGGAAAACCGCAAGGTGCGAATGTTACAGGTGATAACCGCGGCACAAACGAGAACCCGCATAGTAAGCTTTACCTCCCACGCTTGTATACTCGATTTTCCAGCTTGATCATCAGTCCTAACTTGCATATGAAAATCTCTAGGCTCAGCAAATGAACCGAACACCGGATTCGGGGGCAGTAGTGGCGCCCAACCCAGCGTCAATGCAGACCCTTCATCCGGCCAACAAGATACCACTAAGCACCAAGGTGGTGATAAACCCACCTCAGGTCCAGATACTATACCACCAACCGGTAGCGGCGATACTGGCATGTCCGGCGGAAACATGGGTGGTGGAGCCGGTGGTATGAAACTGCCGGACTCCGAGAACGAAAGTAAGAGTGAAGGCACCGGTGAAAAGTACGAAAAGAGCACCGGTCTCGCAGCTGATGGTGGTGATTTCGATGCTACTGTGAGTACCTCCTTCCATTTTGTTTCCTTCCAAATGCGTTGAGTCTTGTTTCTAACGAGAAATCGCAACTATAGCGTCCGGGTGCTGCTCGTGAGGCACAGAGATTAATGGATGAGAAGGGTATCAAGCACGGTGACGAACTTGGTGCCTCTGGCGAACCACCAAAGGAGAAGAAATGTAAGTTCCATAAATATTAATTCAGCCTAGTCTTCACAGTTTCTGTCTATATAAGCTAACCTATTTAAAACAGGGTACGGTGTCGACCACAGCGGTTTCGGCGGCCACGGCAGCCACCAAAACAAGCGTCTCTCATTCTCCAAGTCGTCCGACGAAAAGAAAACCGAGACAAATGATATCCATGACAATAGGGACAACTTGAACCAAACCGAAGGACATACGGACACTCTAGCAACTGGCGAGGAGCACAAAGGTCTCGGCCAGAGGATTAAAGAGAAACTCCATCACTCGTCTTCCAAATAAACCTGTTCATTTCATGAGTGTTTTACTTTTGAATGCGATCCCTTTACATGCATGCATCAGGTTGAGGTTTTGTCAGTAGTTATACACAACTGGGATTGTTACGATGCATTGATCCCCTTTTTTGTTTAACGAGAAAAACGAGATATGTAACTATTCTACAGTATCAAAGGCGGACTTCTTTGGGAATATATTGCTATTCTTATGCCTTGGCAATTAGGAATGTGAACTTATGATTTTATTGCTTCAAAATAGACGATAACGAATTATTTTCTAGATTTCTAGCTATGTACCTGCCCAATTCTAGAATTCTGCAAAGAAATAACGAAAGCATCAAATAGAACCTCTAGCTTGCAATCAGACAGCAGACCATATATATCATTGAAACAGTGTAAAGGGTATCTCGAACAAATCTCAACATGTACGGTATCGATATCCCACAGGGGAAAAAAAGATGAGGAAAAGAAAAACAAGATGTCTATCGTGCATGAGTCCCAGCCTACTCCATTGAACCTTGAACAAATAGAAACAGTAAAGAAAAAAGAGATTTGTGATGGATATAAACGCTCGAGATACCATCTTTATAAGATACGACCAAGTAGAGAAAAGGAAAACTAGAGGGAAATATTTACAAACAATTCATGGATAGGATTGGATATATACCTCGTGAATATGAATTAATCTGTTTTCTTGATAACTATGAATTTCGGAAATGTGAAAACGGAAAAAGCGGAATATTATGTCAAGTAAAGATCAAGATGATCCAACAATTTCAATCGTGACATCCCACCTACGCTTCCCTTTTCCGTAAACTCCGCCCAAACGATCCTTAACGAGTCGGGTGATTCTTTCACGGATCTTGGACTCAGTGGATGCATCGGAAGTCCGAACGTGGAGCTTGAGATTAGCCATGCAAAGGCTGTGATGAACTTGCCAAAAGGAGGCTTCTTCGATATTAGTGATCGCGGAGTCATGCTCGATCTGTAGTCGGTTGTCAGTCTATCTGAAAGTTAAGATATTTGCGGTAGGGTTGCTCTTGCGTACCTGTTTTACAACTTCATCTACACCCTCGCCTCCATATCGCATTAACAAGATGCTGCCTAATACTCGGACGAGTCTAATACCGAGCAGGATCATTGAGACGGCGATGGTCAAGGAGAGAGTCCTGTCGAGCCAGGCGTACATGGTGACAGAAAGTAGTGGAAGGATTAGCAACAATCCGGAACACGATAGTGTGAGGAAATGGGACGGATTGCTAAGAACGGATGGAAGTGACGAAATATATGCGAATCGTAGGGCTGAATTAAAGACTAGTTGTTAGTTTATGTCGAATATAATCTTCAGAATTTAATAATATACCTTTTCCTATTCGCACATGATTCTTCAATCCGATCGCCGAGACAAGAGTCGCTCCGATAACAAGTAGTGCGTAGCTATCGATCGTTCCATTGGCGACTCGCTGATGTTTATGGTGATCGTGAGTATGGGCATGGCCGTGATGGTCATGCTCCTCTGCTCCTTGCCATCCTGCGACAAGATCTTGAGCGGCGTGCTGGATAAGGTCGAACCCCATGAATAGCAAAAGCACGGACATAGCAAATCCGATCAGAACTTCAGCACGTTGTAGCCTGAACCGACGCTAGGTTAGCCTCTGTTGACAAGACCTTTTTCAAGGGGTATCTCAAGAACCGGTTGACATACCCAAAAGGATGGCGAACACTGCTTCTACCCCAAACGTCGAAATTACTCAAAACATCAACCACGACACATAGGGCGGCTGACACAGCATCATAGATCACCAGGTGTGACAATGCCGTCATTGCCAACGAACCGTGTCCCTTCCAAGCACAAAACGTTGCGATCCCAAAATGCATCAATCCCCACACGAACCGGATCTTCTGCTCCTTCGTCATACTCTGTCGCCATTCTTTAAATGTCGGGATCGGAAGTGAAACGGGGACGGCTAGTGGAGCTCGGGGTTTCGGTTCAGCGAATATCTGGTGACTTATACTAGAACGTTTATATCGATGTCCGCGACGTTGGTTCTACGATAAGGTTACACAAAAATCTTAGTCAAAGCCCTGAAACTGTTTCTACGCGAGAATGATGCTTCTGACGGAGTACAAGACTTACAGCAACTGCTCCCGGATTTGTCGGTGGCGCCATAGGCATTTGCTTGAAATTAAAAGGCGAGCGCGCGGGCGGCGTAGACGGTGCAGATGGCGGGCCATTGATGGTCGTTATGAGTGTCGTTGTGGAGGAATGAGTTCCTCCGTTCGAGTAGCCGTTCATTCTGTGGGTTTGATAAGGGGAGTATGTTGATCCAATGCTGTTGAACCTTGATGGCGACGAAGAATAACCGCACGAGTTAGTTTGAGGGGGCGAGGGGATTATGTCGATTCCTTGGAAGTCAGTTGACGCCCAAGAAAGTCTGTTTGGAGTCGGTGCTAGAGATTTCGAGTCGTACTCGCTGTCCTCAATGAACGGATCT
Source organism: Dactylellina drechsleri (assembly GCA_036971345.1). Lineage (NCBI taxonomy): Eukaryota > Fungi > Ascomycota > Orbiliomycetes > Orbiliales > Orbiliaceae > Dactylellina > Dactylellina drechsleri. Next base: position 1,371,413 of record JAJTUB010000002.1, read on the forward strand.
TCAGGAAGCGGTGTGGGAGGGGTCGGAGTTCTCGGTGGAAGCGGGATTGGGAGGTTATTGAGGGTGGTCATCCTGTTATGGCTCGCCTTAGCGGGGCCTCACCAGATGGTGTGCCTGGAAGAGCGTATTCCTGATGCAGCAGCTGGCGAGATCGAGCGGGCAAGAAACGAGGGAGGTGAGTAGTAGTTTAGAATTCTTGTTCGCGAACAGCAATAGACCGCATGTGGTGCACGTTTGGACCACCGGACCGCTCTCGATTCTATGATCTCGAATTTCGCTGTGATGGTGGTGGTGCCTGGAGATTGGACGAACCTGGTCTCGATAACCAGGATGGAAAGAAAAAGCGAAAGAATGGAATTTTCTCTCCGGATCTACCAAGAGAAAAGCAAAGGCGTCTAGCCTATCCGATGACTGATGTCCGTCCTGACTGCTGAGAGGGAGGAATGTGTAGTGAGATGAAGGCGAATGGAAATGTATTTCCGTCACTGTGGACTGCAATAGTTTTGGGCTTTTGCGATGTTCATCATGTTGGCTTCGACTCCTATTTTCTGCCAACCTATTGGGCTCGTCGGTGGATCTCGTGCATCGCATATTCCGTTGCTGGGGTCTTTTAGCAAGCACCTGCATGGGCAAAGGGGCAAAGACACTGGTGTCCTGCAGGTTCGGACTGGTCTAACTCCCATCCGGGCAGGAGGCCCCCGCCGCACACTAACCAACAGGCCGGCCAAGACTCCAATCCGCCTCGAGTTCGATCTTATTATTGTTGCATCGCCTGGCCTGGTCTCAGTAATTGGCCCAGAGAAATTGTCTGAGTTCATCGGGTGTAGAAGCGAGAAATGCGGGACGATGTGAACAGGCAAAGAATTCCAACTAATTCCCCGCTATTTAATTCAAGTATAATTCTCGATCTCAAGATATATTTCCAATTAATTTGTTTGCATTTCGAATCGCAATAACTTTTGGTCGCGACAGAGGTCTGAACCGCGTCTCACAGGGCTCCAGCTCTCTTCATCACATCTTCAAAATCCCGCCTTCGTATCACGGGAAATACCAATACCCTCGTCAGCAAACCATGCCTGCATATGGGCCAGGAAACTCGTATTTACCACTTACTTGTTGACCTCCAACCCATTTCCCAGTGACGCTTCCCGTAGCATATCTTTCAGGGTATCGTCCGTGACATTCTCATTTAAAGCTTTCGCGACCCTTTTCAAATGTTGTAGCGTTATAGGACCATCCGTGTCGCCGCCAGTGAACAGCGAAAATGCCTTGTCCAATTCTTCATTCTTGTCCCGGTCTTCATTCGTCAATAAGAACTGTTAGTCTCAATATTGCGTAATAAACGGGTAGTATGCATGCCCTTCATCTTCATCGCGGCAACTTCTAGGAACAAATCGTATGTGATGAGTCCTTCATCATCTGGGTCAATTGTTTCCTTGATATCCCTCGTCTCTGCAGCCGATAAATCAAAACCAAGACCACTACCATTCCTCGATAGATTAGCAATGAGTGAGCAGTTCTTGGGTACCAACATGTTGCAGAACAAATAACATTTAACCATATCCATTTTTACTAATAATATTCCTCTAGAAGACACTTACCTAAAAGCCTTCCTCAAGTCTTTGGTTTGGATGACATCTTTGCCCAATTCATCAGGATCAGTAAAATACTCAAAGGCTTGGCGAACCTCTTGCTCTTCTTCTGTTGACAGCGCCAGGTTTTGAGCGAGCTTCACCGTCTTCTTCTTTGGTGGTGCTGCTGCGGTTCGTTTCTTTGGAGGCTAAAATTGCTCGAAGTAATTTTAGTACATATAAACACCAAGATGATTCCTTAAAGATCTAGGATGCTTTACCATTTCGCGTGACGGTATCGCGTGCGTGATATAAATCGAAGGCTTTGAAGGTATGTTGAAGGAGTTTAGTCGCAACCACTGCCTTTGTGCTGAGGTTAGAACTCTAACATCAACACATATTGACTTCCATCTCTCGCGTGGTTGCGTTATGCCATAGCCACTCGTCTACATTACACTATTTTTAAATCCTAAGACCAAAGTCAAGAGGCCCATCTTCTCAATATCTACGATTGAGAGGTATATTCCCAAAAGGATAGACACATTATTTATTCCTTGCATCTAGCCGACAATCGGCACTCTGCACCAACGATGCGGTATGACTAAATACTAAGAATCCAACTGGATCCAAAACGAATGACAAGCACAACCCAATTGCAGAAACGAAACAAAAAAAACGAACGCGCATAGGAATCAATTCACCCGTATACGGCTGTAACCTTCAAATCCCAACGATCACTCTCTATTACGTCTAAGAAGCTTGTCCAACAAATCATCGACCCATTGCTGTAATTTTGACTTCAGCTTCGGCACCGACTTTGGTTTTGGCTTCGGTTTTGGCTTGGGCTTCGTCTTTGGTGCTGGGGGTGCTGGCGTTGGAACGGCTACCGGTGCTAGTTCTGTGGAGACCGTTGGTTTCAGGGGTATCTAGCCCCGAATGTTGTCGTACTTAGACAGAGGGTACGTCAGATAGTTTTGTTTTTGATCCAACCGATCCACACCGCCCTTCATTCACGCCTGTCAGTGAACTAGCAAATATGTGGGATGTCAAATTCTTACAAAAGTATCAACTACGGTTTGCACCAATGATCCGTGGCCAACTTTGTCACCACTGGTCTCCCACCACATGGCTCCGCCGAGACCTTGGTTCATGATATACCGCGCTTTCAATTTGGCGACATGTGGGTTATCGTACGTGATTAGGAGTCTCTGATTAGGGTCGTAACTCCAAGATGCGACCAATTCGTCATCCTGGTACTCTTGAGATCCGGGTAAGGGTAAATTCTTGTAGTCCCAGACGCCGGCTTCCCAATTTCCAGCACCCAGACCACTGTATGTCTGTCCAAGCTCCGGACCGTTCGTGTTTGCAAATCCGCGGCCATATAGAGGCATACCAAGAACAATCTTTTTCCGGTCCACCGCAGAATAAAGTTGCAGAGATGTGTCGAATGCAAATGGCGTTGATGCTGGGTTCGATTTTGACGGATGGAGGTTTGCAGCATGACCCGTCACAGACGACCAGCTGCCAGAAAAGTCGTACGCCATCAAATTCCAGAAATCCAGGTATTGATCCATCCCCGGGATGTCTAGATTGCGTACATTTTCCGCTCCGCAAGGTGCGGCAACAGATAATTCGAAGTCGCGATTGATTTGGTCGAGATGGAAGCGACAAAGGCGAAGTAAATCCACATAGTTAGCGGCATCTTGAGCATTTGCTGGGTATTCCCAATCCTTGGTGGGCGTTAGCATCAATAACTCCATTGAAGGATTATAGAGGAAGAGCATACAAGGTCGATTCCATCTAGGCCAAAATTTTCGACCATTGCAACAGCCGTCTGAGCAAATTTTTCACGTTTTTCGGGCGTATTTGCAGCATTAGGGAAGGATCCATTTTGAGAGTATGTCCATCCTCCAACTGACAGAATGGTCTTCAGTTTGCGATTGGCTTGCTTCAGAAGGTATAGTTGTTTAAAGATCCCGTAAACATTGGTGCCAGGATCATTCCATGAATCGCCAGCCCAATGGATCTACAATATCAAGTGAGGGTTTTATTAGCAGATATGTTTCTACGATGAGGTATAGATGTGGGAATATTCCTCCGTTAATAGCGAGCAGTCTTCATATAGACAACGCGTTTATAACTCATGGAGAATGACGATCGGACTTACATCTGTGTCGGCCCAGGAATCTGCTAGCTTGACCTCTCCTGTGTCACCATCAATGTTGACAAAAGCGAACAGGATATGCGTGAAATTTTGTGCCACAAGATCCTGCGGCTTGAAGTTACGTCCGTAGATCGCCTGAATGTGTTACACAAGAATGTTAGCAAGCTTATCTTGTGGGTTCTGCACCCCGTTGAAAGGTTTAAATAGGAATGGCCCACAAGGCGTTTTAAAAGGAGAGAAGAATGGAAGGGAAGCTTTACCCAATCGACGTAATAGCCTATAGTACGGAAACCGGGAGACATATTGACAGCTAATTTGGTACTACCGAGAGGTTACTTGGATAATAATGATTATGAAGAAGTTGAGTTGAACTTGAATTGAGAGATGTCTACTTCTAGAATGGACCGATATCGAAATACTTCAGTAGTTTTATACTGCACAAATTACTGCAGCTATGAATGAATGAATGGCGGGTTGAATGAAGGTGGGGTTGTGATGTCTGGTTGAGGTTTAGGTCTCGTGTCAAGCGGAGCCTGATAGGGTCGTTTATTGAGCGAGTACTTTCGTCTATTCAACAAGATCTTCCTTCTTATTGAATAATGCAAAATATAATGAAAAATAGTCGTTATTTTTTCCAGGTAGCGTCGCTATAACGCTACTGCACCGTACATTATATGGTTGGTGACGACTGTTCAGACCTGCGTGGCAGTTCTTGCGTTGTGCGGAGCCGGGGCGCCGGGGTAGCCAACTGTCCGTCAGCACGTGGGCCACCGAACTAACCACCCTGCGCGGTAAGTCGCTAGCCAGAAACACTTGTCAAGCCCCACCTGAACCAACCCTTTTAAATTCTCAATCGAACAGACCGAAATTTCTTCCCATTTCCTCTTCTATCTATAATCTCAAAATTTTATCATCTATACATATGCTAGAGCTTCATTTCGACAACTATACAAACACCAGGAATTGGAGTGTGGACACATAGATGAGATGGAAACCTTTCACGTATCTCCCCTTGGCACAAAAAAACGGGGGGTTCACAGGACACGGAGCCTCTTGATTGAGGCGACGACGTGCTCTTGTCGAGAGAAATGAGGGATATGCATGCGTGGCGACCACGAGCGCGACTTCGAAACATCGAGGTGATGTAGGGTCTGAAGTCAATGGCGATGAAATGGTTGTATTTCACCCATTCGTTCAATCCGACCTTCGGAGGCTATGAACCTGATGATCGAACCGTCTGGCTGGGAAATGTGAAGATGGCTTCTCCTCGACTTTTATAGCGTCGGACGACATTGTGAGGCTAGTAGCTCACTAGCAGTAATGACGAGAGGAATGGGCTTGATGGTCATGGTGGTCGTGGTGGCCGTGATGGTGCGCGGGATATCTTGTGATGGAAAAGTTTGATAAATGGGCTCTAGCTCGAGACCGAGACTCACAATTAACCCCTTTACAACTATTTTACAGAATGTGAAAATATGCTCCAACGTTGGTGTACATCTATAGAATAGCCAACGTGATGCTCGAATCAGATGTGAATACCAAGGAGAAAAAGAATCAAAGTTCAACTCCGTCTAAAAGAGATCATTCGCTAAGAAGAAAGCTACATATACCGAAGTATCTTTGAAAATCCGCGACAAACTCGTGGTAATGTCATGAATGCTAAAGACAGAATATACAAGTACCATATAATCAATCAATAAATAAAACAAAAATAAAACCAGAGTCGAAAACGGAGTGATCATGTCTGCTGTGACAACCTGTTAGTATGTCATCTCAATTCGGCAGGTCCCATACCTGCTACCCTGGTTAGATCGATCACTCACCTCAGCTGCATCGACCATGGAATACAAAACGACAAACATGTCCACCAGCGGACCCATATCCCCAACGTTCGGGAGCATGCTGCCAATATTCGCGTGCCGTTTTAATATCGAGGATACTAAGATCCTGTTATCTCCTAGGAACTTTTGAGTCTGTCCCAGGTCTGACTTATTGTACAAGCCCTTGCAGAGCAGACAAGACACCAGAACCCGGACAAAAGATAATAACAGATCATAGTAGCTCGATATGTTTTTGCCTCCCATAAAAGCTACGTAGGAAGATAGTATTAGAGAACCGAGTCGGAAAATCCCTGATAGCAGGTGTTCTGGGAATGTGACTTACCAATACCAATATCTGGGTCGATAGTGAAGAGTCCACACTCTTTCAGGATGGCAAAGTAGCCAGCGTTAAGTACCATACTGGCACCGGGCTTGGTACGAGAGAGTCGTAGAAGTAACCCGGTGATTGCTTTGACCAATGTCATGAATGATTCACCACCTGGATTATATCTAGATTAGAATCTCGTGAAATCAAAACGTGAAGAGTTAAAGTAGAAAAACATACCATCTGTCACCTGTAATGCTTCTTGATCAAGTCCTCTAAGTGATTGCACTAGTACAACAATGAGATTCTGTCTTTTTAGAACATCAATGATGTAAGTTGATTCCTCCTCCTGGCCAAGGGCAACGAGGGCATCCAGAAGGTTCAGCGCGAGTAATTTGCACGTGCCAGCTCCGACATAGGCGTCGTTGCAAAGAATCTCAAGGAACCGTTCTCCGCTGCCACGGATTGTCTGCAAACTCCGCCGATTTAGGATAGACAGTTGGCTTGATAGGCCTGCCATCCCGTCAAGATATCTACATAGAATATCATAAAAGTCTTCCCGAACTTTCGCTGAGGCGATCGGAGACTGTGCTCCGCGTAGAGAGAGTCGGAAGAGTTGGTAGAGGCGATCATGAGCCACATCAGCTCCTCTATCTCTCCCTACATTGATGGATGCAAGGTCGAGATTAGATATCAGAGATTGAGCTACGATGGTCAACTCGGCAGTTATACGTTCATCGCTTCCACAATATTGCTCTAACTTAGGTATTATCGTTTGTAAGGCCTGCATGATATATGAGGACTTAGTGACGGGATCGGAGAGTGTTGTTTCCAGGATAGCAACAACTAAACGACACCAATGTTGTAGACAAAGGATTCGTGAGACTTTATATTGCCGGGAATTATTGTCTTGCTGAAGGTATATGGCGATGGTATCTATCTCAACGTCCATAATCTCCTCTGCTTCTTCTCCACCACGTCCACTCTTTTTGATCTCCGCTTTCTTTAATTGAAGCATTGAACGAACATTATCGAGATTATATCGCTCAACTTCCTGACCGGCAGCGCTTCTCGAATAAGGGGTAAGGTTTAAACCTCCAAAGTAGGATACCTCTGGAGGCGCAAAGCCACCATCGACATCGAGCTCAAGGAAATCTAAGTAGTCTAAGATATTCGAATGGTTAAGTCGGCTGTCGAAAGCGTCTGTTACTCCCATGAGACATAGATAGTACGCGTTCAGAGAACTTGATGCGCCCAATAAAGACATCTGACGAAGCTCGAGAGCAAGGTAGTCGAGAATATACGTCCGGCATTCAATGTAAGCCCGACAACAATCGGCGGAGGTGTTGAAGAAAAAGTCTGGCGAAAGGAACGGAATGCCATCCCAAAGAGTGGAATTGTTGATGACTGCTTCTTGTGAAAATTGGGCAAAGAAGAATTTGTTTTCTCGCAGAATATATAAAGTATCAGAAGAGGTAAGTTTCGATTTCCAGAGGAAATGCAATATTGTAAGCGCCATCCGTTTCAATGCAATCAATTCACCATCAAAAGCAGTTCCTAGTTCATCTCTTTCTTCCCATGAATTGGCAATGTTGAGGACGGAATGAAATACGGAGGTGCCGGACCCAATGCCGCTTGCTTCTTCACTGATTTCAATAACATTGTCAATGACCGAAAAACCGAGAATCAGATGTGCGAGAGTAGGCTTATCTGGAGTCGAGGCTAAGCAAGTGTTTAGGAACGACAGGACTTCCAACTTGACTACTATATCAGGGTGGACTTGTCCTTCTAGAACCATACTTGAATCAATCCGTTTTTCAAGACAGTTGATAAAACCGAACGCAATTCTTCGAGATTCACCTTCCGAATCAGTGATTGTAAGTAACCTATTCTTTCCACTTGTTCTACTAAAGTGGGAAGTAGGCGTATTTGTAATGACGTTGGAAGCAGCTAAGCGAGTGAGGAGTTTGAGCGAGGCGACAGCCAATGTCGAATGTTCCATTCCACCGAGAAGGCCAAGGTGTACGACTATGGAGAGATGGTAGAGGACTGCGGTTTCAAATGAGGAAAGTGCGGTATTCGCTACGCTCTTTCGTAAAGCATTATCGTCTTTCCATAGCTGTGGGCGGACAACTTCGAGATAGGTGTGTTCTTTGTCCATGATAATTGTCATGATCTGGACTGTCATGAGGAGGCTCTGGATTAGAGCTGAGTCTTCTTTGGCACCATCAGCGGATTGGACTCCCCTACGGATGATGGAGAACAGAGAACCAAGCACAGATTCACTGAACAGATGATCCATTAGTCTGGAGAATGGATGGAGCTTGACGTAAGTAGCGAGATCGGATGTTTGTATAACAGCATCCACAGGGATTGGAGCAGTGTTGGCGACAACTATTAGTTGGTCGTCGAAGGAAGAGAGAGAAGTAAGGATGAATTCTAGGCAGGCAGTCTGTAATAATAGACAGTCGTTGTCTGAGAGTTGCTTTTGGCCGTTCGACTTGCTAATAGCATCAGCTTCCGTTAATAGTTCTACGACACTGTCAACGTAGAAATCGATTCCAGGAAGTCTGCTCGAGGTACCCAAGTTCTCAGGGAAAGGGAGAACGTCTGTCAAAGATGGGTCAACAGGCCGCACTAAAGCTGTCATCAATTTGACGAATGCTAGTGCGGAAGGAAATGATTTAGTAATTATTTCGGATTTTAAAAAGGCCATGTAGCCGTTGGGTTTTGTCCGAAGTGGTTGAAGTGCAGGGCCACTGTGGGGAAGGGGGTTTAGAATCCATTTATCAATCGCATCCCACAATTGAGTGTTGTCAGTTTCCGACTTGTTTATGCAAAAGGCGGCGATGGTATTGAATATCGAAGCTATCAAGGTGGCTGGTAGGGGCGAGTCCAACATTTCCATCAAAGTGGGGATCAAAAGCGCATTGGCACTTTCAAATATTCTATCTCGCGCCGCATCGTTAAAAGTGATGACTTGAGTGATAAGGCGAAGATAAGCATCGATGACCCTAACACTTTCCTCGTCGAGTTCTAAAGGTTCTATTGGGGCGGGGATGCCACGATAGCCAATAGTTGGCGGCGTTGGCTCAGGGCGCGGCCGAAGCTGAGAAACGTAATACTGGAGAGACTGGAAGATATAATCCCAAGAAACCTGTTGGGGCCTTCGGGTTTTTTGGGTTTGATGTTGCTGCGGGGTTTCTTCAGTGAGGAACTGATCTGTTTTCTGGGCACTATCGGGACCGAAGGCAAGGGAGGAGAGCATGTCGCAATAGGCAGCAGCCATCATGGGTGTCTGGCGTTGAGAAGCCCATGTTAAGAAGCCGTAAAGGTTGCTCTCACGGTCGTTCCAGAAAGTCATTCCAGCGTCCGAGCGATTTCGGAATACAAAGCCAATGAGTAAGAAGAAGCGCTCTAGATTGTACGCACTTTCCCGTTGTATTAAATGATCTTCTTCCTCGATGGATTTGATTTCCTTTAGAATGTCTGCCATATTGCTTATGAAGCTATCCATGAAATTTTCGAGTTGGTCGTTCATTGTTTTACGAAAATATGGCAGTAGTCCCACCATATCCGTTGCTTGTATTGGGGTCTTTGTTTGTAGGAAACGCCTGAATTCGTTCCTAGATGCCTCGACTTGAGAAGTGGTGTTGGTATCTGCGGCAACAGCCATAACAAAGTCAAGAGCACCATCTGCAAGCGCTAGTTTACAAGGATCGTGGATGTCTTTTTGATAATCAACTTGTATAGGAAGCGTAGCAGGTGCGTCTCGAGCCAAGCCGTTCATTTCGGTGAACCAACATAAATGAACTGCTGCATGGAGAAATTGAAGATCCCAGCGATCGTCTTTACTAGATCGCACGAATTCAGCCTGTTTTTGTTTGATTTCCGTGACAGTGTTTTTCGTGCTTGGAGAAAGCACGAACGAAACGATGGATAAGAAGGCGGGAATTTGGTGTACTAAGAGTACATCGTACTCTTTCTGCGACTTCAAAGCAGCTACGATACCGTTGAGTTCGGGAAGTCCGCATTGTTCGAGACTGATTAAAGACGTCAAAGATAGCGCTAAGGCTTGGTGCTGCTGTGATAGAGCATTTGCCTGAAGCCAAAGTGCATCTTTCAGCTCGCCGGCATTGACTAAGTTGTGAAAAGTCGCTAGTCGAAGCTTGTCTGCAAGTTGTTTGATCCAGTCACGTATATTACCCATAGTCGCGATAATCTTCTCCCCAAATTTCGTTGCTTTAGCAGCAATAGCCATCGTCGACGCCTTTAGTATATCCCGTAGCTCAGAGTCCAGGTCCTCGTTATCTGATAGCGAAAGTATGAGGCGAACGCATTCTACAATGTAATGTCGTCGTCGGTGGAATATGATAATAGCGGCTTGACGTGGTTCTCGATCTAGGCTTGTACTTTCCTCCTGGCCCAGCAGCAGAAGTTCCGCAGCAACCACTTCATCTAGAGAGAGTTCATCGGCCAGCTCAATTGTAGCCTGTATGAAAATGTCGTTCAACTCGTATTCATCGTCGCTGAGCTGCACCTTGCCTATAGTACGAGGATTGAATTTAGTAATCATCACTTCTTCTCTGCATTGTTTGAAACTAGGCCTTCGCATCCAGCTTTCCTTACCAGATTGAATCTTCTTGCGACTCTCCTCGCTCTTAGGCTGTTGGTCTAGCAGCTGCTTAAGGGCATCCTGATGGCGGCTGAGGAGATCGTCTAGGGTATCTGAGGGTACAGGATTCGACTCTGCGATTGCGAGCAATACCTCGTGTAGGTCCTCGAAGTCCGATAGAAGCCAGGCTGGGAGAGACATGGCTTTACTCGACTTCGCAATTGGTCACGCCGATGGGCCTATTGCATGCCTTTGTTGACACCGGCTTCGAACCTAACAGCCACAGCCCTAGCCTTATTTTTGCGACGTCGGTGTGAGAGATGCGCGTTTATCGGCGGTGCGAGGCGAGAAAAGATGATTCGAAGGTTTTCCAAGTCGCGAGTGTCGGCGCCGTTGGAGATAGGTTTTGCGATTCCGTTTGGCGAAAGGATGGTGGATGATTGGTGGTTGGACTCGAGTTGCAAGGTTGATTCTGATGTCTGGAGCAACCGAACTTTTCCTTGACGCGTCGTTGGAGGTCGCACCCAAGCAACCAAAACCCAGCGACTTCTCTAGGCCTTGGACCAACCAGACGAGAAGAACAGGAGCCCGGCCCAAGTTAGCTCGTGCGCCGATGTTGACAGAATCCCCAGGCTTCTCTTACACGGTTTCTACACCAGCAGCCTGCGTATTGACGCCCTTTTCCCGCTATTTCCTGTGGATTTCATGATACCTAGATATTGGACATCTTGGTCATGCTTGTGAGCCTTTTCGCTTGTACCAAAGCGGCTATTTCGATTAGATATCGAACCTCCACTAGCATGTCTTCTCAAAGCATATATCACTAAAGCCTCCAGCATATGTTTGTTTACGTGGACCAGCAATACTCGATACATCCCGTATGTTCATGCATCTGGCTTTTATGTTCGATCTTTTGGGAGGAACTACCACAAAGCTCATCAACAATTCTACCAACTCCACACGCTGCTAATTTAATATATGGTAGCATCCAATCTCTATAAAGTTCTACCTTGTTCTATTACAAATTCTGGTTTACTCTTTTTATTTTATTTTTTTTGCATATTCGATTGTGAAAAAGATCTTGATATAACATCAAATCCGCAAGCCCTGAAAGAGCAGCATCATTCGCCAAAATGTCTTCTGAAGTTAATTTATTCAAAGCATATGGTATGTTCATCTAATCAGTTGACCATATTAAAATAAAAAATCGTTATTGTATTACTTACACAATCTCCTAGACTCAATACAGTCCGACAAGGCGACTGTGCGCCAAGCTGGTCTCAAAGGTTCGACGAAAATGCTGATTGAGTATATAAATTCATCTATATGTTACTGATCGTATTTTGGCTTCTAGACTTACGGTATCTTCTTAGCAAGTCCGATGTTTTGTAAGTACCTACACGCGAATGTATCCTATTCGAAAATGCTGACACGATGAATTTATAGATACAGCTTAACAGAAAAGTCGTTTCACAAGATGTTTGAGGCTCTCTTCAGAGCATCGATGCTTGAGAAATCTGCGGCAGCGAATCAAACCAAGGAAATCCAACGGAATACCGTTATTGGTAGATTTGAGTATGCCGCGGGAACGATCAGATTCGCAGTTGAAAAGTGTGGAACTCGTCTACGATACAAGACTATCAAAGCTATCGCCTCGCATATCACGCAGGTTCTATTGGGTCTCGACCATGATCTATATTTTACTACTATAGAGGCCTACGTTCGTGCTCTAGCCTCTTTGCTGTCTTTCCCATCTCATAAAGAGCATCTTTTGAAGGAAGACTGGATAGAACTGGTTGAATTCTGTCTCCAATACCTCGAAATTAGATTGATGAGAGAACAGCAAGATCCCCAGAGAAAGTCACGACATGCTTCCGCAGCACTTGACCGGAACAGGGGCTTTGGTTCGATTGGAACGGATATGATGAACTTCCTCCAATCGCTTTTGTCAACACCACAAGCTTATGTCGTGGACGGAGACCATATGCCCAAACTGGTCGATACGGTACTGGCAGTCTTAGCGATTACTGAGCACGATATACCTTTTCGCTCCATCTTCTCGACACTCAACTCAATACTGGATTCTGTAGGAGCAAATAATCTCGAATATGCGGTCAAGATTGTGAGGGCAACCGCGCCCGTCCTGGCTAGAATCTGGTCTAACGTAAAATTGCCAGCATTAAAAGACCAGGTTATCATTCATCTAATACTCAGCCTATCTCATATATTTGCTCTCTTGAAGTCACCCTCAGAGAATATCTTGCGCGGCAATCTTAAAGATATATTGGAAGCAATGGATGAGGAATACATGGCTAGACTCACAGAAGGTCTAGAGGGTAAGTCAAAGAAAGTCGGAAGGATTGGTTTGCGCAGCGAAGACCTTGTATTTGAGAGTTCGATTCCCTCTGCTACCATCAGAAAGAACCCTCTAAGGACGGCTACTTTCGCCCTTTGCCATGGTGTTTCGAGGGACGAGGACGGTGATTCAAGGAACGAGCAAGGGTGGATCATCCCTCAGTTGATGGCATCTATCATATACACCCTTCAACAGGATCTCGAGGACCCCCAAGCGATGGACATAGATAATATCAATGGTGTTAGCATCAAACGTCTAAAGCTCGAATCCCATATGGATGAAGTTATCCGCCATCTCAAGTCTCCGAACCAAGCCAAGAGAATCTTGAGTATGCAGATTCTCTGCTTTTATGTCGACAAATGGATGCCCGATCCTGCAAGCGCAGAAAAAGCATTTAGCCATCTTTTGTCTCAATCTTCGAATGACAATACAGAATGTGCATCCTGGGCCATGCTCGCAATAGCAACGTGAGTAGACAATCAAAGACACACGTTGAATAATCACTAATATAATTCTATAGTCTCTACAACAATCCCAAGGCAACTGAATTGATTGAGACTTTGGATAACCTAGGATCTTGGCAAACGGCTATGAGAAACATTACTTCACCTTCGATGTGTCGACCAGCTTGCCATCTCCTTCGTCTTATGCTTTCAAAGAAGACTATAAAGTTCCCTGATGTACAAGAGTCTGTTGATGATTTGCTATCCAAGATTGAGACTCAAGGTCCGGCTGTACTTGCAGATTCCGCCGTTAGTTTTTGGCATGAGGTCTCGAAGAGCCGAAGAGAAAATGCAGCAATATCTCGCGTACACTTTGAAACTCGACTTCTTCAATGGTTTATTACGAAATGGAGGGAGTGTAAGTGGGCCCCATTATCAAATTTTGTGGAAATTACTGACTTCCCGAGTAGTGAGACTTTTTAGGGACCCCAAGAAAGGGCTCTCGGCGACTAAAGCCTCTGTACCGGAGATCACTTCCATAATATCCTTTTGTTGTGGACAGGAGTATTTCCCCTATATGACCTATGCGGATAGCGTATGTGATCGTATTGGCCAAGCTGTCCAAAGAAGTATTGTTTCTCTCAAACCCCTTTCATTCTTGCTTCTTGGGAACGATTTGGCGGAAGAATATTCAAAATCAGAAACGACCCCAGTTTTCAAACCATGGACAAAGCCTGATCCTACAAAACGCTCCGCAGAAGCTGAGACTCAACTACTGGAGTTCCTCAATCGAAATCTTGATAGTAATCATGAAGAATGGGATGAAGTAACCGCGAAAGATGCATTAAACAAAAAATCTCTTGATCGAGATGGTATACAGAATTTAACGTTGACCTTAGCCATTCTTTCAATATTTGGAACATTCTTGAATCAAAATGAAACTAAAACTGCTGAGACGTTCTTCACAAAAATAGCTGCTCTCAGGTCCAGCTTCAAAGATCACCTAACCGACCGAAAAGTCGACCCAGAGTTTATCGATAGCCTGGTAATGTCGACAATGGAATTCTTACCTCAGATTACCAGCCACACAACAGGTTCAGAAGATGTCAAGTGGAGACTGCTAGAGAGTAACTCTTTTACGCATCTTCTAGTGGCTTTAGATGCAATCATATCATCCAACTTATCGGTAGCCACTCTAAATTCTCAAACCGAAAGAGACGACGATGAGATGGACTGGGAGGATATGATGCAAGCCCGCGACTCGAAGATGTCCGCCGAAGATGTCCCAAGAGAGATTTACGAGGCAGCATGCGCTCTTGAGACCAACAAAATGACCGTCCACGAGGCTCTTCGCTTCCACGTCCTGGCAGTCAAATACAGAGACCCTAAGCTAGCATGCAGACAATTCGCTTTATTTTTGGAGAATCTCGCCCAAGTTCAATTGATAATATCAAGACCGGTGATCAACGAATTCTTGGCTCTTGAGTCGAATCTATCTAGATCTGAACTCGCAGACTTGGTCACTTCAATTGCGAAAAAGCTCTTGTCAACTTACGAATTTGAGAGGTGTGAGGTTGGGACTATGATTGCGATTGAGGTTCTAAAAACTTTGATCCGGTTATGGGCTCCGCAAACAACTGATGACGATTTGCATCAGCGCTGCGAAGATGTCTACAATTGGTTGATACTTGCGGCGTTGGATAAGAGAGCTCTGTCCTATAAAATCCGCATGGAAGTTGCAGGTCTATTGCGAGGAATGCTTTCGGTAAACATTTCTTACGGACAAAAACCAGGCTCCAAATCTCTACGAACAAACTTCCTCAGATTGCTTCAAGATGACGACATCAGGGTTCGATATCTTATGGCCGATTACCTTCCGACGTTGTTCTCGCTCTACTCAATCGAAGTCCATGCACGTGTCTATGACGATGTGACCAAATACCTGGAAGCTGATGTTGACAACTTGGAGGGACTCGCAATGAGAGTACACAGTCTTTCACGGTTGATATCAGCATCCTTCCATGTTATGAAAAATGCCGTCTTTCACATTTTCGAAACTGCTTGGAAAGTACCGCATTCCAAGTCGCACGCTGCCAGCGCAATTTCCACCGTTGCAAAAACTCTCAAGAACAGTGATCCTAGGGAAGTCTTTCGACTCTTTAAATCACATCTTATCCATTTATTCCTCCAAGAAAACGCAAAGCTTGATCCAGAATTTCCCTATTCTATCTTTGGTTATGGAAGTCTTGCCGAGCTTTACTCTGACTCAGAAGAAGAGCTTGTAGCTCAGGTTCTCATGTTTAGTCGAGATGAGGATGCTATGGAGATTTCAGAGGTTCTTGAAGTTTCGTATGAATCACTGATCCGGAAGAGCTTTCATAAAATCATCGCCTACAGCACTTCTTGGGCGTCAAGCTCTGCGAAGGACGATAGCAGAAGATCTGGAAAGGGAACTGCCGACGGCAGAATTCGGAAGCGCCTCGGAGATGACGCATACGCGGAACTCATGTCTGAGAAACTTGCCATGATACTTTCGACATTCTTCGAAATCTACACAGAGGATGACGATAACGAGAGATCTACGCAAACTAGTCAAGAAGACTCGAGTAGAGAGCACCATCTCGCTCGAAATACTGCATTGGCGCCAGCTTGGGACATCATGAAGTCTATTCTTGCGGTCAATTATTCCACAACAAAGCTTGGACAGGTTACTAAGCCTGCATTCAAACCTCGAGTGATTGTCACATCTGTGAATTTCATATGCGGCAAAGTTAACCTGGGCAACATCGGGTCGATGTGGGATAGTCCGCTTTATACTTTCATTGTGCGGCGACAGCTGGGGATGATCCAAGAAGCCCTCGGTAGCATGCAGACTTGTGTGGTTATCCGTACCATTCGATTCATTATATCCCTAGCTGGCAGAGTTGCTGTTGAAGGATATCCGCTCGAGTTGACGATTCACGGCTTGATGCCTTATCTGGTAGACCCAGTCTGTACCCGAGATACGATTGGAGTTCTTCAATACCTCTTCACGTCCGGGAAGGATCATTTGATCAAAGTCCCAAATTTTGTTCTCTCATCGAGCCTCACCATTCTCTCATCTTTAAATTCCTTCCTTGATACTGATGTATCAACCCCAACGAAGCAAGCCCAAATGCTTGATTGCCGTGACGGAGCAGTCGCATTTAGGACGTGGTTTTCGGAGTACCTCCAGAACTATAAATCATCCACAATAAATGAAAGCCAGCAAACCACTTTCTCACAAATCACCACGGCAATTATAGATTGCCAAAACCCAAATTCGGATACGGTCCTTCTCCGAAGCTTACTAAGAGATGAGAATACGAGTTCTGAGAAACTGCTGAACGAGGCTACTAAGAGAACCGCGTACGCAATTCTAGGAAGCAATTTTCACCGGTCGCTGGCAGGTGCACATAAGTGGATACAGACTGATAAAGAGGCCTTTAATATTGGACGAATTCTATTCCGTGTGTGTCGAAACTTCACTACCAGCGAAGAGTTTCTATTGTGGTCGGCTAGGGTTTTTGGTCGTGCTTTTACCGCAAATGGAGAAATTCCTGATGAATGGATGCAAGAAAGCCGGGTCAAAGAGCTAATAATGAAAGATTCTCAGACTCTTCTTGAAGGCAATGCTTCCAAGATTTCTCTGCTAAGGATCATCGAGAGCTATTTGACGAGCACAGCAAAGGATGAAGTTGGAGTAGCTGAATCAACACTTCGAAATATTGCCTTTAGGGAAGCTAACTCTCGTGATGGCAAAGATAGCCTCATCGAGAAATATGTTTCTGGTCAAGCTATCACCGCTATGCGTTGGATAACTATGCAGCCCCCTCTTCACTCACTGTCAGATGGCCCGATGAAGCTTCCCGAATCGTTGAAAAACTCGAAGCGTACAGAATTACCACCTTTCCAGACATGGGTCAAGCAGGTTGCCATCTGGCTTTCCAGCCAGATACAGCACGATAGTATATCTGCCAACGTCCGACCATTACTATCTGCTGTGGACAATTTCGCTGAGAAGGCATTACCGTACCTCCTCCATATCTTGCTTCTTGAGCAGTTCCTCGGTCAGGAACAGCAAGTGAGAAATCAACTCTCCAAATTCTTCCGTGATTGTTTCTCCAACTGTTCAGCCGATCTTATACCTTACATTTCAATTCTTATTGAAGGTATTTTGTATCTACGAACCCAAAAGGTTCCCGAAGAAGCGACACCGTCTGACCGAGATGATTGGATCGACCTTGATTACGGCGATGTTGCAAGAGCAGTATCAACTTGTAATCTATTCAAGACGGCATTAATGTTTGTCGAGCTACATGTTTCACGAACTGGAACTCCCTTCGAAGATAAAGATCTTCTGCTTCATATTTACCAAAATACCGGAGAGCCGGATTCCTACTACGGAGTCCAGAAGACTCAAACGCTGAAATCCGTGATGCAAAGATTTGCATTCGAAAACGATGGATGGAAGAGCCTTTCATTCCAAGGCGCCCGGCTGGAGAACCATATGCTCCAACTCCCCGCCGGAAATCCCATCTTCGATGCCGAAACAGCCAGCGGCACTGTCAACGCTCTAAGCGCCATCGGACTAAATGCTCTATCTTACAGCACTCTACAATCCCAAGGCGGGGGGAGCGGCCAGCATGAAGATAATACCTTCAAGACAGCCTGGAAGCTAGAACAATGGGATCTACCATGTCCTACCAGTTGCAACTCTAACTCTGGCGAGCTATATCGCGCCCTCCAGTTGATAAACATCAAACCAGATATAAAGCCTGTAACAAACAACTTGAATCAACCATACTTGGCATGCTTGCAACGGGTTTTATCACCAGAGAAGACCAGTCTTAGGTTATCCGCGAATATGCGAACCTTAGCAATGTTATGGGAAATCGAGGAAGTTTTGAGCGCTGAAGATGGGACTTCGCTACGGAAAGTTTACGAACACCTCTATTCTCGTGATAAGTGGATGGAAACGGGGAGGTAAGTTTTGTTCCTCGAAGAAGAGAATGAAGGTTTCTAATCGAAAATAGTTTCAATGATGTTGATGACATATACTCGGCTCGAATGGCCACCTGTCGCTCAATGGTAAAGAGACCGCATCTTCGAGCTCACGCACGGGTTGAGATACAGTCAGTTCGACTACTAGAGGCGAAGACTTTGATCAAGATGTGTCAGATCTCTAGAAACCATAACGTCTTGCAGAAATCGTTGACAACTTCCGTCTCTTTGAGTGAGATGATTGGACCTTGCAGAGAGATCGGAGTCGAAATCGAAGCTGCTGCGGTACTGGAAGCTGCGAATGTTTTGTGGGACCAAGGAGAAACCTTACCAGCCATTGGCATGCTTCAACCACTTTTGGATTTGTCAGAAGGAAATGGTTCCTATTTGAAGCAAGCTATTCCTATTGGACGTCCGGAGCTTTTGGCAAAGACTGTGAGTTTAGCCAAACTTCTCAATTGATCTGGTCTTTACGCTAATTACGAGGTATAGGCAACATGGACCGCCGAAGCACGTTTGAAGAAACCAGACGTAGTAATGGAAGAATACTTTAGCAAAGCCGTGAGAGAGCTCGAGAAGGGTGTGGTCGCTCCAAGCGACGGCAAAGTATACCATCAATTCGCCATGTTTTGTAACCAGCAACTTCAAGACCAAGGAAACCTCGAGGATCTCAAACGAGCTGAAAAGCTCATGAAACAAAAAGAAGAAGAGTTTCAGGAACTGGAGAGGTTGGTCAGAAATGCTAGCGGTACCGGACCTAAAGCGGATAGCTACCGTAGCTACCGAAAGAAAGCTGGGGTACTCCTCACTATCGACAAGGACGAATACATGCGACTATACAGCAACAGACAATTATTCCTAGAAAACTGTCTTGACAACTATCTGAAATGCCTGATCACTTGTGACGACTACGACAGCGATGCCACCCGCTTCTCTTCCCTCTGGCTCGAACATTCGACCAATGATGGAGCGAATGCAGTAGTAGAGAGAGCGCCTCTGGATAGCGTCGCATCAAGAAAGTTCATCCCAATGATGAACCAACTATCCTCACGTCTTCTCAACGACGAAGACCAATTCCAGACCCTCCTCTTCACGCTCATTTTCCGAATATGCAGAGACCATCCTTACCATGGCATGTACCAAATCCTCGCACTAGAACGTCAAGTGATCCGACGAGACAACAAGGACCCATCCGCCGCAGGCCGCCAACTTGCCGCTCGACGAATGCTAAAACTCCTCGCCGAAGACCAAGTCTCCAATGTCATAACACACAATATAAACCTAGCCACCGCGCATTTCATGAGTCTAGCCCAAGAGAAAGTCGATAAGAGACCTAACAGTGTATCCTTCAAAAAATTCCTCCCAAGACACTGGAAACTATTCGACCAAGACATTCCGAAATGCAGGATCGCACCCCCCACCATGCGTGTCGAAGTCAGGTCGGACTGCCAATACACCAAAACCCCCTTCATGAAAATGTTCGAACCAGACATCAGCATCGCCAGCGGCATAAGCATGCCCAAAATCCTCGCCTGCCGCGCCTCCAACGGCGGCCGGTACAAGCTCCTCGTCAAAGGCGGCAACGATGACCTCCGTCAAGACGCAATCATGGAGCAAGTCTTCGAACAAGTCAGCGAACTGCTCCAAAAGAGCCGCATCACCCGTCAACGCTCCCTCGCCATCCGAACTTACAAAGTCGTCCCCCTCTCCACCACATCCGGCATCATCGAGTTTGTCCTCCACACCGTCCCCCTCCACGAATACCTCCTCCCAGCCCACCAATGCTACCGTCCCAAAGACTGGCGGGCGCCACAATGCCGCAACGAAATCCAACGAGCGCAGGAGAAACCCCGTGAAGCCCGCGTAAAGGTGTTCGAACAGGTGATGAAACACTTCCAACCCGTCATGCGGTTCTTCTTCTTCCATAAATTCACCGGTCCGGATGACTGGTTCACCAAACGGCTCGCGTATACCCGTTCCACAGCCGCAATCTCAATCCTAGGCCACATCCTCGGTCTCGGTGACCGACACGGTCATAATATCCTGCTAGACGAACGTAGCGGCGAGGTGGTACATATCGACCTAGGGGTAGCCTTCGAACAAGGCCGTGTACTACCCGTTCCCGAGGTTGTTCCGTTCCGTCTTACCCGCGACATCGTAGACGGCATGGGCGTGACCAAAACAGAGGGTGTATTTCAACGGTGTTGCGAGTTCACGTTATCCGTGTTACGTGATGAAGCGCACAACATCATGACGATATTGGATGTACTGCGGTACGATCCGTTATATTCGTGGACGATATCGCCGGTGAGGGCGAAGAAAATGCAGGAGGAGTTGAGCGTGGCGGGGAATGGTGATGCGGCGGGGGGCAAGAAGGGAGGGGGTGGGGAGACGACGAATGCGAGTGAGGCGGATAGAGCATTGACTGTAGTGATGAAAAAGTTGAGTAAGACTTTGAGCGTGCAGGCTACCGTGAACGAATTGATCACTGAGGCGAGCGATGTGAAGAATTTGGCGGTGTTGTACGGTGGTAAGTGCTTCCTCTGTTTTATATATTTTGATCATAGCTGATAAGTTTGAATGTAGGTTGGGCGGCTTATGTGTGATACTTGCGTTTCTCATCTAGATTGTGGAGGTGACAATTCAGACAGCCTTTGAAATAATTTTCTTCGTGGATATTCTTTCTTAGGTAATGCATAACTAGCGATATGAATATAAACATGTACTCTACGAGCATCTACCGCGTTGATTTGTTTAAAGGCTCTTACGTTATTATTAGAATTTTTTAGTACAAAAAGAAAGGTATTCCAGTACTTAAGTATATACAAGCCCAGTCGCGTTCATAGTCGTCGGAAGCCCTGGAATAAAAGGCTATTTTTAATAAAGCATCCACAAAACACCTTCGTATGCAAATAAAGCCCCCCCAACTTTTGAAAAAAGCCCATGCCAAATGCAAAAATTCATCGAAACACCGCCCATAGAAGAAAGAAACCAAAGATAACAGATCCAAAGTTGTAAAGAAAAAAGAAGAAAATAGGGGAAATATATATCGCACCTGCATGCATGAAAAAATGTACAAACTTCGCCATCAAGCATTAAAGTAATAGAAATAAGTTTAAAGAACTCATAAAGAAAAAATGCCTACATGTAGGCTTTCATCCGAAGTGGTGGAGAAGCGACATGTTTCTTTCTCGGAGCCCGCGGTTTACTTTCATCCCCCTCTAAGGTCCACCCATACCCCTGTTGCGACGAATGTTGTATTGGCTCTCCATACGTATTAAGATATTGCCACGAGTCTGATGCTTCATCACTCCATGTATAAGGATCACTTATCGACCGTACGCGTTTGGTCGGCACATCTCTCATCAACTCTGGAGCTTCGTTTTCCATTTGCTTGATGACTTTATTGACATCTTTGCTAGTTTTTGCCACCTGGGCCCTGAGCATATAAATGTTCGAGTTTGAATTTTCGGCCAATTTCTCTAGGATTGGTTTGCGAGGCTCATAGGGTATCGCGTCGAATTCTTCATACGGGATTTTTTCGTCGCCTATGGCTAGCTTAGCGGCGGGATTCTCGAGGAGGTGCTTGATGTCGACTGATTCGCCATGGGTTATCGCAGTCGGATTCGATGGGGTGATGCAGTCGAGATCGACTTCTTTTCGCAAGACGTGGTCGATATCTACTGCTGAGAAGAAGGCGCAGGATTGGGGCAGATCGTTGATTCCCATCTGCTGAGCAAACATACATCTAGTCCACAAATTTGCAACTTGCAGTGCCATCGCAACCTTATATTTATCATCGTCTTCGACGATATATCGAATTTCATCGTGTACGGTAATCATAAGTCTAGCTTTGAGTCCGTATTGTTGAATAAGATAATCCATAGATACGATAAGAAGATGCAGATAGTCGACTCCGGAGCTTTGGATAGCCCAGTTGATCCTGGACGTCAAGAATGCTCCCTTATTGATGTGTTTCTTCTGCAGTGCCTCTGTGATAGCAGCTGCGAGAACCGGTGTCCTAGGGACATCTTGCTCCGCGAATTCCTCCAGTTTGTTGAACACAAAGCTCTCAGTTCCACCTCGCCAAAATCCTTTATCTGTGAGAACTTTCTTTACCACCTTTTTACCCTTCGTAGCAGTGTAGAGGTTACCAGCAATAGCATTCGCTTCCGCCTCGGTGAGTTTAGGGTTGAATTGTCGTAACAAGCTCGCGGCAAACTTGAGACCAGCTCCATAAATTCTTCCATAATTGAACACTTTGGCATTGTTTCTTGATATACCCAGCAGGTCGGCCGTTCGAGAGTGCATATCTGTTTTTTGGGCTTTAGCACCTTCCAGGGTCATGAAACCAATCGCGTTGCCACCATGCATCTTGAATTCTGCGTCACCAATCAAGCTAGCAATCCAGAGTTCCTCGGAGCTATCGAGATGTCAGTGCATGTATAAAATATTTAAACTTTAGGAGGGATATCTTACTCAACATCGGCACCGACGAATGAATAGCCTGGCGGTGCCTTAATCATTGCCTTAAGCTCGGACCCAACTCTATTCTTCTTGGCGTTACTTGCGGTCAACCATGTATTCTCGACTGCTCGTCTTGTGATTGTTCCCATGGTCACGATTTGCGGCAGGATCAAACCAAGATCGTCTTGAGATTTGGAGAAGCCCATGTCTCTCTTGATATTTTCATTCTTTGGATTCTCCCAAACCACAAACTGAGACTTGATTCTCTCCCTTGCACTGATCCAATACGAGCAAGCGGCATTCATGTCTAAGGCTTCCTTAGCCTGGGCGAATTCCGAAGTGAGAATTCCATCCTCAAAGTATCTTTGGTAGCCCTTGGCGAGCGGGTTGACGCATCTTGTGCTACCATTTCCGTTGTGGGGAAGCTTGTAATATATCGCATCCTGGTCGTTAGCGACATTAAGGTTGCTTTCACCCAGCAGCTCATCACAGACAACCATCGGTGTATCTTCGTACTTGTGAGCATCTTTAAGAGGGACACGGAATGTCCAGCCATACCTGTCCGTCCACACTAATGGATACCCGTCCCATTGAAGTCGCAGCATTAGTGGTGCAGTTCTAGTTCGAACGGAGATGTTCATCGGACCGTCGGTTTTGGGGAAAAGATCCTTGTACCATTTAGGGTATCCGGGCATCTTTTGTCGGGCGACGGGTACGAGAGGATCAGTTGGTTTCTTTTGTTTTTTATATCTGATTTCTCGGCCAGTCCAGTCCAGTTGGCTTATCCAGGCATTCTCGTTGGACCAAGGATCGTTATTGATGGTAGCGACCCTCTTCTCAGCCTGAGCCTTGTCGTTTTCCTGTTTTGTTTTCATATATGCCAATTCAGCTTCCAATTCCGCTATTTTGGCGATAATTGTATATTTCTCGGATTCGATTTTCTTTTTGGCCGCAACTATCTCTTCAAGTTCTTTGCTAACTTCAGGGGACACCATAGAATCTACCATCTCTTCTTGCACTACCTTTCTCGGGCGCCCCCTCTTCTTTGGCTTGTCCTCCGCTTGAACAACTTCCGCTGTAGATTCCTTAGCCTTCGATCTTATGGATTTCGTCAGTTCCTTTTCTCGTTCCAGAAGCTTCTTCTCTTCGGCTAATAAAGATTCATAGGCTTTGGTTTCTTCGGCTACAAGCTGTGTTTGTTCTATCATCCTCTGCTCTGCAGCGAACATTTCGTCTTTGCTCGCCCCGAAACTGATGGAAACAGTCTGATGCGTTAACGATTCAAGATGACTCTTCACTTTGTCAAGAAGATCGGTGTAGGTCTTCTCCGAAGTTTCAATATAATCTTTCCATGAGGAATTGACTGGCAAAAGAAGGGATCCCATTTGCCTCAATGCAGAAAAGCTGACGGGATGCGGGCACGTCTCCAGAAAAAGAGGTAGAACGACTTTGTAGACTTTATGTGTGACATCGACATCGGTAGCGCAATACCTAAAACATTCCTGCAGTTTCGGTCTTAGTTCTTTCACGCTCCTCATCTCGCCCATCATGTCACGAGTCTCTTTGGAAATCGAAACGTTACAGTGGAAATGTGCAACATCTCGTAACGAGTTGATCGAGCTGTGTTCCACCCAAAGTTCGGGCTCGAGTTCCTCTGCCGCTTTTTCCATCATGTTGCCTAGCTCGGGGTCAATTCCATCTTTGAGTTTCTCTTTAAGCTCTTGATGTTTTCTGTGCTTCATCCACGTGGGTCGTTGACGCGAGCACATTCCGTTGACGGCAGCGTGTAGAGACATGGTATCGAGGAAGAAGGTACCAGTTTGTTGGAGGTTGTATTCTTCTTGAATTCTAGCACGATCATAGCTGACATTGTGCCCCACAATTATTCGTTTTAGATTGGGGTTTTCAGTGTTTCCAAAAGATATCAGGTGCTTGTCGTGGGTAGATTTGTTCAGAACCTGTGGTGAAATCCAACTGTACCAGCCGTCAGGGCTTGCAGCACAG
Source organism: Dactylellina drechsleri (assembly GCA_036971345.1). Taxonomy (NCBI): domain Eukaryota; kingdom Fungi; phylum Ascomycota; class Orbiliomycetes; order Orbiliales; family Orbiliaceae; genus Dactylellina; species Dactylellina drechsleri. Next base: position 1,396,200 of record JAJTUB010000002.1, read on the forward strand.
GCGATAACAGCGTAAGGACTGATCTTGTAAAGGACCTCGACGTCAAAAACTAGCATTTCGTCTTGTGGTGGCGTACATCCCTTCTCTAGAACCTCTCCTTTCTTCCCATATTTAGTCCATCCAGGTGTATCTACCTCCCATATTTTTGGCATCACAGGAAGTTCTGAGGCCGCAAACCCGCGGGCGAGGCCAAGCCATGGTTCGCCTGTAAATGTACCCAATTTATAGAAATGTTCATCCAGAGAGTTCCCGAGAAGTTTTGGTAGTTCGAAACCGATAGGAGGGGTCGGAGGGGATTGTTTTCCGAGGAGATCATGCAGCTGCAGGTGTTCTTTAGCAAGTTCGACCAGTTCCTGGGGGGGCCTGGGAGGGTCTTCTCCGAAAATTTGTCTATGCAGCTGGTCGCTGATATGCTGGACCTGGATTTCATTAAATCCTAAGATAATTTAGTTACTCGAACTTAATATAACGAAAGTAAAAAGAGAATGCATACTAGCTTGTGGCGGCGGTAGAATAGTGGACGGTGCTAGTGAATCTGAAGGTAAAAGTGGATCCAAAGGATTTTCTTGTTGTGAAACGAGCAAATTTTGAAGTGTCGAAGTCGAACTAGAAAGCTCATTGAGATCTTCACGGGGGACACCATCAGAGAGAGTTGAGTCGCGTGAGAGGGCGGATTGCACGGAAGAGCTAGAGGGTAATGATTCGTCTACGGTAGTAGCAGAAAGTATAGGTCTCTGGCCTGCTATGCTAGCCAGACATCGTATCCGTAGGGGTAACGGTCGTGGTTGGCAGGTACGTAGGTGGTGATGGTGGGGTCTAAAGAGGGAGAGAGTGGGCTGGCGGGGAGCGACTCGTGAGAATCGCCATATTCGATTCATGTCACCGGCCTGAGAACAAAGAAAACGGTATAGATGGTAAATTCGAGAGTTCGAACACAATCATGATATACCCGTCACCATTTGATAGATGGTGATGCAGGTTGGGTAAAGATATTGAAGAGAAGGGGTGATGTAAATACGGTGATGAGGGCAGAAGAGAGTATGAATATATGTTGGAATGTTGTAATAAAATTTCAGATGGCCACCCTCAGCAGACGAGACGGCCTGCAAATGGCTGCAAAAAGCTAGTCGCTTCGGCTAAAACAATCAATTGACACAGGCATGCGCTCATCGATCGGGTCCCTTCTGCATTGCATGGATGGCATGCCTGCCACGAGGAGAGAGAAGGATACAATTATAAATCAACGGTCTTTCTTCTTAACGAAGAGATAGGATACAGATCTGGGCATCATACTGTATATATATATGTATGTATGTATGTATGTCGTTGTATCCGTTCAGAGCGGTAACACTACAACTACAGCACCTCGTATTGTTATAGAGATATTCAACCACGACGGACTTTAAGGTTCGATAATATTCGAGTACTCGAAATAATTCTTATTCTCTCTTTCGGTTACCGTTCCTCGAATCGATCTGATTGGAGTCCGACAAGAACCATGTCACGAATCACGAACTGGTCGCCACCCGCAGCCACCACCATTTTGGCTTACTCAGCCGCGCATCGCTGTTGTGTCCTTTTTTGACAACCTCCACCACCACCACCACCACCACCAACATCGAATCGGGAACTCCTGTCCTCCCCGCTCTCCTCCCTTCTCGTCGGACGACTCTCGCCCTTCATACCAATCTACCCATCATGGCTGACGTTATAGATCTCACCTCTTCGTCGCCGGCGGTGCGCAACCGCCAGCCAGCTCCCGCCACCACGAGAATAAGGAGTCGACCGCTACCCAGACTCGTCGCCACAAGAGCCTCCGCTTCGGCCGCAGCAGCGACAGCTGCACCACCCACAGCGACCGCGACAAATCGTGTACGGCAAATTCGCCGACAGCTTGTCCGTAACGTACCACCCTCATCCACAACTTCTCTCTCCACCACACCGTCAACATCCACGACGGACTCCTCGGCCCAGAATTCGCCAGGTCTGCTCTTCAGCGAAGAAGACTTTGACGACAGCTTGAACGAAACAGACTCCGAAACTGAATCTGAAGACTCGGAGGCCATTTCCATCGCCATTGATAGCGAATCCTTGGGTGATCATTCAACAAATTCAGACTCAGAAACCTCATCTTCCGATCTGGGAGACTCTGAAGAGCTGGAAAACCCCGAAGCGTCGAGATGGTTTCCTGCGCCTTCAGCTCAAACCTCATCACGACCTCCAGCTGCACCTCAGCAAAGAGCGGCAGCTTCTGACACAACTACCACCACAAACAGCCGTACACGCGCTCGAAGATTACCGAACTCACAGACTACCACTCAAAGTCGCCCCTCCGTTCGAGAACCTCCACTCCCTCAACCTACCCAACCCGCAATTACAGCAAATCCAATCCAAACAAGCTCGCCTTCATTAAAACGAACGCGCGACCAATCCGATCCACCTATGAAAAAATCACCAGAACCCTCCTCCAACAAAAAGGCCAAGGTCGAAGCCGCCGAGGTAGTCGATATGATCGATATCGAGGACGACAATGATGTTCAAAAGCTGGTACAGGCGCAGATGATCAAACAGCAAAGAGAGGAAGGAAACGCCAGACGAAAGATCGCAGACTTTAAATGCGTCATCTGCCTTGATGATCCAACTGACCTGAGCGCGACTCCTTGTGGTAAGTCTCTAAACCTCCATCAATATCGCGCCGGGGTCTTTTACTGACATCACGTGATCGACACAGGACATCTATTTTGTAATGAATGCATCAAAACCACCTTGAGATTCGGGAAGCCCAATGCTAAGTACGGAAAATGCCCCGTTTGTAGAGGTAAGGTCGTTATCAAGGATATCGTGCCTTTAGAATTGAAACTCATCAAAAGGATGCAAGGGAAGGGCAAGGGCAAGGCTTCCGGTTGATAATGAAACTCAAAATCCGACCCATTCATCTTTTCTCATCTCATCGATGAAAAAGCGGTACCGGATATCCCAGGTGCTATGACAGGTCGCCGATGCACCTGTTTCTGATCCGCATTTTGTTTAATTTTTTCCTTCTTTTTATTGCTTCTTTTGTTCTGCGTAGCGATATGGTTTTCTTTGTTTTAGCATCATGGCCGTGTGGTCACTCTAGTTAGCGCGGCGTTCACGGTACCTTGGCATATATCATATAACAGGATGCTCGGTTTTTTTGACACAGAATTTATCATGACCCTCTAGATCTTATGTATGCTTTTTCCCGTTGTCTCTCTTCACCTCTGCATCTACGGTGTTAGATTCACAAACGTTAGCACCAAATTACCCAAACCACAAGCAATATTAACTAGTCTCGAAAACAGCCTTGAGACCGAGTCTAGTAGTTTATAACTCTCGGGAGCAGCACGGCCCTCCAATCCCATCCCTAATGAAAGTTCGCGAATTCTCGAAATTAACCCAGGCATCCATCGGAAACATTAGACTACATATCCGCCAGGCATCGATATTTAAAAGAGCTCCCCGAGCCACTTTCGAATTCACTCATACAAGTAACCAAGCGAAATCTCGTGTAACATCAAGCTCACCCTTACAGGGCCCGTGCCTTTCTTAATTTTCCTCCCGGGAATGTCACATACACATTTAGAGTCCCGAGACTGTTACAAACAAAGCGGCAATAACGGCATCCCAGATGGCGTGAGTCGATACCAACGTCATTCGTCGGCCGCCTCCGAAATGCGCACGTATGGATGGTAAGCAGGGTAATTTTAGAGACATCGGCTCCAGAAGGTTCTTTCGAAGATATCCATTGAAGACAAAATGGGGAGTTTGTTTTACTTTTTTGGACCGGATTAATGGCCAAGTTTGGAATATGTGGTGATATAAAGTTTTAATGGTTTTTTTTTTTTTTTTTTTTTTATAACAAATATCCAAATATGTTAGAGCTCAATAGGGGTACCTTTTTCCAAAATAAAATAAAATAAACCAGGGGATTTTTTTCAAAGAAAGATTTAAAGATCCCGAAGAAAAGTCGGAAGCTTGAGTTTCCTGATCGAGGGTCCGGTTAGTCGATGTCCATGTATGAGATCTGGAGATGGCCGTTATACATCAACTAAATCTACATACGACATGTCACAATTCACCAAAAATACTCCGCACAAGTCATATGAAAACTTCTAGAAATTCAAAGAGTTGATCTCTCCATTACAACGATATACCAATATAATCTAAAAGCACAGCCCAAAGAAAATATCATGATTGTGTTACGTTTGCCCGGGTGATTTTTAAGTCAGCTTCCTTCATATGACCTGACACACTAAAAAAAAACCCACAACCTGGTTCGAATTCTCCGGCAAAGCAAGCTTTCGATCGCCAAACTTACCTCCCGCGAGTGATCCACTATCGATAACCCACCTTAAGCTGTAGATCGTTGACCTTGTTTTCGTAGTCTCTGGTAAAAGCAATAAAAAAATCCCGGTTCCGTGTCGGAGCGCGAACCAATAACGACCTTAACCTACATCTCCGAATCTCAGACGCTTGTCACGCCACGCCCACTTTTCTTTCCTTTCAAATGCATCCATGGTGTGTTTGGGGATTAAATTACCACATAGGTCACATTACCGTGTAACCAAAAAATTGATTACATCATTTCGCATACAAATTTTGTTCTGCGAGCTGGTAGTTGCGTTCGGTAATTTTTTTGTTTCTTCAGATTTATTTAAATTTTCATTGGTTGTATGTATGCATGGTTTGAATGCTACAATTGGTAGCGGTTTACTAGTACGGGTACATTAACATGCGTGATGAGGGTATTTGACATTCATGAAATGATGAAATGAGATCAAAAAAAAAGGGTAATCCCGCCGTTAGCAGCAAGAAAATAAAACGCCTGTAAAGAAACACCAGTGTAAAATACATAGAAGCAAGACTCATAAGGTCGTATGATTATGAATGAACAACAACAGTAAAGTATGCATGCATGCTTTTGTAGTTTCGATCGATCCGTTTCCCAATATTCAAATGCGCCTGTAGTGGTAACAATGAGAGCAAAATAAAAAAGAAGGAAATAAAAGAAATAAGGTATAAATATGATACAATGAAGCGAAAGGTTTAAACCGAGCTAAAGTGTCGCAGACGAATTTAGATGCTTGATAGATCCTCCACAGAATGGGATTCGCAAACCAAGGTCTGATAAGTGGGTGGAGAGGATGGAACGTCATCGTATAGTGGTGGACACTCGTCCTCCCACGAGATACCCATACCGGCGCGAGCGGTTGTGTTCATAGCGAACTGCATACGAAGCACTCTAGCGCTACCGGTTGGCGTTACGATCTTGCTGCCCCTGGGGCAATACTCCTCGGCGACAATGAGCTCAAGAACGAGGCTGTGGGTTACGGTGAGGCCGGTGGCATTGTCCACGTCGTCGGTAGAGGTAGCGTATGCTGGGATTCCGGCGGTGAAAGCGAATTCAACTTTTCCATCAGCGGAATCAAAGTCGGATTTCCAGCCACTCTTGTACTCTTCGGTGGATAGGACTTTGATGTCCTCGTATTTGACGCCCTTTCCTTCACCTCCAATCTTGCGCGCGTGGGCTTTGCAAGCCGAGGAGATGATTTTGGATCGTTCTTCGATTCGCCAGGTTGTCTTACGTAGCTTCCATCTGGTTTGGTTGGCTGTGGTGACAACGCCGTCGAGTCTCATTTCGACTGGGAAGTTTCCACCGCGGTGGATCACTGATGGGAGAGTGAGGGTTGCGGAGAGATTGGTTGGTGGGAAGATTCGGAGAGAGTTTCGATCGTGGCCCTCAAGGATTGAACGGGAGACTTTGATTTCTTGGGTGAAATTGAGGGTCTCGCCATAAACTGTTACACCACGGGCGACGAGCTGGTATTTGATGGTTCCCAACTGCGATTCGGTTGTGGCTGGCAAGTTTCCAGGGACCAAATAGCTGAATGGGTAGCTGTGGAGACCGTGCGATACGGAGTGTGCGCCTGTGATGAAGTCCCATGTGTTCAGGTCTGTTGTCCTTGTTGTACAGTCCGGGCAGCCAATCACGACCGGTTTCTTTGTGACCACTATCGATTGGAAGGTCATCTCCAAGCTCTCAAATTCGACTTCCCACGGTGCAACTGACAACCATAGCATCCCTGATAGCAAAGCTCCACTGGATTCGGCCGGGGTGCCATAGCAGACAATTGGTGGTGATTCGATTTGGATGCTGAGCGATCCCGTAACTGGGCTCAAGCTCTCTTGCGACGACCTCGAGGATTTTGTGGATTTGTATGAACGGATTGAAAAGTTCCCACTGTCCCTGTTGGCATTTGATCTGGGTTTGTGGTTGTCTAGATCGACGATGGTGCCAGGCCCGCTATGGTGGGAATGCGGCAGGTAGTGGGGAACCTGGAATGATCTGATTAGGGATGGCATTTTGAAGTGAATTCGATGCCTTGGTTTCTTAGAGGTTTGGGATTGATATTTGTTACAGCTGTTGCTGATATGAATGTTTAGTAGGTTGTACGCAGATGAGGTTGGATTTATGCGAACTGATGATGATGATGCTGTATCTGAATGAATAATGCTATAGTTTGTGTCCAAGACAGGAGACAATGCAATGCAATTATAAATGAGGACAGATGATGTTCGTTTTTCAAGAAGGATTAACAGTCAAAATATCTTGAGATTGATTGAAAAAGGAAGAGATGGGCCCAGCGGCGCAGTGGAGCTTTATATCAGAAGTGCCCATGATTCAATTCGGATAATAACCGGCACCAAGCAGGAAACATGATTCCCATCCGACGAAAAGGTTCAACGGGAACATTAGCCAATGAACGGCCGAAACAAGTGCATTTTCTCATATTTTTACTTTTTTCTTCTCCTAGCTTTTTCCCTCGCTATCTTTGGCGTCGCAACAGCTTTGTTTTGTTTTTCTGGTGCGCTGAAAGAGCTTAATTGGTGTCCGGGGTGCAGGTGCGGTGGGTCAGCCCACCACACACAGAATTACCACGCATCGGAACCTTGGTTGGAGCTCTCCCCCAGACATGCCAAATTTTCCATTCTATTTTTTCAATTTTATTCGATCTTTTTTTTCAATTTTTAATTTTTTGCTCACACTCTCACTTGGCAGGGCAACCCTGTACACGGGACCTTCTGCATCATCAAGCTAGCCATCCCAGCATCGCTTGCCCTGCTCTGCTTAGCAAAGCAAAGCAAAGCAAAAGAAGAAAGAAGAAAATACTAAGGAAGCACCCTTGCCGGTGTAACTCGCTAGCAAGGTATACGTATTCAGTGTATTGTTAGGATCAAAGCAATTCTGACTCTTAACTTGATGAGAATCGCGTTTGGAAGCTCCCCATGCAATATTCGAATTGAAAGCTCCCACGGAAAGCCTCGTACGGTAAATGGAAAAAATACTAGAGAAAATGGCTCTTCCCCAGAAACAATAAACATCTCTCACCGCCTCGAAGGGAGACACATCCGCGAAGGTTTTACCCGTACGAGCTGCTACATGCGGATAAAACACAAATTCAACCTTCTGGAAGCCTCTTGCGCGAATATCTGGAACCTAAAACAAACCGCTACATCAAAAACCTCAATCCTTCAATTAATCAATCAATCCGAAGAACCTGATTGCATTGGAAAATACGGTCACACTAGGTCATATTTTACCAGCGTTACAGGATCTGATGTAGCCGCCATTTGGGAAAATACATACGGCTCGTAGTCGTGTCGTCGCATGATGTGAATTCCTCCCAAAAATCGCGGAATTTTATCCGCTAACTTGATTTACCCAGACCCTTCTGTTCTTCCGTCCTATCAAATTATCTGCTCCACATTGAGGAAATGTCGTGAGACCGAGAACATAACTTTTTTGTGCAGTAGAGTGGGTCCCGGCACCTCGGATCAATCATCATGTCGGACTAGGTTCGAGCTCTCTGAAAGACATCATGCATTCATTCTCCAGTCCGAGCTTTTTTTGCGGATGCTCGTCTCGATGCATCTTCAATACAGGGATCGAACGTTCTGACGATGATTAAACCACATGATAGCACACATACATGCTGGAGAGTCCTGGATGACTAGTTTGGTACGCTGGATGACGAGCCAGAACGCTACTAGCTTAACTTTGAGGCTTCAGACAAATGTTCCCATCGTTTGCGTGTCCATCGTTATCAGAAGCTTTTTGGTCGGTGCCATACTGTGGACTGCAAGCCCCGCACGCCAACCCTGCAAGCCCAATTTCCCCAGATTTTCTCTCTTGGCCAACCGCAAATAGCGAGAATCGGTCGTTTTTGCGGAATGCTGTTCGTCTTCTTCTCTACGTAATGGTGATCTTTTTATAATCACAATTATAAATTATATATCCATTTCGAGGCCTCGAATTTACAGAAAGCGTAGCACGTCACCAGTTCGTTCAGGAAAGCCGGTTTGATATTTCCTCGGAGATGCGACCTGGGTTTCCCAGAGTGGCACCAAGGTCCATTGGCAAAAAGTTGTTAGTCATGGGGCTCAAGAACACCAGCACTAAAAATTTTGCGACCAAACCCAGGGCGCCACCGCGACGAAAGGACGGCATTTACGTAAATGGTCCGCGAGGGCAACACCGAGACCCGTTTGCCAGCCTGCACGTCGTGATGCTATTGGCCGCTTGTTACCAAATAATGCGAATAATGCGAAAGGCTTGAGAGCTCTAGATCCATTCTCGTGAACCGATCATAGTACTCTTTTTCCAGCACGAGGGTTTTGCAGACCAACATTCTTTCGATCGAGTCAGCCCTATATCGCGAACAAAGGAATTCGTGGGCGGGCTTCTCCGAAAGCTAGAACAATGCTAAACCACGAGCATCGAACGATTGGACTATAAGATTTACATCGAGTAACATAAATGATCTAATTTGGCGCTCAGGTAGCGACATCTGATCCTTTTACTTCATGAATTCAAAAACTTCTTTTTCGGGCAACTTTTCCACAATTGCAGCCTCTTCTTGTTTGGAAAGGGGCTGGTCAGTTGCATTTTTTTCTAATTGTATTTGTATTAAATTTCCTGAGATCGCGAGATTGTATTTGATAATGGCAACATTGAGATCTCATGAAACCATTCAATCGAGTTTTTCGGGATGAGCTCGCCACAAGGTCTTGAAAATTTTAGTGATTCACAACTCGTTCCCGGGAAGTTTTAAAGTTCCCCGAACGAACAGTCCGTTCCGCTTCTGGCATCTCCTGGGTCGTCTCTGACACTAACAAAAAATTTCCCGGGGGCTCGTTTGACATCTCCAGCTGAGATTTTTTGGAAGATTTTTATTAGTGTTTCGCAGGCACCGTGCTCCTCCAGCAGTGTCCGATTGGGGAGTTGCAGCAGAAACATGACAATGTAACCGGGACCACCGTCCTCAATTTTGGTTCACGGGGAGGCCGGACAGACACCGGTGATAGCCTTTCCTCCAATAGCCTTATGTATTTACGGAAGCCATTTTCGGGTGCGCTAAATTTATCAATAAGATTTTGACGATATAATCACCTTCTCGGATCAGTCGGTTCTCCTTACGGTTCCATTGCATTGTGACCTGTATGAATAATCGTGAGAGTTCCTTTTGGGACTGCAGCGGCTTGCATTGACAAGTTTGGATCATTCGAAAAAGGGCAATTTAATATGAAGTGAATGAAGTCATTTTGCAGCTCGCTTTTAATCATCGCATAGAACCTTGGCTCTTTTCTAGAAGGCCGAAGGTTAATTACTTTGCTTGGCCTGGCCTAGAAAGCCAAATGTTCGGTTCCAAACATCCAATGCCCAGCGTTGTTCGTAGCAACTGCGCAGGCCAATGCAAGAACTCCTCTCTTTTTCCAATTTGAATGGCCACTTGCACTCAAGTGCTTGAGATCAGTGATCAGTCGCCTTCGACTAAAAGCTTGTGCCCAACTTTGGGTCCGACATAGGCCTGCGCTACATTAGCTTAACCCTCTCCGAATTCCGCCCGGCTCGGCACAATCTTTTATCTCGACTCATTCAAGCCTTGAATATTAATCCTTAAACGCGCGTAAAGAATTAGCTAATAATTACTCGATTGAAACGCCATGCATCGGCCACTCTCCCGTGTTCCTACATGGAATCCACTTTGCTATAAAATTTTTTGCCTGATATGATTCGAAGGTTTTTTGAATAAAACGGTCTCATCGAACAGAATCGATCGGCGGGCCCATGGGATTTTAGAGAGTTCCTTAATTTCTACCCGAGACACGAACCCACTAGATGGGCTACTAGCGAAATCGAGTCAGCCAACCTTCCCGCATCCAAATTTTCCGTATCAAAAATTTTCTTCTCCAGATGGAGAGCTCAATGTCCAGATAGAATTGCGATTTTCAGGCAAATATATCAAAGCTTCTAGGGCACAATTGGCATTATCTCTAGGTATACGATATTTACAACAAGTCTAGCGTGTTGGCTTCGATAGATGGGTTCGGTATGCCTTACTTGATTCGCTCTGATTGAATCCGAAGGGCGAACCTTAATAAAAAATTTTCTTGTCTGGATATACAGGGTAGTCTTCTTTACCGCAATCTTGCGCCCCACGTGCTCCACTCGTATATCAATCCGTCGCAAGTCTGAGTAGTCTGATAGCGTTTCCACCTAGTACTGCTTCGGCCTGTTCCTTCTCCGGCCCGAAAGCATCTTGGATAGCTTTGTAATTGGTAGTTACGCTTAGCCATTTCTCTTCCTCCTTAGAATTTGTCTCCAGAGGCGGGAAGAATGGATGATCCGTTCCTGTAGTTCTGTTAGAATCATCTTTCCCTCATAACTTCATGATATAGTCGTTGTACTCACCGAATAAGACTCGATCTGCTCCGCTAGCTGTAGCTGCAGCCCTGACTCCCAATTCAGAATATACGACGGCATCTAGAAAAATATTCGTCTTGAGGATATCCCATATGCTCCTTCTCGAACCCGTTGCTGCCTGTGGGCCGCTGTAATGTGCATCATGAAGGATACAACTTTCCAATCTTCCCGCTAAGAATGGTAGAGTACCACCGCTATGAGCAAGCAGCACGCTCAATTTCGGAAACCGATCAAAAACCCCACTGAGAATCATCCTACTGATTGCAATTGTCGTCTCTAACGGGAAGCCCAGCGCGAGTGGGAGAACATGTCCATATTCCGCTGCGCGAGGCCCGAATACTTCCTTTGGTAAACCGTAATGAGGGTGTAAAAATATTGTCATACCCGTCCCCTCGAGAGCTTGATAAACAGGATCCAACTCCGCATCATCCAATCCCTTTCCCAGCCCCCTAGTCCCCATAATCACACCCCTCGTATACTTCAACTTTGATATCCTCTCGACCTCCGAGACGATCACGGTTGTCGGAGCGGATAGCGGCAACGCTCCAAACGCGAATAATCGTACCTTGTGGCTATCGCACATATCATTAATAGCATCATTGACCTCCGTCGCGATCGACCCCGCTTCGTCTGGCTCTAAAAAGTCAAGCCACGGATTTGCAAGGGATATGACGGAGATATCGATCCCGTGGAGGTTCATGAACTCGATCTTTTTGTCGATATCGTAGTATTCGCTGCCGATTGGGCGGCCTTTGGCGGTGCTTTCGCTGGAAGGGTCATCTTCGCCTGGAAGGATTATGAGACGGGAGGGTTTACCCGGCTCGGTGTCGCGGACGTAGGGTACTTTTGTGCGTTTTTTGAGGATGGAGACGTATTGCGGGGGGTAGACGTGGGTGTGGACGTCGACGATTTTGGAGGTCATTTTGTTGGATTGTGTAGTACCTGAGGGCCAATAATCGGTGAATTGTAGATAAATTCCAAGAGACCCCAATGATCGGAAGCTATATTGATAGCCAAACTTCTCCATGCAATTCAATGAGATGGTATTCAAATTGAACCGAATTTTTGTAACCTTGCTGGAGAGTTCAACTATCAAAGATCTATAGTGACAGAGCAACCCCACTCGCATCGGTAACACAAAAGGCAAGTTGCAGTTCGAACGCACTTTCCCAAAATCCCACGCCGGCGCCCTCCGCTAGATAAAAGCTGAGTTTTGAGCTACCGGAATCAACATCCTGGATGAAGGCAGCCATGTGCTCAACTATGTTTGGAGAATCTTGGTTTGTTCGACCATTGAAAAACTCTTAATTAAACGTTCCACGGACCATTTCTATGCGATGTATATGTAAACGTAAGGCATGTTTTCCTATTTAACATTCTCTGTATGACCTTGGTCCTTCGAGCTTCGGTCCAGTTTAGATGAAATTAATTTCAAAATCGGCCATTACTTCTTTCCCATCGAATGGAAGTTATCAAGTCTTAGTATGGATGTCTATATCCCATTCACATTTTGTCCTCTTACGCTACGATATCATCTATTTATGATAGATTTATTTATCACAGAGTCAAATCTTCTGAAATGTCGGACTCCCTGCCCCATCCTAGCCTGCAGAAAAATAGAGTTACAATATGAAGCGAATCAATAGACCGCCTATTTTTTCTGTGATTTTGATTCCTATGTCTTTATAATGTGAATGTTGCCCCGTGTCGTGATTTCCTAGACTAGCTTCGACACGACGCCGGCGCGCCCCTCGAGCCTCCACCGCAAGCTCGCCAATTGCCAATGTCAGATCCAAACCGTCTTGACATCCCTTTTGACGACACCTCAGTATTGACTCTTCATCATATCCTTGTCGATTAGATTGAATTTCGGCTAACTCCTTGAATTTGTACCTCCCGTCCACGCAACCCGCCAACGACGACTCTAATCTACAAATGCCCGCCTCGCATTACGTATATCAAAACATCGATAACCAAACTCAAAGATCTAGTAAGCAGATGATCACGTCTTTCAGATCCTACATAACCGATGACTCCTCAGGCCAGTCACCTTTTTCACAAGAGGTACTCTCCAACCGGTATATTCCTAATCGAGAAGGTGGATGTGCGCCTTGCATGTGAAGCTAACCTACCCAGCTTAGCGATATTATGATCCGATGTTAGTGCTAGTGCTATTATTACCATAGCCTTATCTTGCTGATATGCAATGCAGTTACCCCGGCTGGTATGCAGTGAAACGGAATGGACCATCGATACGAGTGATTGAGATGATTCATAATGATATATCTTGTCGAGATGCGTAGAGCTGAGATGGCGCATGTCTGCATATGCAGGTGCATGGGAAGGTTTGAGCTTTGTCATCGTCTTTTTACAAGGCTGTGAAACTTGAGGTATCGAACCATCGTCAGCTACGATACATTTCTACAAGTTAGAGGGTGCATAATAACGTTACCGAAGTTGTTTGTAGTTAGTGCAATTTGTAGATGCTCACCGTGGGCCAGCGAAGGCAGGCTAGAAACGAGACCAGATGCTGATGTGCGATATGGAGATTGTACTAGAATCATATTGTTGATTATGATAATAGATCTTCATAAGTATGTAACACATCATGTGAATCCAAATCAATTCGATCTCTTGAGTCACCTGTACAATAGGAGGAACGTATAGTATTTCGAAAATCAGAGTCCAGAATGGGTTGATTAGGGAGTCGTAGGCTTCGATAATCATGGTCTATAAGATCGACAAGCTGTAGTCAATGGGCAGATAGCTGGGGAGCACTCTAGTGCAATCCAAAAGTCTCGTTCGGAAATATGAGTCCAGGTGGATGAGGGAACTATATCAACCGTACCGGTATTCTGCAATATGCCGCAATTAGAATATCCCTCTCAGGATCTTTCTATTGCTTCTTCTAGCCCTAGTGCCTCTACATTTTATCTCCAGGGCTGGTTCAAACTATAACTGGTATACTAGTAGTCGCCTCTTCAAATCAATTAAATTGGAGATTTAATACCGATATATTTAGATATACTCATAGATTCTGCATTTAAAATTATCAAATTGGATCTATAGTAGGACGATAATCCGATAGAAGATTCAAATATTCTGATCAGCTAAAAAGCAGTTTCGAGATATCCTAATGTTCTTGTTTAACCTCTCAATTAAAGTCTCTGCTATGAATATTGTCATTCTCCTTCACATCTGCTAGGAACCCCCGGGAGTTCTAATATCTAATAGGATCTTCATGCTATGATTTGTTCAGGATATATAATATCATTGAGACATATGACTTTCAATACATTGGACCAAGCTGAAGGCTAGCTCGCAGTTAAAAACCAGCTGCGATATAAGAAATACTCAGCATATATATAGGTGGTCTCGTTTCCAGCGTGTCTTCATATATAAAGAGTCACATAGAATGTTTCGAAATGCAACATCGGCTTCTAGTCTTATTTCGGCATCATATATATAGTTAAACCGGCACAATACGACCTCACGTACTCGCAAATTGTCGATATCTCAACACCATTATTAATTCATGTTCAGTCAATGACGAGTTTATTCTTCGTGCTTATCGGCTGGTTTACGAGACAAAGTTTATTATCCCAACTTAAAATATCCAAGGTAAAGAATAATCAAATAATTGTCAATAGTATATATAGCAACTGTTCAAACGTCATTATAGTGGACTTTTGGAGGGATAGATCTGCTTATTAATCCGGTACCAATCCTCTGTAGTTATATTTCGATCTATACCGTGCGAAATATATGAATATATGCAGACACCAGATTTGAATGCCCAAGGGTGGAAAGCCAAGTCCCAAAGCGATCAATCGTGTAAATTTACGAATTTTACGAGATCTTGATACAAACTCCGACTCTGGATCCAAGTTTAGTGAATTTACGAGACCGCACCTCCTGAATTGATCGACCATGTGATTCAAGTTTGGATCATATTTGAATATTTCAAGTCTACGCTGAGATAGAGTAACCAAAATTTAAGCGTTCTAGATGAGATTGTGTATAACATAAGAGAATACAACATTTGCAAGAGAAATCCGATTGAAAATTTTAAAGGCGATTGCAAGGAAAAATTAATTCCGCGTTCAGATTTGCGGAAATAGATCGCTACTCTCCGGTCGCCAGCTTTTTATACTTCCCGGCGCCGGCCTAAATCTCGAACCCCGTCACGATGTCACCTGCCTGAAACAAACAACTCATGATTGTGACATGACATGCCGCAAGATAACCGCTGCATGTAGTACTAGAGAAGAGAACCGCATTCGGATTCTTCCCCCCACGATTGTATTGTATTACACACATTCATTAAGAAATTCTGTGAGACCAATCAATAAATAATTTCTCAAATGATATCGCCCTGGGCTGTACAACATGTGTCCTTTTGCGCGGAAGCAGCCCCAAGATATATACGAATTGGCGGGGTAACACGATCGTGGTACCCGATTTTGGTAGCTCCAAATTCCTAGGGGCGCAAGTCGTATCAAACGGAGGGGACCAAAAGCGGGAACTGCGAAAAAACCCGGGCGATCAAATGTCATGACTTGCCCTGCATGCATATAACTGCAGCTAGCTGTGGGGCGTGATGGGGTGAAAAATACGATACAGCCCGCGCGATGCGATGAGATATGCAACTGTAGATTTAAAACTGAAATACCGCCCGCCTCCTCATAAGGCTAACATCTTGACTCCACTGCATCTTAGTTTCGGACGATTTCTCGCCTAGGTCCCTGGATATCTGGACATATCCCGCCTATCGATATCCGGCGCTCGAGGCTAAATCTAGCGATCCCGAGCCACTTTCGATACTTATCTTTAGACGTCAAACTCTAACGTTAAAACTCTCTTGATATAACCCAAAACATACAAGATGGCGCCAGCTGCAGCCGAAACTGCCGTCTCGAAAGATGGGCTTAGTTTGCCAGTACGTATTGCTTCTACTCCTATAGACCTTTCATAGTGCGAGCTAACTTTGAATTTATCTAGTTGATCGATTTCTCCGGTTTCTTGCATGGTAACGAGAAGGAAAAGATGGAGGTAGCTAAAGCAATGTTCGATGGGTTTAAGAACGCTGGATTCGTATATATTAGGGTAGGATTAACTCTGCATTTATACCATGTATATCCTGCTAAAATGCCCTTCTGATTACAGAATTATGGTATTTCGAGCGAAACCGTCGCCAACATCTTTGGAAACGTATGAACACCTCGGAACCTACCCATTCATTCGAATTGCATTACAAAAAACTCACATTGTAATATGAAATATTACTCTAGTCCGCCAATTTCTTCGGAAGACCAAATGAACAAAAGGACCAACTCGCATGGACCACCCCACAAGCCAACCGCGGCTACGCTGCCCCCGGTCGAGAAAAGACAACAATGGTCGAAGACGCGGATAAAGTCGACACTCTAATCGCACAATCCCCAGATTTGAAAGAAACCTTTGAAATCGGACGTGAGGGCGTCGCCGGACATCCGAACCAATGGCCTGATAAAATGGACGAAAACGGCGTCGAGTTCACCAACACCATGAAGGAGTTTTTCGTTACCTGCAAGGATCTGTATATCAATGTAATGAGGAGCATCGCGTTGGGTATGGGGCTCGACGAACACTATTTTGACGAGTACTCTGACGCTGGGGATAATAATTTGAGGTTGTTGCATTATCCTCCGCAGCATAGGAGTGTGTTTGAGGCGGGGAAGAATGCTGTTAGGACGGGGAGGCATACGGATTATGGTTCTATCACTTTGTTGTTTCAAGATGGGAAGAATGGTGGTTTGCAGGTTAGGTCTCCTCAGGGAACGTTCATCGATGCTCCTCCGATTCCTGGTACTATCGGTAAGATTTCTCCCTTGCAGCTCGCTTTAGCTGATTTTTGAGAGGTGTGGAGTGATTTTAATACTTTAGAATAGTCATCAATAGTGGTGATCTGATGGCTCGTTGGTCGAATGACACTATCAGATCTACTGAGCATCAAGTCGTCGAGCCTCCTCACTCCGACGACGTTGAGGTCTATCCTGCCCGTTACTCGATAGCTTATTTCTGCAATCCTAACTTCGATAAATTTATCGAGGCTATTCCTGGAACGTATGTAGAAGGAAAGTCCGCTGAGGAAGGTGGAAAGAAGTACCCTGGAATCAAGTAAGTAGCGATCTAAGATTGAATTCCTAGCAATAGCATTCGGATTCTAACAATCTTATAGCAGCGGAGACTATTTGGTTCAGCGACTGGCCGCTACTTTCAAAGGCGTTCCACGTTATCAGACTACTTACTGAATGATACGAACACTTGATTGTCTTCATCTAAATCGTTTCATCTTTAGGATGAGATGAACTCATGAACTTTAGTTTCATTAGAGACTAATTATTTATGTTATTGTGATGCTAGCTATGGTGTTCAAATTAAGATCCAAGTCTTCCAACAATCAAGGCTCCTGTGACTAAATCACCAAAGTAATGTGAAATCCTCCAATTCAAGTAACTTCCAAACTTCTTCCGCAAATCCCTCTTCGTCCACAAACAGTAAATCATCGTGAAGTCCAACACCTCCCCATGACTTGTTCCTACTCTCCGAAGACAAACCATCTCGGCAAGATTTCAAATCCTTCCACTCAGGGGTTTTAGTATCCCCAAACAGTCCTCTCATAACATACTCGTGAAAACTCCTCTTCGCCAACTCCAAAACTGGGCTTGCCTTTTCAACAGTGTTCGAACCACCTTGTAAACTGCTATTCACCAATTGCTCCCGGTACAAAGGCAGCGTCGCTTTTAAGAGTCGGAGAATATAGGTTGAAGTCTCTTGTAGTGCTTCCTTCTCTCTCGCCTGCGCCTCCCGTTTCTTTGGTATGGTTGGTATGGCAAGTGTTGGGATACAAAGGCATTTCCCGGCAGCTTCGACGATAACGTATATGATCGATTCCAGGATTGAGCCTTGTATCTGGTCCGCTCCGTTTAAAGTAGAAATAAAACATTGTAAAACTTCGACGCAGCCGGATCTAATGTCTCTCGTTCTGGGGAATTGATTGTCTGCTTTATGGAGCAGCTGGGAGGTTAGGTGGATAGAACTCATGATTGAGACGAATAGGTCAGATATGGCGACCGTGACATTATTGAGAGAGGATTGAACTGGTGGTGTTTTATCTTTTTCTGCGAGATCTGCTAATTTGCATATTGCCATGAAGAATCTGCGGAAGATGTCGTCGATGGCTTTTGTGACGTCTTGAACCCAGACGGATTCTAAGAGACGTTGTCTGAGAGCTGTTACGTCTGATTGTCTTGTTCTGCGGGTTTGTTGGGAGTCCTTGATATTTTGTTTGGTATGGAGATTGCTGTCGCCGCCGCAGAGGGTATGGATCTTTGAAGAGAGGGCTTTGCAGAGCTTTATCAGGTAAAAACCGATGCTTTCGATATCTTTAGAGTAACGGAGAGAGCGGAGAATGAGAAGGAGGTTTTCAGAGTCTGTTGAAAGCTATTAGCACGATTTGTTGAAACTAGGAGTTAAAGCATTGTTTTTGAAAAGACGTACCAGGTAGGATACTCTCATACGTCTTTCTCATAGGCTCCCATTTAACCAATTGATGCTCTGGCGGATTGGAATCTCCTGTTTGAATATTCTTCATTCTCTTGCTCTTGGGTTCGTCTCCTCCCTCAGCAGTTCTCTTGAGCAAACCGGCCAGTTTCTCATTATCCAATTCAGCATCGAGAAGCTTTTGATTCAACTCGAGAATCTTAACTTCTTTATCTTTCACGATCTTCTCCCAGTATGTCTGGTTTGATACCTGGTGTGTATGACCAGCTTGAGAGGCATCCCGTTTCACGCATCCTCGAAGGTAATAGATGAACTCTGTGGTTTTGCAGGGTTAGTATTCCATTGGAAGTGTTTTAGCAATCAATTATTTTCGCACCAGTGGCACTAAGCTCTGGCGGTTTATTAAGGAGGACTAAAGATGCCTAGATGGTGTCATTTTTGTGATAGATGGATGGTTAGCTTGATTCAGGTAATTACAATTATCTCCGAGTCCAGTTCGAGAATCATGAGCTTACAAACGCGAGGGTAACAGCAGATGGTGGTAATGGACTAGAAGCCGGCTCCTTCGCTGGAGAGCTCATCTCGAAATACTGGACGGGCGTCTGGTAACCGTTCATGAATTAAGCGGTTAAATTGGCCTTGGTTTTCGGTTTGTAGACATTTAGAAGATTCAAATGGAGGTTGTGTTGTGGGAGACAAATACAACAACATGTGGTCACACCCTCGACTAGTGGGCACGCCGATAAACAAGCACGACCTCGGGCTCGACAGTCGACGCGCAGATAGGACCTGCCACATTACGAATGTCAAAACTCTGGCCCTTCCCGCTTCTATTCTTGTAAATGATGCATGACCGTCACGAGAGACACGTCGTTTGGAACCTCATGCATTGGCTTAGGATTCGTCATTACGCGGTAGATTTTCAAGACTTTAAGCTCCAATAGGCGAGCTATCGATATCTGACGGCCCGCTATCCAGATCCAGGTATATTATTGCCAAATTCCTGAGACATGCAGATGCTGTAAGGGTTTTAAGTAGAAGAGCTCCACCAAAATCTGATTTACCATCGACTGTTCTGAAAAACTTCTGACTTGAGATTCAAACTGAGGCTCCTACTGCATCTTGGTTGATTAATCAATCACGAAACCAGACGTCATATTGTGAAACTACACGAAACCTTCGGCTCTCGAGTTGATTAAATTCCGGTACCGAAATTGGCCAGCTTGGTGCGCAATCGCGCAATCTATTTGCTGTTGGGACGAGACGGAACTAATATACTCGAATCCTGGAAAAGCGAGGCTGGGATCGATCTTTAAATTATATTGCGCTCAAAGGCAGGGGAAGCTTCCCCATGCGATTTGTGTATCAGCCCATCCCACAGTTTTCTAGTGACAGGGGGAGCAACTAGCCGGCACCGTAGGCTATATGCATCTCGATGGTCAGAGCGACACGAGGCATCTTGAACCTACGGTTCTATCGCTGCTACCCGCTACCGAGTCTTTCGGCCTCTGGAGTTCCATTCAGCCGCGACTGGGAGATGAATCGGCCTCGCCATGGGTGTTTGAAAAAATCACGCACAATTGCGATCACAGCTGGGTTTAATTGGCGTTGGATTTCATTAAATTGAGATTGGCACTCTATTGAATTAATGTTCTCACGCTTTTTGCAAACTTCTCGAACCGAAACAACAACAAATGAAGCATAATCTCCCACGTTAAAAACGTGGGATTGTGCAATTGTGGAGAATTTTAGCTAAACGGGAAAGAAAGATCCGAGAGTGTTATCTCGAAGGTTCTGATTGAAAGCGTCCAAGCGGTGTTTTCGAGCTAGCTGTGCAGTTGTGACGACTCTGTGCATGATGATGCTACATTAGCCGCTTTCCAGCTTCAAAATTCCAGCTGAACGGAACCTCGTGCTTTTGCCCGTGCCTGTCTGTTCTGCGCACGTGTGCCCAAGAGCATGGGGAGATGTGTTTTGGATCCTGCACCCAGAAAGTTAGTCGTCGGGTCATTGCTATATGTCTGTGAACTCCATTAAATTGCGGTGCGGGGACATTTCGTTCATCGAGAATAGCCTCTATGATCATGGCTTGGAGGCTCTAACATGGATGTCTCCAGGCAAGGCATCTGGACTGAGAACTGTCGCCACGATGGTGAGGATCGGCTTTCCTTGCAAAAAAAATTTGCATTGGAGCGTAACGCTGAATGGCTGGAGCCATGTTGGCGAGGGTTGGTTCGCTCGTCGAGCCTAAGTCTTGGACGACATGGATGTTACTGTGCTCTGGCTAGGATAGCCGGCGTTAGCTTTTTGCTGAAAGACACCGATTCGAAGACAGCTGAATTTTTCAACATGTCATATTTGTGGATGTCCCTGACGAATCCAACCGCAAAGAGCTCAATTTTGTCCAGGGTTTTTCTTCCTGTTGGTTTCATGGTTTCTCCCGTCGATTGGTTACCCAAAGTTTTCATTTTTAAAAATTTTATAAACAGTTGGTAAATGGATGCGATGGAAAATACCAGTGAACATTGCGCACCGAACCAAAGCGCAAACATTTTGCTTTCTGACGCAGGTGCAACTATGAAAGGCGCTGAGACGATATCATCTCTATATTATATGTTTTAATGATATATGTCCGATAGGCTACTGAGCTGAGATACTTGCACGTGTAGGTACTCCACGGTGGTCACCCTACGTACTGTCTTATCGGTCGACTGCAGCGAAAAAAAGTTGCCCCCTGCATAGCGATCAACAGGGACCCTCCTACAGACTCCTCCTGCGAAAGGGGCTGGAGACTTTTTCTCAGACGCGCCGTTTGGATTGCTCGAAGTGGACTTGCGATAGAGGGGTCTTGCTCAGGAACCAGTTTTCTTCTTCCCCTCTCTCTCCGGCTGCTTCAAATCGTATAACTGATTGATTGATTGGTCGTCTGAGTTAGAGTTGTTATTTATTTATATTTTTTTCCTTCTCAGTTTCGCCCTTTTTCTCTCTCGCGCGAAGCCGCAGAGCAAGCACTCGCTGCACATCAGGCAAGCAACCGGCAGGCAAGCAAGCCCACTTCTCGGCTGTCCAACCACCAATTGCATCCATCACCTCCTTCCCCACGACCTGGACTTGACCTTCAAATCAATTCATTTTCTCTCTCCTTACAATATTCACCTTGCGACAAAAAATATATTTGTTTTCGACAAAATTCTGAAAACGAGCAAAGCCGATTCATCTCAAAATTCTAACGAAGATACGCAGTTACGCCAACCCCGTTCATCCTTTGCTGTTGCCTCTCGATTCCTTTCGAAATCTCTCATTAGCATCAACGGCAGCCGAGGTGATCAACCACGAAGGAAGGGTTCTTGAGGTCAGCCCGGCAACAATCACCCTACTCGCTACTTACTTCGTATTTCGCCTGGGAGCGGCCCACACACCAGCGCTCCTGAATTCAAATTCGGAGTCGAACAACCGAGGAACTGCTCTGGCATCGACCCTCCAACTTCTCGACGGACTCTCACCGCTGGAACTTCAGCTCACAATTCGACTCTGAATGACCGACCCATGGCGCTGAATGGGCTGGATGCGCAGGCATTGAAGGAGGCCTTTGACTTTGCATGTGCGGAGCCAGGATGGTACGCTAAGCTAAATTTCTCCGTCCAAGACATCACAAAGGGCGAGCGGCGCTTCAATTATGGGGGAGAAATTGGGGGTTTGTCGCTCGGTCTGCAAAAAGCTAGTACTAACCCGACGAACGATCTTAAAATGAGCGATATAGGTTTTTAATGAAATATGAGACTCGAGATGATATCGTCCTGCTGGGGAAAGGCGCATCCGCGGTGAAGGACATGCGAGAGCTCATATCACATGAGCCGGACGATTCGCCAATATATGGGTTTATTCGATATCGTCGGAGAAATATTTTGATCAAGCTAGTTCCCGATAACACCAGTCGGGTATTGAAAGGTGAGGATGAAACCTTGTCAAATTTTACACTTTTACAAGCCTGCAGATCTTGAGGTTTGGGTTAAGCTCCATCGGGGCAGCATAATATCTCGGATTTTTTACTTGTATCTGAGTGAACAGTTGACCAACTCTAAACAATTGGTTTTCCTCACAGCTCGATTACAAGTGCACTTCCAATCTGTCATTGAACGATTTTCGCCATGCGACGTTACGGTGTCTCTCAAGTCGTACAAGGAGCTGACGGATGCAGCTCTCACAACCGCCTGTTCGACGCATACGGCAACTGCCTCGATATCCTCTTCGTCGAGCTCACTACGACAAAGGCGGCTGACTGATATCCAGGAGGCATCCGAGGAAGGGTTTGAGGCGCAAGAATCGGCACCAAAAGCGGAGTCGACGTCCAAGGTGCTTGAAAACCAACAGGGTCTGCAGGTTATCGTGACGACGCACGACCCGGGCGTATCAAGCGATGGGAAAAGAGCACCGATTGAGGTCGAAATTTCAGCTCCCGAACCGATCAAGGTCGAGTCAGTAGATGACTTTAAGATACCAGACACAATTGAGGAAGAAGGGGGTCTGTCTCGGTCAAATTCATTAAGCAAAGACGATGGTGGAGCACCCCCACGGAAATCTACATCGTCGGGTGTAGCACGGCCGACTGCAGAGGAGATATACGCGGAATTGGCACTCAAGTACGCTCCAAAGGTAAAGCTGGGCCCGCGCCCATCAGCGGATTGGAATAAGAGACCGCACACGGCGTTACCGTCAACGTCGTCGCTGGTGTCGGCAACGGGCGCCGGAGATGCTTCGTCTTCCTCAAAGTCGGGGCCGACAGCTTCGGTACCGAAAAACGTCCATCTGTCTATGAGAATGCCCACGAGAAAGGCGAGGTCAGGGAGTCAGGGCTCCTCGAAATTGCAACTGCAATTTCACGAGGGCACTGGCACTGGAGCCAACCCGGGTCCAGCCAGTAATAAGGGCTCTCTCAGGCACCCTGGCCCCCCACCACCCCTACAATTTGCAAGCGCAAACAACACACATCCACCAAACTCTTTCCCTTCCGCACCTCTATCCCCTACACCCTCGTTCACGTCGATTAAGAGCAGCCGTTCCGCCTTTTCCCTCGCGCTCCCCATTGGTGCTGCTCCTGCTTCCGCAGCTTCAGCGTCTTCAGCTGGAATCTCCCCTGAGAAGGCGAGACTTATGAAGGCATTGGAATTACGAAAGAAAGCATTGAGCCAGCAATCCTCCAGCCCTACTACCACCTCCACCACCAAAAATACGAACCAAGAACCGTTAACGGGCCCACCACAACAGCCCCTTCCAGAACCACCTTCCTCTGCAAAGTCGCCGTCATCGACCGCGACCGCCCAAGAGACTAGCACCGAACCGACTAATCACGCGAGCAGCAGTCCCGTTGATACCGACGAAATGGCGACCGTCGTTACCTTCTCCTCTGCTTCTTCAATCTCCCCTTCCGAACCGACATCCTTGGATAATTCGGTTCCCGACACTCCAACACAGGGATCGTATGCGGCAACTTCCGAGTCTGCAACCGCTGAGAACACTCTTCCCTCACCGACCCAAGCACCGAGTACGTCGACAGAACACGATTCTCAAAAGAGTTATTCTGACGATTTAGATAAAGAGTCCGAGTCGTCGTACGGTGTCTCCGATATCAATGGCGACTCTGTCGAAAGCAACACCATCACAGATGATGGAGATGAGCGCATCGCCACTCGACTTCATCCGCCACCTCCCACTCTCCTCCTTCCAACCCCTAAACAAACCCCTGAAGCGCCAGCGAAAAAAGAACTCGTACCTCCAGAAATCATCACAAAGGCAGTCGAGAAGCCTGTTGACTCGAAGAAGGATGATACTCCACCTAGATCTCCTCTTCTGCACCTCAATATGCTCCATCCAAAGACCCCTGCGGATTATATGGAGTTTCAGAAGCTTCCAAAGCACAATCGCTTGCCCTCGGCTGAAGTTCCAGTTATTGAGACTGCTCGGTCGGTATCGGCCCCTTTTCTCAACAACTCTGACAAGAAGCCTGTCTTAGTGGCGGCATCCCGGAAGGTTAGCGTCGCTAGCAGTGTCTCACAAAGAATCAAGGCTCTTGAAATGCTCTCCAAGGACAAGCCCCAGGCATCCCCTCCTGTCCTGCCGCCACAGCGTTCCCGTCCTTCATCGCCTACGCCTCAATTCGCACCCGTCCGAAACAACAGCTTGAAGAGTAGCGCTAGTTCCCCTAATCTTTCGCCTTTGAGCGGACCCCGAGGTAAGATCTGCAAAAGACCAATTAATTCTTCACGTACTGACCAACCAGTGTTTTCGCCGGTTACCTCGCCTGCTAGAATAGATTCACCGTTCTTGAACAAGAAGAGCGCTGAAGAACTTAGTTTGAACAATAAGGTGACGGTGCTGCCAAGTACTTACTCTCCGTCAAAATCGAGGACTGGATCCTTTGGAGAGATTAGCGTCGTACCTTCTAGAAAAGCGTCCGTCAGCAGCCTCAATATCACCACTACTATCGAGCCGCCGAAAGTTCCTCTCGTCGCTCCCAAGAAAGAAGAGCCGGCTCCGACCAACGTCAATGGAAGCCCAACGGATAAGAAGAGCAAACTTTCGCCATTGCTTCGTCGAAAGTCCTCTTCAAAGACGCAGAGACCAACAACTCCAGTTGCTCCTGCCGCCACTGTTGTCGCTCCTGCTCCGGCCCAAGTTATCACTCCGAAATCAGTCGTCACTCCAAAGTCTGCTCCAGCACCCGCCCCAGCACCAGCTCCTCCCGTTGAGGCTGAGAAGAAGATTCTTTTGTCCGGCTCGTTCAATGTCCAGCTCCCGGATACAATGTTCTGGAAGCGGCGATATCTTAAGATCGAGTCTGACAACTGGCTTTATCTCCACTCCGGTGTAGATCAGGTTTGTACCAGTATCGCCGTTAGTTTTAAAGATTTGAAGAACTAATATCATAAATAGTCCTCGCCATTGACAGGAAAATACAATATCAAGACAGAATTCCGAGATGTTGTGATCCCCGATATTGACGAGCAAGAGCTACCCAACAGTATGTCCCAATACCTCACCTAATCACTTCAAGCTGATCTAAAAATGTACCGTTAGGTGTGAACCTTCGCCTCGTTGAAGGTGGCGCGCTCGCATGTGCCTGCCAGAACAGCCAAGAATTAAACAATATTCTTAAAGGTACGTTGTCTGCGGGAAGTTTGTTAATTGTATCTCTGCTAACATGCTCAAAGTTGTCCGATCTTGCATTGCGTAAATGCCTACCACAATATCGATAATTTTCACCACTCCCACCATATCGCTCACACTTATTTCTTGTCAATGCAATATTCTATTGCCTTGACACCATCCCTGAAATCACGATTCCACATATGCGGAAATTTTATTTGTTATACCCCCGGTTAATTTTTGCGATCTACTATTATTCGGCTGATATTTGGACGACTCGAAATTGTCAGTTGTCAGTGAGGTTTTCTTTGAGTTACAAGCATCCATCCCCTCTTTCCCTGTCTCAGTACTTTGGCGTCTGCATACACCACATCGGCACCCTCTATTTCATTGCGTCTATAAACATACTTTTCCTTGTACATCTTTGCCCAACACCCATATCTTTTTGCTTTTACAAGGCCCTCGGAAGTTTTTTCATTATGTCGTCTTATCTACCTATCTCCTGCCCTTTACTACATGGCTCTATTTTTGCACCGCGGTTCCACCGTTGTACAATGTATCTCCCTGCACTGCCCCATATGCATGCTGTACTGATCATCTCTCTATTCCTTTGTCTCTCATATCCATCCCTCATCCTTTCTTTTTTTCTTTTCCTGTCCCCTTATTATCATAATATATATATTTTTAAGTACACATACATATTCTATTTCCACAATAAATTTTAATGTATGGTACCTTTATTTTCTTTGTCTGTATCATTCTTGTTTACTAGTATTTCGAGGGGAGAAGGGGGGACAGAAGGAAGAATTTAAAGAGAGAGGGAGGGGAAGAGAATTTGGAATATTAATTTCATGGGGAGAAAATTGACCCCTTTGCACGTGCGAATACTTTTTTTTAAGGGCCAATGTGTAGCTTACCTAGATAAACTGGAGAGAGGGGGGTTATGCGATGTAATGCGGGAGTCGTACCTCTTTTACATTGCAAGAATGTGAGTTTTGTGGTTTGGTTAATCTACGAAATGATCGTATTTTATGATGGGGTAGATGGGGTATTGCTGCTCAATATCGCAATATATCGATATCGATTTGAGATATTTCTTATAATGGCAGCTACTTAGATGTTTGTAGAATTTGCTTTGTAAGGGCATCCTACATGGATAGCTTGTGAAGTATACACGAAAATGGATGAATGGGAAGGTCAAGGGTAGTAAAGAGCGTAGCGATGGAAACTGAACATAGACGTAACGTGCTAACAGGGCACAAGACTAAACAGTCATAATGTAATGGTATACAACAATGGAAATTGAGGATGTATGTCTCTGAGTCTGTATACGTGTACATGCGTATAATTAGTTTGAATATTGGATATTTTACATGTTGTCAATAAGCTCCGGTTCTTGAAAAGCGTCTTCTATTGGAAGCTGATAGGAAAGCTACAGGATTTGGAATAACTTAAGCCTTTTCTTTCTTTCTCTCCCCCCCCCACCTCTCTCTCACACCCCTACATTAATTGTAGAGGGAACTTCAAATACGTTGGAATAGAAAAGCTGTTCGTCTATTTAACAGGAATCTCCTGCACATGTTTTGAGTAACGTGTTCCAGACACAACCATCACAAAGTACACACTTTCATTTCCCCAAGCCGTCGCAGCCACCCTGTTTGGTTGATGCTGAAACGGGCATTCGGGCTTCTAGCTCTCGTTTGACCTTGACGGTTTCTGGTATGGCTATACCGAGGGCAATAGAAACTAGGGCGAGGTTGGTGAAGATTGAGATTTTCGTTGGTGTTTCCTTTTTAAAGATTGCGCGTATATACCAAAGTTGGCTAGAGTCTCGGTGAGGTTAAGGTGGAGTCAAGAGGAAGTTTGTAGATGCCTGAGTAAGTAAGTAAGTATCTTCCAGGAACATAAAAGTACCCAGTGTATATCTTTGTTTGGAGTAGTAATTGTGCAAGTAGTAAAGTAGAGAAATAGAAATAAGATACTATCAGTACCACCTGATGTGACAGCAAAATATGATGTTTGACAACGTTGAATTATAGTCTAGAAGGTTTAGGAATTACAATTACCAATGAATAGACTTCAGGATAATATGAGCCAATAAACAGTCTCCGACTACATCAATTTCTCACAATTCTTGCCAAAAGCAGACTTATGAGTACGTAAAACGAATGATAGGATCTTAAATTGAAGATATTAACGAGGTGTGAGTGAGTACTGATTTAGTTTGTACATCAGAAGCACAGATCTAGAACTTCTGGAAGTGGAAACTATATCGAACTGAGTTTAAGGTTATTCGAAGTCGAGGAGCTCGTCATTGTAGAGTCAATCATAGATCTTGTTCTCGAAAGATCGAGGGACCTCATCGAGAGTATTGCATCGGCAGCAATTGGTTTAGTAATATATATTACGAATGTGGTTCGAGATTTGGATCATGAGATGGCCGCCGTACCATGACACTTTCAGACTTCTTTGCATTTGCGATTCACACCATCGTCGATTCTGCGTTGTCGCAATGTTAAGCAATTAGCCAATTTAGCTGTTGCGAGTTAGGCGACACCCTGCACGCTCTCTTCAACCTCGTCTAATTTTCGCGAAACTGGTGCATCTCGAATTCTTCAACTTCACAATTCACATCACATGATGACTCCCCTCGTCGTCCCGGGACAGCCGTTGGGCCCCGCGACCGCATACGTCCCCGGCACCGGTGTCCACATCTTCAACAGCCAAATCATCGCCTCTCTCGTCGGCAAAGTCGTCACAATCCCCAGCGCCTCAAACAACACAACCACCTCCTCTACACCCCCCACAATTTCCGTTGTCAAACCAGTCCTCACACCTGAAGAAGAATCCACCTCCTCAACTCTCCTCCCAGACGTCTCCTCCACCGTTCTGTGCCGTATCACCCGCATCAACGCGCGCCAAGCCACCGCCGCGATCTTTGTGGTTAATGACCGCATTGTCGGCGACGAATTCCAGGGTGTCATCCGAGTACAAGACGTACGGCTGACAGAAATCGATAAGGTCAAGATATTTACCAGTTTTCGACCGGGAGATATCGTTAGGGCGCGGGTGATCAGTTTGGGGGACCAGAGTAATTATTATCTGAGCACGGCTAGTAACGAGCTCGGTGTCATCATGGCGAGCTCGGAGAGTGGTGATCCGATGTATCCTATTAATTGGAGGGAGATGAAGAGTGTTAGAACCGGAGCGGTGGAGGAGAGGAAGGTTGCCAAGCCGTTTTGATGTAACCTTTGAGGATGTGATTTCTTGCTTCTTGGTATTGGGAATGCTGGCGTTTTTTATACCAGGTTGTCGTTATATTTTAAAATAGAATGTAGTAGATCATGTGCATAGCGGGGTCATTAAACATATGTTTTATTTTCATTGGTTTATTATAATGATATATCTATATATAATGTCTATAATGTCGCAAGAGATCCGAAGCATGATAAAATCGTCCCATCGTTAAGCCATCTATAAAACCAAACTCACCTTCACCCGCTATTCAAAATTTAGACAGTTGTCTTTTGCAAGCCTTCCGTAACCGCTTCCACGGATGCTTCACCCCCTGGAGCAGCGGTAGCCAAAGGCTTTGACTTCTCGCCACCCTTGAGATAAAACTCGCTTTCACCAATCTGACTACCATTAGCCTTCCATCTTTCTTCGTATCTCTTTCTCTTATCCGCTGCCAACTTGATGAAGTTCTGCCAGTAAGCCGCGTGATCATAAGTGAAATCGACCTCACCATTGAATTCTTTCAACAGCTGTGATTTGGGGACATGTTGCGACATGTCTTCGTTGAACTTGAGCTTCGGTCTGGTAACGGGGTCGATGAACGGCCAGATGGCCTTGAGGAAGAGGTTTGCCCACCACGGGACTATAATTATAATATAAGGTTAGCCAATCAATATTCTAGATATAATATAAAAGTTATAGTCTTACTGTTCACGACCAACGCTCGTCCCAATCGCTCAGGATAGTGGTTTTGTAAAATATCCATCACCGTCTTTCCTTGACCTATCGTAGCACTCTGTCCAGAACTCGCACTCTTGAAGTCAATCAACAGAGCCAATGTTTCTGTTCCTGGCGGCGCGATATCGAGCACCCTCTCCATCATGAAGGTCAGATGCTGAATTTGCCGGATCGATTTCTCCGTGTTCTGCTTTGCAGGATTGAGGTACAAGCACGGTCTGGCTTCGTTATCAAATCCGAGAACCACCTGTTTACCCGTTTCGTTTTCGGGTTCGATGTGTTCGGGCGTGTGTTCTTCAAGACCCCATTCGCGACGCCAGGTGAGGGTTGCTTCGATACGCTTCTTGGCTTCCTCAACGTTGTTCCATTTTGTGGCGCGGAGGTAGCGGAGTAGACATTCTTTGGTCATAAACATGCGGTCCGAGTCTGTTAGGGGTTTCTTTTCGGCGTTTTTGTCTTTGGAGATTGGGATTTCGGTGATGGATTTGCAGAGGCGCAGGAGTTCCTCGTATTTTGCGGTTTGTTCGGGGGTGAGTTCTGGAGGGGGTGGAGGGTGAGATGTAGCGTCCGGTGCGGCGTATGGGACGGTTTTGGTGAGGATTGGTTCGTCTTCTGCGGTCTTGTAGTCGCGTGTGCTGACGGGTTCTGAGGTTGGTTTGGGAGTTGGTTCTGGAACAACGGTGGGCTCTGTCTCCGTTGGGGCCGTCTGAGATTCGGATACGACGGGCGTGGGCTCAATGGCAGCTGTCTCGACAACGGGAGCTGGAGCTGCTGCTGGTTGTTCAGGAGTAGGCGTGCTCTCGACTGGAACGGACTTCTCGTTCATTGTCTCTGGGACCTGCTCTGCGGTGGGAGCTTTCTGGACTTCTGCGGTAGACATGCTGTAGATGAATCAATTGGGGGTCGGTTGGTGGTGGTGAGATCGAAAGGGAACAAGATAGCCAGAGGAATCGAATGTTGGAACGAGCTCTGAATTTATGTGAAATTGAAATATCACCGGGGCCATCCCTTTCTTGATGCGATGCAGGAGCTGTGGGTCGCACCTGCAAGGGTCGTCTTCTCACGCCGGGCTTAAACCAGCCGGTCCACCCGAACTGAAATCCTCGTCGCCTATTAGCTATACCCATTTATTCAGTAGCTTAGCTGTTCCTTTTTCGCGTGGCGACAAGGCGACCACACCTCGCATGTTTTGCTGTTTCGAGCTACTCCCACGCGTTTTCACACTATTATTATATGCTTTCAACCACGACGGCGACAAGGCCGAAAGAAGAGCTTCAACCTCAGCGACACTCATATGACTACGCAAATCGAATCGTTACTACCCAGCAAGATCTCAATTAAGAAGATAAAGAAACCACGATACTTTCATATCATACCTTCCCCGCATTGATTACATCCAACCTTTCAAAAGGTTTCACTACCTACCTACCTACCTCAGCAGCCATGGCGGCAGACACAGCAGACCTCGTCGACAAGTTTGGCGACCTTCCAGACGAAGTCCTAACTGAGCTGCACAGCATGCTCAGTCTCTACAGTATCGATGCTGAAGAGCTATTCTATAAATGGGAAGAATACTGCTTGAAACACGAGGATATCAAGCCCAACCTCAAAAATATCATGGCATTCAAACAAGACACCAGGAAACAATTCGAGATTGAGATGCGGTCAAAGTCGAAAACTGCCCAGACTCCGGCTGGTAGAGCCGGGCCACGGGCAGCTAAGAATGCCGGCGATATGTTCAATATGTATGCACAATGTTGTATACACTTTTATATTTCGATATTTTTTATAGAAAACTTACCGAATTGATGTCAATTATAGGTTGGATGGATTGGTACCCTCCACTCCCAGGACGGGACAAGCTGCGGCGAAACGAAAATTCGAAAAAGCATCATACGAAACACCTCTGGCTGAAAGGACAAGTAGATTAGCGGTTGGGTCATCACCAATCGCTCCATCATCTGCTTTCAAGTTGCCAGCTAGCCCAGCCACAGCGTATGAAATTACTCTCCCTGTTGGCAATTATGGAATTCATAAAGCTAACTCGCGAAATCGAATCAAGCGCAATACCTTTTCAAAAGCGCATAGACCCAGGGAAAGTAATGGAGGTGCTAAATCCCCAAATCGAAATAGCGAAACTACCTCTCGACGGCTACGACAGCTATAAATCCCGGGTAGAGCTCATCACCAACGTCCTGGTGCCTCGTTTCTCGTACAAGCCAATGTACCAAAAGCTCACCGAATCGTCACAATACCTCGACGACCGGATCAACGACTATGCCGATGCCATCCAGAAGGAACATGATATCCCCGACGAAGATTTTTGCAACCCTAGCGCGAAACTTCCCGAAGAAGTCGTTGTCGTCGGTAGAATAGTCTCGGACGTGATGGAATCACAAAAGAGGATCAACGAGGCGAGTTTACTTCTCGAGGGTTCGAGAGGAAAGGGTGAAGGTAAACGAGTGAGGCTGGATTTAACCGCGCTGAAGGGATATGCGTTCTTTCCGGGTATGGTAGTAGCATTCAAAGCTACGAATCCCACGGGCGAAAAGTTGATTGTAAAGTCTATTCTGAGCCCCCCGAGGTATCCTGAAGCTGCGTCGATTATTTCAAAACTAGAAGACGAAAGAGACAAGCTCGTGCTCGGAAATCTGAATGTGTTCATTGCGGCTGGACCATACACACCTGATGACAATCTCGATTTCGAAGGATTAACAGAGTTGGTGGATAAAATTGTGGAAACATCCCCAGATGTAGTCTTCATGACAGGTCCGTTTATCGACACGGAACATCCCAAAGTCAAACTGGGTGACTTTAGCATCAACCCGGACAATTTCTCGGGATACATCCTCGAAGACCTGTTCAAAGAAAAGATTGCATCTGAACTCAAGAGAATCACAAACAGTCTTGTCATTTTAATACCGAGCACGAGAGACGCTGTTTCCAAGCATGTCTCATACCCGCAAGAGCCATTACACCGAAAGTTACTTGGTTTGCCGATGGTACGTATTCCGTGAACCATCCTCCCTCGCGATCGTCTGCATACTAAAGATTTCCTAGAATGTGAGACTTTTACCAAATCCATGTGTTCTGTCAATCAATGAAGTCGTTTTTGGTATATCCAGCGCAGATATATTGTTCCATTTATCCATGCAAGAAGTGAAATCTGCCGGCAAAGGCGTGGAAACCAATACTTTTGCGCGACTAGTGGATCACGTGGTCGCACAGAATCACTTCTATCCCCTTTTCCCGCCACCTGAGAAGACGCAAGTCGGGTATACCACACCATTAGACGTGGCTTGGCTCGAGCTTTGCGAGTTTCCAGTCAAGCCGGATGTATTGATATTACCCAGCACGTTGCCTGGAACGGTCAAGGTATCTACCACTCCCTAGTAATTTCATCAAGTGATTATTTAATTGTGGAACAAGGGACTAATCAATCCGTCGGTGGAATGGTTTAGGTTGTCAACGGTGCGGTTACAATCAATCCTGGGTTTTTGAGCACGAAAAGGCAGTCTGGGACTTATGCCTTCATGAGCGTGGAGTCGCCCGCGGAAATATTGGCGAGCGACATTCAGGATCCCAAAGCTGTGAAGCATCGGATATATAATAGGGCGAGGGTTGAGATTAGGAGGATATGAGAAAGTAATGCAATAATGTCTGCCTAGTGATATTTAGGGTTAAGTATGGCCTCGAAACCAAACCCTCCCAAAGTGCAATAAGTACATGTATCGATATTAGTCTCGCCCTTTATCGATACAATATCTTAGCTAAACTATCTTCAAGAATAGCGAGGAGTAGATGGTAGAGCCAGCTCTAGCGGGAGCTCAATGCTATCCTGAGATAATACTGTTGCCTTCGGGTTGATACGAGTAAACCGAGACGAGATATTTAGTCCAATGAAAAATGTCTAGCTTGTCGACTGTTGAAAATATGATATGAAAAATATGATAGTTTATGCTATCATCACGGGTTGCATATACATTGCCTGCCATGCGTTACATATACGAGATGTTGTGTTCCAACCCAAAATTTTAACATGGTGACATAGATCTATAGAGCTTTTTATACAACTTGTATAGTTGAGTACAATTGTACAAGCTTGGCGTTTGAGGAGGTTCTCGTATTTTTGATCTCGTTCACTAGCAACGGCAGCTTCTCTTACTAAAGAGTTCCTTTATAGGACCGACAAGGGTTTTAGGCTTCCTCATCTAGAAAGTGGTTTGTAGACACTGCGGGATACAACATCCAACAAGATGAGCTTCAGCAACACAGAATCAGCATGGATTCGAGATGATGTCGAAAGTGGTTGCAGAATTGTGTCTACCTACGAGACCGTGCTGAATTGATCAGTTAATGGTGATAATATCGATGAAGATGTAAACTATAAATACCCGTACTTTGGGCCTACATTCTTCCAATCTGTATCAATTACAAGCTCCACATTCTTCACATATATATACAGTCGAGTATATATATATCTCGTCGCAAGATCTTAGGATTTTACTCTATACACTACGCAAATAGCAATTAAAAAACCTATACTTACTTCTTAATCATTAACCATGCACTTCTCCCCCGCCATCCTCCTCTTCCCTCTATTTCTCGCAACCAACACCCTCGCCTGCCTCAAAATGAGTGCGAGCCTCTACACCGGTCTCGGCGGCACCATCTCCCTCACCCTCGTCGACAACGACGACCAAGTCTGCGACGGCGTCGTCAACGGATGTGCCGGAAACATCAAATGCAAAAGCGGGTATCAGGCGCGCGTGGACGGGTGTCACCCAGCGATGGATAAGGGGCCGAAAGTGTGGTATAAGAATGGCCACGGGGAGTGGAATTTCGACGGGATGACGGCGGAGTGTCAGAATGAGAATTGCTGCGGGGGGCAGATTCTTTGTGTTTGTTGGGTGTGTCAGTATCATCGGGATGCGTTTTGTTAAGTTGAGGTGGGAGATTTATACAGAGCCGCGAGGGTGGAGAGGTTGTATAGGTAAATTTATGGTAGGGAGGATTTGGAGTTTGATGTATAAGTGTGAAGTGGATGTTTGAAAAATATATCTTGACCCTTCGTGCTGCGCGGCTGGTTTACGAGACAATCTTGACCTGTATGTTGGCGTGTAGGATTCAGTTAGTTGCTAGATGAAGTGTCATCGATATATCGTCACAGTTTTTCATTTTACAGTAAGCCTTCCCCACTTTCGGATCCTGGGGGATACGGTGACTATAAATAACTTCAATAAAGCCATGAGGTGCCGTAGATTTGGTTCTCATGGAATGTTATTCGTATAGGGATAAATATTCGAGTATTCATGATTTATTCTTTAAATTTTCAACCCCCAAACGGTTAAGGGAAAAGAGGTATAGTAAACCGCTAATCCGTAAGCCCATAATAATACGTATATATCTATTGAATCCAATATTTAATTGGATTTAGATAGAAATCCAACAGGGTACTAAAGTTTAACATCAAAATCTGCAACAGGACGGATGTGTGTTGCTGTCGCACAGGAACAAATGAAGTCTCGTTTAAGCTTTCGCATTTGTTGCGCGACTCGGGTGCTACCACAAGACCATCCAAACACACCCCGCCATGGCCCCACCTCCCGCCGCCATCTCACATCTCCCTTCCTCCATCCCCGCCGGCGACGGTCTAATCCACGTCCGCGTCCTCCCGCCATCTAAATTGACACTCTACCAATTGAACTACAAGTACCCGTTGAAATTAATCTCACCGGCGCCGACACAATGGGCGAAATCGCTGACGGTGTTTGTGCTGAGTTACGGCGGGGGGTTGGTATCCGGTGATGCTGTGAATATGAGGGTCGTGGTAGAAGATCGCGGCAAGTTGTGTTTACAGACTCAGGGTGGGTAATTAAACCAAGTAATTTCATTACTTTTATATAAGTACTTTTTCCCGTTTTTATTCAATAGGTGTGAATGGATGCATTTATGGGTTTTTTCTATTATGTAATAGCTATGCATCCGTCAAGCTTAGGGTCTTCAACTTTTATAATATATCCTCGCTACATAACGACGACGCTTCACCTCTTACTTTTCAACTTTCAAGAAATAGCTCTAATAGTTTTGACAATGATACATAGGTACCACCAAAATATTCAAACAAACCCCTTCCTCGCCTCCCACAATCCAGCGCATGACAGTCCGCATCCACCCCAACGCCAGCCTCCTCCTCCTCCCTGACCCCGTTCAACCCTTCGCCTCCAGCAACTACATCCAACACCAAATCTTCGAACTCGAAGATACCGTAAACGACACATCCTCATTGGTAGTACTGGATTGGGTAACCGAAGGCCGAGCCGCGCGAGACGAGCATTGGAGCTTAAAACGGTTCGAGAGTCGGAATGAAGTATTCGCCATCCTCCCTGATAAACCCCATAACGACAGTAAAGAAGAGGAAAAGGAAGAAGATAA
Organism: Dactylellina drechsleri; assembly: GCA_036971345.1. Classification (NCBI taxonomy): domain Eukaryota; kingdom Fungi; phylum Ascomycota; class Orbiliomycetes; order Orbiliales; family Orbiliaceae; genus Dactylellina; species Dactylellina drechsleri. Next base: position 1,432,081 of record JAJTUB010000002.1, read on the forward strand.
AGAGACAAAGAACAAGCGGGGGAAACTACTCCTCCGTGATGCCATGATTCTCGACAACTCTGCCGGAGAGACATACGGCGAAACACTACGAGAGCGTCAAGACTTCCAGACCATCTTCGCGACCATCATCATCCGTGGAAAGATGTTTACCCAATTGATAGAATACATCAAGGCTAGGTATGCGGGTGAACCTCGTATCGGGCAGAAACGATGGGATACGGATGACGATTCGAGGAGACATAGTAGGGTTGAGATTGAAGCTAGGGAGTGTGGTGTTATTTGGGCCGCGTCGAGCGTTAGGGGGTTTTTACTGGTGAAGGTTAGCGGGGTGGAGATGGAGGGGGTGAAGCGGTTCGTGAGGGGGTTGTTGGCCGAGGTTGATGGGAATGGGGTTGTGAATGCGGATGGGTGTATTGAGCGGGAGTTTGGGAAGGGGATGTTTCGGTGCTTGACGATTGATGCTGTGTGAGTCGATAAATTTTTAGAATTCAGTTTCAATTGCTACGATTGTTAAGTAAATACTTCGATTACATGACGCATGAAGATAATACGAGAAACAAAAGAAAGGCAGTCGCTATGGGTTAGTACAGTCTATGCTTCCACGCCGAGAACTCCTCCAACCATTTCCATCCATTCCTATTTCATAAAAACACAAAGTCGTTTAGGTATATACCCAGTGAGTAAGTGCTCAGGTCTCTAGCTTAAGAGGCCGTCTGTTCCACGGTTTTCAAAGCCACAGGCTCTTCCCCTAGCTGTTTCAATACATCCTCAGCCTTTTCAGCTGCAACCTGCTGATCAGCAGGCCCGACTCCGACTAGACCTTTCGATTCCGCCAAATGGGTACTCCGAGAATAACTAGGATCACTCTGGTAAAACTCATCAATAATAGGGTGAATCAAAACCGTCTGCTTGTTGATTGATAAGATTGAATTTGTAGGAACGGTAACCCAATCACCCCGTTCGAACGTCAAAGGCTCGCTCGCGACCATCACAAGGTCCTGTCCGCGATCATGTCGCTCCATACGATAGAATCCACCAGATTTATATTCGTGAAACCGAGTGCCGGAGCTAAAGTATAGACTTGCGGCTTCATCCGTCCGGCTAGAGATGTACCGCGTGCAGACTACAGAGTGGCCGTCTGTCGCTGCGAAATTCAGGAGAGATGGTTCGGTTATGTCTGCTGCGGCGAGGTACTCGTTCAAACGGGTGATGGTTTTAAGCATCGCTTGGCGGAGGATTTGGTGTCCGAAACCGGTTGGAGGGGCTGCAGCTGGGTCGACGCCAAGTTTGGTGAGGGAGTCGAGAAATAGAACGAAGGCCTATATAGCTCATGTTAGGAGGATGTAGGGTGGTGGAGATGGACGGGACGTACCCATTCACTGTCAGTGCTTCCTTCGACGATCAGGAAGAACCGCTCTTCGATGTCTAGTACTATGTTTCGTTTTATCTTTTGAAACTGGGCGATGTTACCGTTGTGCATGAACATTATACTGTTGTATTTGAACGGGTGGCAATTGCTCTCCGAGAGCTGACCAGTGGTAGTGGCTCGCACATGAGCGAATACTAGTGACGAGGTGGTCTTCTCGGCCAGTCTTGTTAGGTTTGTGCAGTTCCAGGCGGGTGTGGTTGAGGTGAAGATGCAAGGTTCGCTACCCAGTTCTGGAGAGGTGTAGTAGCCGATGCCGAAACCGTCGCCATTGTGGGGTCTTCGAGTATCCAGCCGTAGTCTGGAGTCGTAGGATTGAGTGAGGATGGAGTGTGTGGGATTGAGTATGAGATGGGCGAGGAGGATCTCCTGCCGACCCTTGTATATCAGAAACCGACACTAGCAGACGACTTTTTGTTAGCTTGGTATTATACAATCGAAGCTTAGGCGGAATATTGTTGTACTGACCATATTTGCGCTAATCAATCGATGTTGAACCAAAGAAGGACGTTTGAGAATCAAGTTGAAGTATTAAAATCTCCCGACTCGAGTCGGATTGTGAGTCAAATCGATTGATTGATCAATTAATTCGCTATCACGCGATCTACCGCTTTACAGGCGCAATGGAATGGGTCCGGATAACGCGAGCAGGGGTCCTTGCAACAGGTGTTATCTCGTTGTCTCAAGTGATGGATCCGTTCGCTGAAGCTTCGAGAAGACGAGTTCTCATGGCGGTAGTTATGGAGATAGTTCACAGTCGCACGGCAAGTCCAGCCATCAGCTGGGCTAGTCGTTCGATCGGTTAAGTGGTTGGAGTGTCAAAGAACCAACCAAAAGCACGACTGCGTCACAACAGTCAGCTAGACAAAGCGTCCTGTCTTTGACCCCCCGGTCAAGGCTTTAATTCCGGGATCACCGGGGATATGCCGGGTCCGGCTGTCAAAACTCCCGGGTGTTCGGAGTTCCGGCCACCAATAGCTCGACGGTTGTGCGGGTATGCAAGAGCAAATATTAGCATGCATAGAGGGAGTATTGCAGTGAGAGTCAGTCTCCGAGAAAAGCCGGTCCAGAATTCTAGAATGTTACTACGTAACTATTATCATTGACCAGTTGAATAAGTTTTATAGACATGATCTATACGAGCCTCAATCACCAAATTATGGTGAGAGGCCCCGGTCTCGCCCTTAAATTTTGCCCCGAGACCAGGTTTAGAAACATGGGTGCATGGGTTATGTAACACCAAAAATCCAACAAGATCAGATCCGTACCATGTCTAAAGCGAACCCCGGTGGGGCAAGGCAATTGCAAGGCAGGATTTCCAATTACGATTGAGTGGGGATTTTCTGCATATTAACCGCGAAAAATACGACTCGATCTAGAAATCTACACTACATAGCACAACGCACCATGTAAACAGGCGTGATATCACCGTTCAAGAAAATTTAGAATTCTAAATTGAGGGTAATTTCTATGATCATGCATGATATTCTCGTCCGAGTTTGCATTCTTAGCTAGTTATGTATATAGCCTATATTGTATCCGATCAGGTATATAAATGGGCATCCGGAAACCTCAATAATCCGATTCATGGCCAAGAAGACACAGAAACTCTGACCAGCAGAGACAATCATGACAGCAAAACTTCCTACCATTCTTCTTGCCGCTTTAAGCGGGTTTTCTCCAATTTTTGCTTCCAAGCTTCCTACTCCATCCGTATCAACACCTCTTGTTACAATCCGCAATGGTACTGTACGGGGCACCCACAATTCACAATGGAAGCAAGACTTCTTTCTTGGTATTCCATACGCTCAGCCTCCAGTAGGCGATCTACGGTTCAACAATCCTAAGCCTCTCAATACACGTTACCCTGGAGGTGCATTCGATGCTACTTCTTATGGAAATCGCTGCTTCGGTATCAACAACACCTATACCGCAACTGACAGTGAAGACTGTTTAACTCTGAATATTGTCCGTCCTTCCGGTTGTAGCTCTAAAATGCCCTTGCCGGTCTTTGTTTGGCTATATGGGGGCGGTTATAGTGAGGGGGGAAGCTCAAATCCCATTTACAACCTCACTTACCCTGTGGCTCAGTCCGTCGAGCAGGGTAAACCGTTCATCGGTGTCACTTTGAACTACCGTGTCACAGCCTTCGGTTTCCTAGGTGGAACAGTCCTCAGCAATGCTGGTATCACCAACATGGGTCTTCGCGATCAAAGACTTGCCTTACACTGGCTTCAAGAAAACATAGCCGCATTTGGCGGTGATCCGTCCAGGGTGACAGTCGGCGGCGAGTCTGCGGGGGGATTCTCAATGGGAGTCCACGCATTGGCGTACAATGGTCGTAACGATAAACTGTTCAGTGGATTGATAATGGATAGTGGGAGTGCTCTTGTATCTGGCAGATATAGCGATTTACCAAGTGTGGATCAAATATACGAGATACTGGTTGGAACAGTCGGTTGTGGTACCAGCCCTGATACCTTAGTCTGTCTCCGCCAGGTCCCCTACGAATACCTGACACCAGTGATCACCGCGCTCCAGAACCTAGGTAGCATCTGGCGCCCAATAGTCGATGGTGACCTGATTGCGGATTTCAGCTCAGCGCAGCTCAAAACCGGCAGGTTCGTCCATGTACCCATCCTCGTAGGCTCTGCCACGGATGAAGGTACAATCTTCGTTTATAACCCTTCTACCGCCACTTACGGCGTTCAAGATGATGCTCAACTTCTGCAAGTGCTCCAACTAGACGGTGGACCGACAGTGCCCAACTCCACGTTCACCAAGATCTTTGAGTTATACCCAGACATTCCAGCGCTCGGAAACCCGGGTGGTTCACCTGTACGCTTCTCTTACCCTTACCTCTACGAGTATAAACGTGTGTCAGCGATCGCCACCGATGCTTTTTACCTTTCTGGAAGAATCCTTACCGCACGTGCGTGGGCAAAGGCCGGCGTTCCAGCTTACTCTTGGAGGTGGGATACTCTATTACCTGATCACGATTTCCGACTGGGAGTTACGCATGCTTCCGATCTCTCATTCTGGTACGGTAATGTCGGTGGGGTTAAGCAAACTCTTGATGCGTATAATTTGCAACCGTTGAAGAGGAGGGAGAATTACATCAGGTTGGCTACATTGATGAATAAGATGCTGGTTAGTTTTGTTAGCGATTCGACGCCGAATAACCATGGCGGTATGTATATGTTGCGATATATTAGCAGTTCCCCCCTTTTTTTAAATCTCAAGGAAGTCTAACATGATGTGTATTTAGTGCACGGGATACCTGCATGGCCCAAATATTCTACCGTCAGCCCGCAGAACATTGTATTCGATGGTAACAGCACCGTTTATGCATACCCAGAGCCTGATAATTTCAGGGAAACGGAAAACAATTTCTGGATTGACCACGCTTCGGAATTTTACCATTAGAGCTGGTCCCTAGACGAGCAAGGTTGACACGAAGGCGGGGCATTCATTAGAACTCGAAAGATTAATAATGTATAAAAACCGCCTTGGGACGGTTAAATTAAGGCAGAGCTGTAGCAGAATAACATGTATATACTGCGTCGTATAACTATCCTGCATCTATATAATTGACTCCATTATTCATTTTTGGATGTAGCTGCTATATGCATAATACTCCACTTGGTGCTCAAACTGGGTGTGATACTACTCATTCCAATTGAATATAAATGACTTTGAATAATAATATGCTCAAACTGCAGGGTGATTCTGATTGAGTCTGGTTGTATTGTTGGCTATTTTGTGTTGGTATTCTTGATTGGTGTTACAGGGGGACACACTGGTCTCGTCCCGGACTCAGTTGTCAAATTATTACCGGGAGCTCGGGGCTCCGGCCGCCAACACATCAAGCTTATGAACGACCTCCAAGAGAAGCGGGCAGCTTCAAAATTTCTGTCAATCATTTCCAACCTTCATCATCATCCATCTCGACACAAGCTCAAACCAGAGCAACAGAAGGGAAACCAAAACTCGCTGATACACAAAGGTTCCATTACAGCCCACACCTTCCCTCAACCCCTTCATGCAGTCACGATAAAGCCCGTCGCAACCTCCTAATCATGAGCGGGCGACTCCTTGCCTCTCGAGCGGCGAGCTCGACGCTACGCCCTCACGTCCGCCTCCCGACGACCACCCTCAGACCCCTCCCGCGAGCCTACACTGTCCTCGCACCGCATACAAACACAGCTGGTCTCCTGCGACACCACATCTCTCCCAGGCTGCGGCACGATACCATACCCTTCCAACGATTCCGTTCCATAACCCAGGTCCCCGCCGTCCGTCTGATAAGTTTCCAACGGGCCCTTCCGAACCTCTTTCTTAAATTTGTGCGTATCCCCGCTGCGTTCGGTGGGGCTACGATAGCGGGACTCGCGTATGTCAACTATAAAGTCCACGAAGCGGGGAATTGGACGATGGGTATCATCAACGATGGGAAGGAGATGGCTTCTGGGTTGTTTTCACAGGGGAAGGATGCGATAGGTGGTGTTGTGGGCTCGATAGAAGGGATGGAGAAGCCGGATTGGTTTGCAAAGATGCAGGATAAGGTGAATAATGCGGTAGCTGGGATAAAGTCTAAGGTTGAGTCTGGCGGTAGCGATGGGAATAGTGGCGGTAAGGGGAAGAGACCGGAAGATGAGGAACCAAAGGGGAAGAAAGTGGTTGCACAGGCTGCTGCCGCTGCGGGTGCCGTGCTGGGGTATTCTGGTAGTGAAGACGACAAGCAGAGTGCGAGGGATGATCAAATGATGGTTCTCACACGCAAGATGATTGAAATCCGCACGATTCTTCAAAAGGTCGGGCAGACGGGTGTTTTGACACTGCCTTCGATTGTCGTCATCGGGTCTCAGAGTTCTGGCAAGAGTTCCGTCCTTGAAGCTATCGTCGGACATGAGTTTCTTCCAAAGGGTGCCAATATGGTCACCAGACGTCCCATCGAGCTAACTTTAGTCAATACGCCTGAATCGAATGTGGAATACGGAGAATTCCCCACCCTCAACCTCGGAAAGATCACTGACTTTTCACACATTCAACGAACACTAACAGATCTCAACCTGGCTGTTCCCGAGAGAGATTGTGTCTCTGATGACCCCATCCGTCTTACAATCTACTCCAAGAACGTCCCAGACCTCTCACTCATCGACCTCCCAGGCTACATACAAATATCCGCACTAGATCAACCCGAAGAACTCAAAGCAAAGATCTTCCAGCTCTGCGACAAGTATATACAACCTCCAAACGTCATCCTTGCAGTCTCCGCTGCCGACGTGGATCTCGCCAATTCTACTGCCCTCCGCGCGAGTCGAAGAGTCGATCCTCGCGGCGAACGCACAATCGGTGTCATCACAAAGATGGATCTAGTAGAGCCGGATCGCGGTGCCATGATCCTCAGGGATAAGAACTACCCTCTGCGATTAGGCTACGTCGGGGTCGTCTGCAAGCTACCACAATCTGGCGGTCTGTTCAGCAGACAGGTCAACGTCCTCTCCGCAATCACAAAGAACGAAAATGCATATTTCGGCCAACATCAACAATTCGCACCAGGTGAAAACGGCGTAACGGTGGGTACCTACTCCCTCCGCCGGAAACTCATGGAAGTGCTCGAAGCAACCATGGCACAGTCTCTACAGGGCACATCCGACGCCATCCACCAGGAACTCGAAGAAGCCAGCTACGAGTTCAAAGTACAATACAACGACCGTCCGCTTACCGCGGAAACATACCTTGCCGAATCACTAGATTCGTTCAAACACTCGTTCAAAGAATTCACCGAACTCTTCGGCCGTCCTCAAGTCCGTATGTTGCTAAAGCAGGAGCTCGACCAACGAGTCCTCGACATTCTAGCTCAGCGGTACTGGAACAAACCCTTCTCAGATCTGAAAAAGGCCCGACTGGAAGACCACCCTCTCACCGAGCTGTCCAAAGTCGAGCCGGAGGAGTTATATTGGCATCGGAAGCTGGATAGTTGCTCCTCGGCGCTAACAAAGTTGGGAATCGGCAGGTTGGCGACAAACGTTGTGGCGAACTCGTTGTCGACCCAGATGGACCAATTGATCGAAGCGTCGACGTTTAGAAACCATCCGTTTGCGAAAAAGGCGATTCAGGATTCTACCAACCAGATTTTGAACGAGAGGTTTTACGCCACGAGTGATCAGGTTGAGAATTGCATCAAGCCGTATAAATTTGAGATCGAGGTAGATGACCGAGAGTGGATGCACAGCCGGGACAACGCGCAAAGGTTATTGAAGGATGAGTTGAAGGCTTGCGAAGATGCGTTTAAGAAGCTGAAAGATCAGATTGGTGCGAAGAAGCTAAGTAGCGCTATGGCATTTGTGGATAAGATTAGGAATGGGAAGGCACCGGAGATGCAGGAGGGCACGGAGGCGTTGGGGTTCAGTCAGGCCATGTTGGAGAAGGGTGAGTTTAATATCTCCTTTCTTTATTTTATATTCAACACCGGCTTCAAGCTGGTTGGCTGACATACGTTTATGCTATATATAGGTCGTGAGGGTATCTTCCTGCGAGACCGCGCGGATATCATCAAGATGCGAATGCTGGCAGTGAAGAGCAAAGGATGTGCGACAAAGGAGGGCAAATATTCTTGTCCGGAGATCTTTATGGACGTGGTAGCGGAGAAGTTGACCTCTACGGCTGTGCTCTTCTTGAACGTTGAGCTGTTATCGGAGTTTTATTATAACGTATGTTTCCTCACCCTAATCTACAAAATGCAGAAGTATACTAACGGAGTATTAATATTTACAGTTCCCAAGAGAGCTCGACCACCGTCTCGGCCGCCACCTCTCACAAGCCCAGATCGAGGCGTTCGCACGAGAAGATCCTAAGATTAGAAAACACGTGGATCTCCAGCAGAGAAAGCAATTGCTTGAATTGGCATTGCAAAAGATGGAAAGTCTGATGGCATTGGAGAAGAGCAAGAAGTCTACGAGTGAGGAGAGTAGTAATGGGAGGATAGGGGGGAGGTGGGGTGGATTCTTTTGATATAGTAGCACCGGCACACATTGGGGATATTGCGTCGATTGACCGGCATGACAGCTCAGTTTTTATAAATCTTTCTCTCCCTTCTCTTCTTCCTTTCCTCTCCTTTGCAGTGTTATGAAGTTATTAATTTTTTCGGGCTTCCTTTCGGCTTTTTATCGTTTTGTACCGTGACGTCGCTTTTTACCTCCTTTTCTTTCTCTGGAAAGTTTATATAAAACTTTTTTTTTTGGATAAGAAAGGATGGAGGATGGGTTTGGTTCTCTCTTTTTACCAGGTATGGCGTTTACATTTTTTCTGATATTTAAGCCACCCAGGCTCTACAAAATCTCCAAAATATAAAAACTTTTGTACTCTCACCATCGCCGATTCTACTCAATATTTTTTTCTGTTAATATATCGATCTACCAAGCTTGATTAGAATGATGTCAGCAAATTACCAAAAATGTATATACGAAACAATAGTTCTCCTCGATCGATCCTAGAGTCCGGTTCCATCTTGTATCCCGTGAATCGAATGCAGACAGATTCAAACAAAGCACATAGCCATGACAAATGAATTTAACCTTCTTTATCTTTCAACCATCCTCAAGTTAGATTCATCTTCTTATATCCCTAAATACAGAAGAATTAAGATTTAATCTCCATCGATATCGCAGAAGTTGCCTAGTAAAGCTTTCAAGATCCTCTGCGAATAGTAGTCAAAATAAAAAAACAGAAAAAGATGCTCCGCTATGAATGAATTTCAAAAAAAAAAAAAGAAAAAAAAGAAAAAAAAATAGTTGTACAGTAGTAGTAGCAATAATGATAGACTCGGTCTTCATTCAAATAACAGAGGCTGGCTTAAGAGAGCGCTTCATTTTATCAAAGGAAAGAAAGAAAGTGGGTCGCGATTTTTGAGAAGCGCCGGCAAGGGGAGTTTAGTAGAAGGATCGTAGAAAATTTTAAGGATTAGAACCAGAGGAAAGCCAAAAAAAAGTTAAGTGAGTATAAAACCCTTGCCCCAAACACAAGGAAACCAAAGTGAACTGCCAAAAAAGAAACCCGCTCATATTCATATAGTCGTAGTGATGTAATGAAAAAAAAAAAAATGATAAGGAAACAGTCGCCAGAGAAGTTTATTTCAGTTCGGCTGGATGTCATATATCGTAAGCGAGTGTCGTTAAAGTATCGTTTTGTCGTGAATTAAAAAAAAAAGTAAGGAGTCGTCGTACGGTCGTTCAATAGCAACTAATAAAAAAAAAGAGCAAATCAAAAATATGTTATCGTCGGCTTTTCGCAAGTGTACTCTTCAGAGCTCCCAGCCATTTCGTGAGGCTCTCCTCGTTACCCGCGGCGAATTTGTACGACTTCTTCTCCAAAATCATCTGCATGCAATTTTGCTTGCTTTTAGAAATCGGATCGATTTCCACCACATCGATGACATTTTCTAGAGGAATAAGCTTCAGGGGCCGGTATTCCTCGTCGTTCTTGTAGAATGTTACATTCCGGGGGCGCAGGACAACCCATATCTTCTTCCATTGGCGGATTCCAGATTTTGATTTGAGGACGTAGAGGTAGCCGTGCCAAACCACGCGTGAGTCGTTCATCTGGCCTTCAAGGTTGGATAACCCGGATTCTTTCCGTTGGACGCCGGTTTCCGGTGGCGCCTGAGCGGCAGGATCGCTGGTGGATGTCGGTGATATGACGGAAGCGGCGGTAGCTGCGCTCTGAGCAGTTGCTGGCGGCGAGGTAGGTCTAAGGACTGTATTACCGGGTTCAAGCGGCATCGCAAGTGATGATTGTGATACCATCCCACCCAGTTCCGAAGTTGAAGACATGGAGGCTCCGGAGTAGTCTAAAGTAAAGGAACCGACGCCATCCTGCGGTCGGCTGGTCGGACTCGATGGGCCGTGCATTTGCGATGCTCTTCTCGGGACGGGGATTGGTTGCGCCTCTGTCGCGACTGGGCTCATGGCGATCGGCTCGTCGGTCTCCTCCAGACACGCTATTTCGCGAACCAATCTGACCCATTCATTCAATTCCTTGTCGCTGGATGCTTGCAAGTGGAAGTTTCTGGCGGGGGAGAAGAGACCGAAGACGTGTGGACGTTTGGCATCTTTGAGAGGAGCACAGGCGGTCAAGTCGCTGAGTTGAATCTGTCGGTGAAGCTTCTTCTCATTGCTGTCCTTGTAAATGCTGATGGCCGAGCCTCGCAAGACGTACCACCGCCGTTTCCAGTTCTATATAAAAGAGATTTACGTAAGAATTTGCTATATATCTAAACAATTGCTAAACTAAAAGACTACCTTTGTTTTTCGCGTTCTTTGGTGTAACCAACTTTCTTTAAAGATCTTGTCGTGCATGAACGCACCTCTATCGTCGACCGGGGAGAAGGCAGTAGCGATATCGAGAGAGAGGGAACGATTTTCAGGTCTGACGGTAGGAATAGGCGCCATGCCAGTGGCGGTGGAGACAGAAGGGATGGGCGAGAGAACCTGAGCCATACTAGCGGAGTTTGAGAGGTCCCAATTGACGTCTGGGAGAGCTTCGGTTACGGATTCGGAGACGACTTCTGTGATGGACACGAGGAGCAAAAGTCCTCTTAGCAAGCCTCCGGGGGTCGAAATTTTGGCGAAGGGAAGGGCGAAAAGAAGTCGGAGACAGAGAAGTAGAGAAATGGTCGTGATACAGAATGATCAAGTTCGTTTTTAAAGAGGAGCTGGAATTGGCATTAGAATTGAAGGTCGCGGCGTTTTCTGTGCTCCAAAAGAAACGTGGCCGGCGGGCAGGGTGGATCGGATCTGACAGGTCGCCACCTTTCTGTTCGGGTTTCCCAAGCCAAGTCAAGCGTGTGGTCGCAAAAGTCGAAGGCACAAAATTTGATACACTCCGGGGCGCAAATACGAATAATGTTACAAGGGAGTAGCTATTGTTGGAGGCTGGGTCGCGCAGGGGATGAAAGGAAGGGAGTAAGGAAAAAATGGTAGGCGATGTTGGGAAGCAGAAGGAGATGAGGAGATGACACAAGAACAATAATAATAGTGAACAATGTTGGGAATGAGGATATATCCGCGGCGGTCGATGGAGAGTAATAATAATAATAATGACAATAATAGTGGTAGTAAATTGTGAGGAAGGGAAAATGACACAGCGGAGGTTACTTTGCTTTAATTGACGGTATTATCTATTATGGTGATTTTTATTGCATTGAGGAAGAGGAGGAGGCCGGAATGTCAGCACACAGTACAGAACGGACAGCAGCGAAAATATAACAAGAAGGACACGAAAGATGAGGTTGGTTGATCAAATGCAAAATAGCTCCAGCTCAGAGGAGGAAAGAAGAAGAAGGAAGAGGGAGGTGGGAATCCCCGGGCTGGTTGGAGGTCGGCTATTGGTCAAGATGCAGCAGTAGTGGCTAAGACAATACAGACAGACAGAGGGTACTTCCCCATTTTTTTCTTGGATGGTAAATAAATATACGATAACAGCATGATGTAACGATTACTCGATGTTTACTCGAAAGGATCGAGTATGCATCCAACCAGTCACTCCAGAAAACTACCGGATTCGGCATAGCCCGTAGGAATGCGTAGTGGAACGGAGAACGTTTTGCCCCGAAAAACACAACTCAGACAGCCGGACGTTCTTTAAATCCTTCTTCCTGATACTTAATTTCGTCAGTCTCATTTGACCATTTTAATATTCTTGGTTATTTCGAAGTATCTTTACCTGATCCGAATTGGATGGTTTAGCACAAATGTCAACCTGATCGGGGCATTCTTCAGCCTTGGGGGTTTGACATTGATGCATCCTTGGCTGTGTTCCGACCAGCGCTGCCCGATCGATCCTACGAGCGTTGTCTTTCGGGTGTTTCAAAAAAAAAAAAAAAAAAAAAAAAATCTCAGAGCCCTTTTGGTCACGTATAACTGTATTCAGAAGCGCTAAAGCGGCCACGACATCACGATGCTGAGAAACAATCTAGGTTTTGTCGAATCCATTTTAATCAATCTGGATCCACGGATCTTGCCAAGGCCAGTCCAAGGTGATAGTCAAAACAATAGCTGCAAGAACGATCGATCGTGAAGATTCCGCGTATCGCAGATGCCTATCCCATTACAAGTGTCCAATCAACTAGAATGAATATCGCAATATATTGTCCCTGACCTGACCCCAGTCTAATTGGAATAAAATGTGGTGTCGTAAACCCTAATTTTCAAAAATTTCGATAAACTATGAAGTGCTATTAATTCATTCCTTTCAAATGACTATGATACAACATTTTTTGAAGCTGAGAAATCTCTTGTTCTAGATCTCTCGGTTTTTCAGAGGATAAATTAATAGAGTTTATACCTTGATTTTCTTCCCGTTTTTTCCTACGTTCAATAGTAAGCAAAATTAGGCAAAATTAGTGGAGTGAGCGCTTTCACGAGTGTTTTTATTGTAAAGCAGAATTCAAAGCGTCTTTCAAAGCAAATATCTGATCAGAAAAGTCCAAAGTGAACCATCAGTTAATGCGGTCCCAGCTGTACGTGCAAAAGTTTGGGGCAGACCATTGAGCGCCGAAAATGTTTTTGCTGCCGAAATCTTCGGATTTCATTGAAAGTTGGAACGCATGGAGATGGTGCACGCAACCGAAATGCCCTGTTGCAATTTTATATTGTCGTTCACTGTGCACTCTCAAATCAATACCGTACATGATTCGACACACAAAAAATTACGATGCGTTTATCAGTTGATACTGATGAATTCCAAGAAAGCTAATTTGGTGGATATCGATTTCTTACTCGGGATCTGAAGCAAGGAGCTCCGAGACTCCAGATATGAGCTTTTAGATCCCAAGTAAGTATCTCGAATCTTCAGCATATCCAGACTTGCCTATTTATACCCAAGACAACCTACCACTTCATGGGTCCCCTTCTCTCTATTCTTCACCCAAAGCCTTCTGCAATAGCTTCGTAATTTTTTTTTTCTTTTTTTTTTTTTAAAAAAAAAAAAGAAGAAAAAAACCACACCCCATTTTGAAAAAGAAAGTTTTAGCAGGACTTTGCGCCGTTTTGGCAGTTGTCCATACCACTGTCTCAATCGAGGTAGGCATCGGGAGCAGCGGTAAGCTATCCACACAAGCGAAGCAGTTGACTAATGTTTCCGGGAAAGCGAACACACAGCTAAGATTGTTCCTGAAAAACACCCCTAGAAATATCTGGACCTTGAGTTTCGAATTAGGCGCGTCGCGCGCGGAGGTCCTTGTATCAAGAAGATAGCCGATAATGCGCAAAAGTTGTTTATCAATGATTCACAGACATTCCAAGCAGAGGATAAGAAGAGTTTTGGAAAGGGCTCCCTTGGCTTCAATAGGGATCGGGTAAGTCCAAATCACGACGCATCATAATACACTTATTCCGGGTGTAAATGCTAACTGCGTTGATCTTTGTTTTAGAAAGTCGCACAACTTCTGGACGGAGAACTGACCTTTCCGGGTCCTTCCTTCAAAGACATGGAGGATGAACTGAAAGCACCTGCCTCGGAAACGATTGAGACTTGCCAGGAGAAAGGTTTCTTGAAACTTGTTTTAGACGCAGTTTTCAAAGGAACAAACCAGCTCGGGGAATACCATGAGGAAGTTGTGAGACCAGATTTCGTTACGCCAGAGAAATACAATCAGATGGTAATGGATCTCTTCTCTCGGATTTCTCAGACGCTGGATCTCGTAGACGCATGGGCTTGTAAATACCATTTCGGTCCGAAGAGCATGACCTATTTTACATTTTGTCCTCGAACTGCGAAAGATTCCCGGGCTACGAATCCAATTGGACCTCGGGGTTCCCAGCTGATTGCGCATTTTGGAGAATATCCTCAGGTGAGTTACGATATTCGTCATTGAGTAATTGACTGCTCCCGGACCAACGAGTTCGTAGTTACTCGAAAATCTACTCAAAAGTGCTGTTCCGGGTTTGTCCCCGGAGGCTGAGGGATCGCTTGAAGGGCTGAAGACTCAGTTTGTGAATACTAAGACGTTGATGGAGGACCTTGGCAAATCAAAAAAGAAAACTGTTAGGTTTGGTTAAAACGCAGTGTCCCGAGGTTCGGGGAGTTTGCGAATGTATTGTTGCAGTCGGAGGAACGGATAGGGTCATGTATCAATAGATAGCTGATATGTAGGTTGAAGCTGTTGGAAAATATATCCATCTGTTGAGAATTTGTTTAGTATTCTCAAGTACCGGTACCATATTTGCAAGTTAAAAATATTACGGAGAGGTTAAAAAAAACTCGAAGCTATCCGTGAAGCTGTTTATTTCTAAATCACTCACTTTCAGGCGGTTTCGCCAAGATATATATGCCTAATGAGCATGCATGCATGCATTGTTCGGATGCCAAGCCTCGGTTATCGGTGGGAGACCCTTTCCCTGCGTTCTTCGACGTCACGATCGTTCGATCGTCGGAGAACGAGATCTCTTCCTCTCGATCGCCATCCTCCCCCGAAATCTGTGATCGGATATAATAATACGCGCGATGGCGAGGGCTCTCTCCACCAGAACTGTCCCGACTGATTGCAGTCTCAGCCCTTCATTCTTCTCCTCCTCTCTGCTTGACGCGTTCTTCTTCTTCCTCCCACCGTAGTTTCTTCTTCATGTCTTGCAGATTCGCATCGACATTAAAGCCTCTATCATCACATCATCACTTTACTCACAAACTAACGCGATATTACCAGTATAGCAACAAGTCAGTTATCTTCGGGTTATATTTTAATCGCACAACTAGTGCCTTTTCAATCATGCCCCCGAAAGGTACCAAGCGTAAGGCTGGATTCACCGATGACACTCTTGTCAGAAAATCTACTCGACCACGACCACCACTCAGGAAGCTCCTGCGACCAACGGTGAGAGCTCTGCTCAAGCTGCTTCTCACCAACCCGACGCGAATGACAGCATTGACCGCGGTGAGATTGTTCTTCGCCAGTTCTACCCTCCCGAGATGAGCAGCGAGAGGGTCCGAGACTACAAGAAAGGCGTCATTCCCACGCCCTACGACGAGTTGATGTCCGCTCTCAAAGACACCTTTTCTCAGCGTGTCGATGTCAAGTCTGACAAGGCGATTGCTCACTGGTTCAGATGGGATCTCAGACTTAATGACAATACAGCACTTCATAAAGCATGCGAATCCGCCAAATCTCACAAAGTACCGCTAATATGCCTATTCGTCTTCTCCCATGACAATTTTCATGCTCACTACACATCTCCCGCGAGAATTGACTTTGCTCTCCGATCTCTCAAAGTCTTGAAAGCCGACCTCGCAAAACTAGACATTCCTTTGTGGGTGGAAGAAGTCACCGACCGAAAGCTCACACAAAACCATATTCTCGATTGGTGCGATAAATGGGGTGTATCCGAAGTCCATGCAAACATGGAGTACGAAGTCGACGAACTACGACGAGATGCAAGGCTCGTGAGAGCCTGTATCAAGAAGGATCTTGCATTTCACTTTTATCATACACCTGTGTCGTCGAGCCCATGGTCTTACGCTCCGGCAGCGGAAGGACTTATTCGGCCTTCACCCCGTTCTTCAAATCCTGGGAACCATACGTCTATAAAAACGGTTGCATTGATCACCTTTCCCCTCCGCCGTCCAAGAACGATCCCAAACTCAAAGTTAAAGATACTTTCAAGGACCTCTTCGTTCAATCCTCCTTTCCAACCCCTCGGGAAGAAAAACAACTCTCCGACAAAGATTCGCAGCGTCTGACCAAACTATGGCCTGCCGGTGAGCACGAAGCGAAAGCTCGTCTCAAAGTCTTCCTCGAACGGATCTCCAAGTACGCAGACAGTCGCGATAGGCCAGACATTGAAGGCGGCACCAGCGGATTATCCATCCACTTTGCCGCCGGAACCCTCAGCGCCCGTCAAGCTTTCCGAACAGTAGTAGACTGCAACACCGCCAAATCCTTATCTTCAGGCCATCACGGCTGGATCCGTGAACTCTGTTTCCGCGACTTTTACAAACAAATACTCGTCGCTAACCCGCACGTGTGCATGAACAAAGCGTACCACGAGGACTATCACAATGTGGTGTGGGAATACAACGACGAGCAATTTCAGCGATGGGTAGCAGGCAAAACTGGGTATCCAATCGTTGATGCGGCGATGCGACAACTAGCGAGTAATAAATATATGCACAACAGGTGTAGGATGATTGTTGCTAGTTTTTTGTGTAAGGATTTACTATTGGATTGGAGGAAAGGGGAGAAGTATTTCATGGAACAGCTGATCGATGGAGCCTTCGCGTCGAATAATGCCGGTTGGCAGTTTTGTAGTTCCTCCGGGACCGGTAAGCACTTCTCCTTTCCCAATACCAGATACAAGACTGATGTGTTTATGAATTTGCAGATGCGCAACCATACTTTCGAATATTCAACCCTCTTACGCAAAGCGAGAAGTTTGATCCAAATGGTGACTATATTCGACGTTGGGTACCCGAGCTTAGCAAATTGACGGGCAAAGCTATCCATGAACCTAAAGCTCGACTTTCAGCCGGCGAGTTTAAGAAATTGGGGTATCCCGATCCCATTATCGAACACAAATTTGCGAGGGAGAGGGCTCTGGAGAGGTATAAAACCGGTTTAGGGAGGAATACACACTGATAATTCGAAACTCAATCGAGATCAACGCCGGCTCCATGCATCAGCTTTTAGCTACGAACTTGACGATTCTTATTTTTATTTATCTTTCCATACTATTATATATTCTATTGTTATAAATATTCTTTAATTTACTCTTTATTTTCTTCTTAGCCGCTCTTCCTCCGGGAATCGGTTCTTGGATAAGTTGAGTGGATAGTCATCAGGCTATACTACACAAAACACCCCCTCAAAACGGTGGTCAAAGTATAAAGATTATAAAGCAGTCAAATGCTCACATTCTCTACATACTCCACCACCGATTCTTTAGAGAAAATTCAATGGATAGAGCCGGTCAAAACCCGCTGTAGCCTACCCTTACTAGTAAGGTTACACGGCGCACTTTGACTCAAGTATGGATCCGTGGTTTCCTCGGATAGTTTTTTGGGGGGGAGAAAAAGAAGTTTTATATATACACCATCGCTTTCTGATGAGTTGCTCGTTTTTATTCCCAGAGATCCGTGGAGTGCAACACAGATACGGGCGGTACATTCTTTTCTTATTGATATCATGCTGGACGAGTGGTGGATTATATTCCTCTGTTGCGTTCACGTACGGTAGACGGTGATGAAGGTGTGAGATTTTTGAGTCGGGTGGACCGGAGTAACATGTTAGATGCACTGCACTGGTGAAAGGTTTCTATGACGTGTGTGGTGCTGATAACATGTCGTTCCTATTCGCTTGTCCATCCTTTCATGCCATCATATATCCCGTGCTTCGAGTGTCGGTATACGTACCGTTGTTTCAACGACACCGCGGCGAGGATGGGACGGAGATTGATACTAGCGCTGGGTAGCCATAGGCTTGGAGGACTTTAAGCGAAAAGCGAACCGGGGTGATATGTTAGCAGCACGAGACTAGTGAAAGGTTGTTAGTCTGGTGCTGATAACGTGTTACTGCGGTTCGTTTTCGTTTTGGATTCTTCATCGTAGGCAATTTGGATTCTGGGCTATCTGGAATAGGAATATATATATATAGTTATGTGGATAATTGAGAAAAATATCAAAGTTTTACTCGAGATTTGATGGCACATATGAGTTTGAAGATTCAAGACTGTCGAAACGTTCGTAACTCTTTAGTCTGTTGCGTACGCTTCTCCAGACTACGTAACTCGAGATCACCATCTCAGTCTCAAATTAAGCTGGCTTGATTAAAGCATGCATTGGGATTGGCATCGGAAGTTTTGAGTATGTTCAAATGCCTTTGCTCCATGAAACCCAACAGGAGGCGCTCGATTTCGATAACCTGTAGAGATTTGGATTTATGTGTAAAAATTCATAAAACGGAATCAAAAACTGGGATATTGAATATGCGTATATGTATAGCGACTAGATTGCGAGATTTCCATTCTGGCATTTCCCAGTAAATTGGTAAATAACCACCAACATTCCACCGAGATTTCTACATCGGTAATTAGAATATAGCCCGATCCCGAGATAATTTTACGCCATATATGTTGGGACCACAGAGGCCGAGCTCGCGAAGTAAAAATTAGCAAAACAGCCACATCCAACAACGTTATCAATCAAATCAAATCAAAATCTCTGGATCGTGCAACATTCAGTCGTGATCGATCGAACTCGTCAACTCGGATAAATGGACGCCATCCACGGATGGGATAAATTCCAATCATTGTCTGAAATTGCGTGCAACAAGAACGCCTCTCAGATCGAAAATTTAAAAAGTGGTCTGATACTCTTTATATTTATATTTTATTTGAAGCACGAGTCGAGTGCATTTTAATCTCGGTCAGAATCACCTCGATTTCGATGGACATTTTGCCCTTTCAGCCCCTCATGCACGCAGCGTATACAGATCTAGCAGGACGCATATACGAAAAAGTGAGAGTTACAAATTAATAAACCCGTTCGTTAGTTTTCGCCGGACTTTCTGCTTGGATCTGAGCGTTTGAAAGGCGCTGTAATCAAAAGTCTCCATCCCTATAGATTGACACGAGAGATGTCAAAACCGTGTTGCTAGGCGAGACCACGAAAAGAACGAAACCGAGGACCACTTTTCTCCAACGCCACGACCGTGCGTTAGCATGCGCTTGGCTGTTGGAACCCCGAGCGTAAAAGACACTCGTCCCTTTTTCTCTCCTCGCGGCGAGTGTCACATATGCACATGTGGGCTTTTGGTTAGACAAGGGGAGTGAGGGGTCGGCGAATCCCTCTTCGATTTTGGAGAGAAAAAAGAGTTTACGCATGCACCTGCGTATTGAGGGTAGAGTAGGCTGCAACCTTACACCGTCGTACGGATTTTAGTCGATGAACCACTCGGATACGATCTAAAATATGGAGTAAACAAAGATGTATTCCCCTGATTGATTTCTATCTTCTGCGCTTTGCATTGGTGCGAGAGCCCCGCTCCTGACCACTCCAGAAGCGGGTCTTGTCTTCGCTTTGATAGCAACTAACCGAGCGAGGTTTAACGTTTTTGGCGGGGACCCAATTGCTTCGTTACGAGGCAGCAAGAATTCTCCTGAATCCGCTTCGTTCCAAAGATACCCAAGTCTCAAGTATATTGACTATCGGTCGATCATATAGGTGGGGTGGAGAAAGATGTCCGTAACGGTTACATTTCTTATCAATCATATCTACGAATGACTTGTTTTACGCAGTGAATATGCTATTATATCGTGTGATAATAAATTTGACACCTGAAAATCTTCAGCGACTTTCAAAGCTCTGTAAATATTATTCATTCTCTCGCTCTCTCTCTCTCTCTCTCTTTTTTTTTTTTTGTCTTGGTTTTGTAATATGGTTTGAAGGAAATATATAAATAAAAAAACAACAATGAGCAGAGTACTGAAAGAATTCGAAAAAGAAAATCCTTGGTTTTTTTCCCTCTTGTAACTCCGCATATAAAACTGAACTATGAAGAGTAAATAAAATCATCAACAAAAGAAGAGGGGTATATCAACAGTAAAATACAACGATATCGAAAACATATGATAATAATACACAAAGGAGAGGGAAAAGTGTAATAAAATATTGTAAAAGAGTGACTGTGAAAGGACGCTAACCAAAACTCATGACGGGACGTAAAGATAAACATAAGAAAAGAAAAAGTGGGTGTTTCAAGCAGCTTCCACTTCGGTGGGTGTCGATCCACTGAAGCTTAGTTGCTGTATTTTGAACGATCGGATCTGATTTTGGATATCCATCAAAAGCTCATTTCGATCGTCGGAAGGCTTGGAGTTGTATGCAGCCTCCGCCTTTTTCAAAGCTTCGATACAATCCGACTCCGCCATAGAACTCTCCCTGGGGATAGACGGCTCGAAAGTTGGCTCAAAGATGGGCTCGAAGCTGGGCTCGTGGAGCGGCACAGACCGAATGCTGCCTGCAGAAGAAGCGGATCGTGCCGTTGTCAGGCTGGGAGTGATATCCGTGACAGGCGTTGACACTTCTCCGAGAAAACACGGAGAGCGTGGCGTTCCGATAAAACTCGGAGAACGAGGGGGATCGGCGGGCATGTTGGCGTAATGTCGGACAAGGTTTTCAAGCTTGAAAAGTGCGTTGATATTTGTTTGGATGACTTCCTTGTGGCGGAATTCGAGTTCTTGGAGCTCGGTTTCGTAGCCGGAGGCGATCGCGTCTTTGAGCTTCTTGCCGGCGGACTCTTCTCCTTCGATACCTGCGCTTGCAATGGTCGCCAGAAGCGTCTGTTTCTCATCATTGAGGGTTTTGATCTGAGCCTGGAAATTCTTCGCTGCCTCGTTGCTGGCCTCCTTCTGCTCCCATAGACTCTTCTCGAGAGAAACATTACGCTCAAGGACATCCTTAAATTTGCCCTTTTCGGATTCGAGCTGGAGTTCCAGGTCAGCGATAATCGCGGCTTGTCGCTCAACCTCATCCTTCTTGCAATCAAGTTCCATGCTGAGATCAGAAATCTTTTTCTCATCCTCGGCGACTTGAGCGTTGATCCGGTTTTGGAGTTTTTGAAGTGCCTGGAGTTCGGCCCTGAGAATAGCGGTTTGCCTCTCGTATGCCTCTGTGGACGCCTTCTTCTGGGATTCAGAGTGGGCAGTAACTTTGGCGACTTCGGATGCGATCCGCTTTTCGGTGTCGTCTTCAGGCTCAAGCGTGAATGAGCCGGACTCGCTGACAGTGTAGCTCCTGCGAGATCGCGAGCTGCAGATACTGTCTCTGACCCTGCGTTGAAGTAGCTCCTCGCAATTGCTAGACATTCTCTTTAGATCGGATTCGAGAGCCTCCTTTTCGGCATTGGCAAGCTTCTTGTCCCTACTTTGGGCGGCGACAAGGATTAGCTTTTCTTGAGCAAAACCCTCCTTCTCCTTAGTATGAGCGGCGATGATATCAGCCTTCTCGCCTTCGAATCGCCTGAGATCTTCTTGACGAGAGGACTTGACGGCATCAACCATTGCCTCATGCTCTGCGGTTTTGGCTCGCTCAGCTGCGATTCGCTTTTCCATTTCAGCCATATCCTTCTCGTGCAGTTCAAAGATGGATTCCTTTTGCATGCGGAAAAGTTCAACTTGCTCAGCATTCTTTTGCTTCAGTTCCTTCAGCTCGGATTCGTATCTGTCGGAAGCAGCCTTCCGTCTGATGTTTTCTTCGCGAACTAGACGTTCATATCTCGCCCGCTCGTGCTTTAGGCACTCTTTTCGCTTCTCATCAGAAGCAGCCAACAACTGAGCTCGAATTCGTTGCTCGTGCTTTTGGAAGTCTTCGCGCTTAGTCGCCTCTTCTTGAACAGCGGCTTCTAGCTTTTCCTTGTCCGTTTGTCGCGAGAACTCGGAAGCGTCAAGCGCAACTTGCAAGTCGAGGGTACGCTCTCGCTCTGCGGTCAACTCTTCAATGTGTTGGGAAAGCGAGCTCTCAAGATCTGCGATCTTTTGTGCCACGATATCCTTGTCGACATCGTTTGTCAAATCGAGAGGACGAGTGATGATTGCCTTTTTGAGTTCCGTCATTTCTTTCTCGTGCTCCTCTCGCAAACTCTGCAATTTGGCTTCATAGTTCTTTTGAAACTCGGCCTCTGTTGCCACAATGCTTTCTCGGAGCAGAGCCATATCCTTCTCAAACATCTCCTCACGTTCCCGCATGCCGATGTTGTGAGAATCGATGAGATCGGCTTCCCTTCGCTTAAGAATATCAATCTCTGACTGTAATTTTGCGATTTCCTCTTTACTCTGATCATCTTTAACCCTCATTCTGTCTTCCAACTCGTTGCGCAGGTTGGTTATCTGAAGGAGGTTCCTCTGGTGCATTTCAGAAATCTCTTTTTGGTAGGCGGTAACCATCTTTTGGATATCCGTCTTTGTAGCGGCGTGGAACTCTTCGATCTGTGTGGCGTGCGTTCGTTCCAGTTGGCTGATGTGGGCGTTTCTTTGGAAGAGGAGTTTCTCTCGGAGTTCGAGTTTCTTTTGAAGTTGTTCGTTCATGACCCGCATGACGTGGGCAACCCGGTGACCCTACCCATCGGTTCATGTCAGTTATCATATTCTTTCGGAATTCTGATTGTGGGATCGAATTGGGGTATACATACCTCAGTAGCCAGCTCCTCAGGGTGAATATCTTTTAGTTTCGTCTTTGAAAAACGATCACCAATTATCAATGACGAACGTTTGGAAGAAGACGATGTAGCCAGTGCCGAGGGAGGGGCATGTTGGCTCATTTGAATAATCTTTTCTTGTAGAACCTCGCACATCTACAATCATGTTAGCCTGAAAAAAATCCATGGCATTAGAAAATATCATTACCTTTCGAAGCCTGACGACCTCAGCATCCGTCGACTCATCGCGTGTGCTCTTCTCAGAAGGCATCTTCTTGGAATCTTCCTCGATATCGAACGATTCTCTGTTCAAAAGCGGTTGATCCGACTCTGTTGATTTTTCGGCAGGTTTCTTGTTGTCTTTCTTTGGCGAACGGTGAGATTGTCTAGAACTTGATCTTCGAGGAGGAGGAGCGACTGGAGACATTGCAGGTTTTCGTAATTCTTCAATCGGCAGAAATTCTTCTGGGTTGCCGGGAAACAAGATTTCTTGAGAGGGCTTTTCATCAAAATCAAGACAAGATGAGGAACCGCTAGCGTTTTCATATTCCGGGGCAGCTTCTTCTGGGATTGAGTTTGCAACCTCGTCAAATGAGGGTATGGGTTTCCGCAGGGTTTTACTTCGAGTGGCTGATTTGAGCTGATTCTGACGGTTCGCGGACGAGTAGAAATTTTTGAGTGCCCGTTCAGAGGTTTCTCTGATAACGGCGTTTACGAGCTCGTCATCATCATCGCGATCAGACTCAGGGTCAACCCACGGTGCAAGGGTTGCTGAGCCAGGGGTGGTAGGGGTGGCAGGCTCTGATGATGAACGAGAATCTGGAAATCGAGGTAATCGCGGACTTCGTAGCCAGGAAGGCATCTTGTGTTTTGTTTTCGTTGAAGTCGTGCGTGATTGATATTAGAGCGGGCCTATAATGGATTCTTGATATTACTTTCTATCTCTTTTTGATGCTCTAATATCAAATAATGGGCGCTTTGTATTAATTATATCGTTGAAGCCGCGGGACAGGTGGTGAACCAAAAAATTACAGTGCGGTCCTTCAGAAAATGAATCTTGTATCGAAAAGGCGAAGGGGGCATATCGAGAGTTTTAATACCCTCTCAACGACTCAAGCCGGCTAGGCCAATGGTGATGGAGTCGTCACCCCATTGGAGAGTCCGGCCAAGGCAGTCAACCCCCTGGGAGTACTCGAGTTGAGTGGGACTCAAATTCTGGCCCAGATAGAAATCTTGGGACCTGCATCCCCCCCCAGTTTCAGTCGCACGGGATAACAAAAGAACCTTGTCGTTGAGCATGGTGAATGTGTGGGTGTGGTGCGATAATCTTTCTGGTACTTTTTTGCTCAGAAACCATGCACAACTGCACGAGTGGGAAGCGGTGGGCCTGTCCCCTGTCAGCCAAGCTTCAGGAGAGGAAAAGCAACGATCCCATTTCTAACCTGTCAAGCGGCCAATGATCTATTCTCCCGACGTCCAATTGCATGGGTTTGGTGGAGGAACCCGCGGCCGTTTCCCCACTGTCTTCGTTTTGCAAACATTAGATGATTGTGATATTACAGCTAAAAGTGGCGTATTGTTACAGACAAAAGGGCTCCTCGAGACCGTCGAGCTGAACTCCACCTCGGCCGTTGTGATCAGATCTCCAATTGGAGCAAACTAATGGACGCCCGACACGAGATGAAAAAAGATTCTTTGGTTGGATTCTCTTTTGGCATGTCTCTCTCTGCGAGGCGCTGATTCATTTGATCGTGGACAAGTCTCGCAAATCGATCGAACATCTCTCAAATCTTGCATCTCGCATCTTTGCGTATCGGGATGGGGGTTTGTTTAAAAATTGTCCCGGCGTTGATGAGATGAACTTCCCCCTTCTTGCAGGGGAGTAAACCTAGTTAGGCGACGACGTGGAGAAGAAAAGAAAGGGAAAAGGGTGCTAGCAGCATTTCGAGCATTGATCCATGCCGATTCACTTTTTGTACCCGAAGGTTACTTTCCAGACCTCTTTTCATGAATATCAGGAAGTCGACGTAATAGTAATTCGAATCTTCGAAGATCAGCCGGATGAGAAAAAGGCGATAAGTGTGTGAACATGCATGCTTCCTGCATCACCAGCGGCTGCAAGGAACCACCACCTATCACGAGTCTCGCTTCGGTTATGGCAATCTCACCCCTCGTTTGTCACTCGAAAGCCCGTCAGTTCAAGATTACGGGAGCTGGAGGCGCAAACACGAGATACAATGGACAATCAAAAATACGGTGTCGACATTTGTAACTTTTAGTATCGAAATTTCAAACAATAGCGTACATAGATGGCTGAAATGCGGTTTGAAGGCTAAAATCTGCCATGACCCCCTATTCGACCGCAGGACCAAAAAGCCGAATGGTCAATGCTTTCCATTTTGCAAGAGCGCTTCGATGCCATTGGCGTCGAAGCTAGCACCGACGCCGCACTATTGCACAAGGATGAACCTTCAACCTTGCAGCAGTTGCGGTCCTTCTTCGGCTGAAAACATTGGTGTATTCAGCACACATTAGCTCTATTCTTAGGAGCCAAGAAAACTCGCTCAAAGAGAATTGATAGCCGGACGGCTTTTCCTAGTCCCCGTAGATGACTTCATTATCCTGCATCCGTCCGGTGCGGGTTTACTCGGTGATACATTGGTCTCATAACTGGGGTGGGCGTGAATTGCTAAGATGTGATTTTCAGGGCGGGTCGTCACCAAATGTCAAATCATATACTAAACGAGACAGAGAGTGCTTCGTAAAGATTTGTTCAACACCACAAGCCATCCATCCACTGGCATGTGGACCAGTCAAATTCGTCTCCAGTTGTCAGAACCGACGTCCGTTCTGTGAAATTTAGGAAATCTTAGGATGTATCAACAGAGGCTGCCATCTGCCTACCCACACTGGCCACACCACCTTGCTGCTGTGGCACAATCATGGTTCCAGATATGGAGCAACAATGGGTTCTCAATAATCGATATTAATTTCTACAAACCAGCGCTTGCACAGAAGCATTTGCACGTACCAAGATTCCCTCCGTGCGCCGCCAAAACGGTTAGTGAGTGGCAAAAGCAGTCCAGCCCTCTTTCTCAGACAAAGAGATGTCAGACCATATCTCGGTCTCGAGCGATTGTAATCTTATCAAGCCACAACGATGATACCCGTTTCCCAACCGAAAAAAATGTTCACTTAATTTCAAGTACGTTGCACGCTCGTACACAGACGAAAGGCAAAATAGACGAAAAGAGAGCTGTTGTGGAAGCATTACGGTTGTGTTAATACATATATCCCTGGTATTTCCCGTTCCTCTCAAAGGAAATCCAAGCCTCGATTTCAGCTGGGGATGCTAAGAAAATCCAACGTCCAATGCGAAAAAATGAAATTGTAGAAAACCTGGCTTATGCCACAATACTATATACTGCCAGAATGGCGTGACACTGTACGCCCTCTCTATCTCTCGGTGAAATACTCTTCATAGACGATGCGTATCTTGAGAAACGAAGCACACTCGTGTTGGCTGCAATTGGATCCCGTGTAACCAACCGCCTCGCACCCGTGAATCCAACCAACAATCACTCAATCCGCATTTCCGTGAAAGAATCGATTCAAGTGTCTAAGACACTCGAAAAGACTTGAAATCCAAAAGAGCAGGGCCACAGGCACCCCTTGGCAGTCGTTGAAAGAGCATCCCGCAAATGCTTCATCCGTTAATTCGGAGAAACCCGGCGGACAGAAGATCCAATCTGCCATCGTCGCCTCTCAGACCTCTCAGATCTCAACGCCGCCCTACTTTCCGAGATTTGAAGACCCACAGATATAACGATCTCATATTCGATCGTCCAGATGCATCCCACAAAAACCACTACTCAAGCGTAATAACCCCTCCCTCCAAAAATACCACCTTCAACGGATCCCTTCACCAAAAAACTCAACCTTTATCACGATCATTCGCCGGTGCAACCCTCGCATGTCTGAAATACTTCATTCCAACCCACGCTACAACCACCCAAACCCACGCTACAACCCACGTCAGGATCATCAACGCTGGGTAGTACCCCGGTATGGGCAGATCATCGTCCGGATCGTGATTCTCGTCTTCGGGCGTCGCCGGCGGCCCAGCAGGGCCATACCACGCCCAATCCCATATCCCGAGCGCGCTGCCCATACCCATCACGAACACCACCCAGGTAGTTATCAGCAGGACCCAGCCCCACCATACCGTATCCGCAGGGTCGACGTGCTGCGAGGAAGCTGTTCGACGGAAGGAGCGAGGTATACGACCTGAAGAGCCACGGGAAGAAGCCACAGAGGCATCCCGCATCATCAGCGGAGGCGGGGAGAGATGGTCGTCATCCTCCGAGTTGTTCAGACTGGATGACGCGCCGTCGGTGCTGGCGATGCCGCTGACACCTCTGCCGACAGTTGCATCCGCGACATCTGCTTTGGGACCGTGGATGGATATTATCGGTGACGGTGAGGAGAAGGTGAGCAGGGATTTACGTAGGGACCGAGCTCGCTTCCTGGGCTTCCGTGGAAGCTGCTTGCTGCTGATTGTAGAGCTCATGGCGCGTGTGTGGTAACGGTCATCGGGAAGCTGAAATTATGTCGTAGTCGTTTGGCGTGTACGTAAAATCGTGACATGGTCCTTGGTGCCTGAGTTTCCTGCCTACGGATCCATGCGCCTACCGTGGCTGCTAACCGTCTCCTTCCGAGCTCACGCCGAGATTTCTTTCGACTGTTTTCAAAGTTGATTGGACCTTTCGTCACGCTCCCTCGTGACAAGCAAGCTCTTTTGGTTGATGCGTGTGGATTGGATTGGATGGTTAGGTTTAGAGGGTTGTGTTGGAAGGAGGTGTGGTTGCGGCAAGCTGTCATTGCTCACCAAAAGTGATCCGCGAGCCTTCATCTCGCCAAATTGGAATCAGCTGCACTCACAAGCTATAGCGCTACCGCAATTATACAAGATGCATTATTTTTGATATTTGAGAGACGATGCCAGTTAACGCTATGACGACAAGAAGGATCTTCGTATCGAATATTTTTTTTCTTTTATAAGGTTACAATCGATCATATAAATATCTAGTATATTGAAATCGAATGACGCTTTCAGCCTACAGACGCCCTGTCAAAAATTTACTTACCGAAAATCATATTCCCCAAGGCGTCTAAATTTATAAATCAATACCACGTGCAGGTGAGATTAACTGCATATTTTATAATATCAAAACCCTACTAATTAGAAAAGTTCTTACATACTTGCTAAGGTGTAAAGTCCTTCATCTAGAATAAGCCTAATCCTCGCAAATTTATATTCATTGATCTACAAATGAAAATGGTAATAACAAATAAAAATATAACCAAGAAACCATAGCCGCCTGCTATCTATCCTATATCGATGTCATAGAAGCTGCTAGATAAAGTTTTTCCAGGTCATAGTAGGAAATTCGAGAAAGTCGCTAAGTTGACATGTAATATTGATGAGAGAGAAAAAATATGAAAACAATCTCATACAAGAGAATCGGGCAAGAGGAAGACATGAGGCTCATCAGAGGACTCATTGTAGCTGGTGAAGGTAAACAAAGAACAACATAAAGCTAATGTTTTCTCGGCGGCTCGATGATATGGAGTGGGGAGGATGAAGAAAGGGGTTCTATGTGTCTCTTTACTTGGCTAGGTCCTTGTAATATTCGACATATCCATCAATGACGCTTGGCCAGGATGCTATAGTTTATCAAATACGTCAGCAAAATGAATGGTAGCGCTAAGAATAAGCGTGGAAACATCTAACTCACACATCTCATCAAAATTCGTCAATGTCGGATCCTGAACTGTAGCATAAGGAACAAACTCATGCAACATCTTCCAGGTATCCCGAGAAATTGTCTTTTTCCATTTGTTATTGATAAAGTCAATCCAGTAGTCCAAATGGCCCTGGAACCTTCCAGCCAAAAGCAACCTCCACCATTCGGTGGCAGTTTCGTGGGGAATACCCTTCTGGCCAGGCGGTTTGGCCCAATCAAAAGTCCAGTTGTAAACTTCCTTGAAGTACTCGTCGTTGGTGTCCATTTTGGTTCTCAGTTCCCGGAGCTTTTCTTTCATTTTCTCGATAGAATCCGCCCTGATAATAACACACGGTGAGTACGATTTTTATCAGTATTGAGCTGCATTATTGTAGCTTACCCTAGGAAAGTCCATCCGTCGGTGAATCCCTTTCGTGTGATCTCACCCATGGTGGGTGAATCGAGAGCTTTGCTCAGGGCAAGAACGGTTGGATCGTCAAGTGCGAGGTCTATTGCATCAAAATAGGCCATGGTCCCGGTTATCGATAAAGTGTCCGGTGGCGAATCGGGCTCTATAAAAACATGACTCGTTAATTGATTTGCCATCTTGTTCGGTAATTTAGAGAATGCATCGCACGTTTATACTTGTCAAAAATGGCATTGATTGCGCGCGCATTAGTTTGCGTCGTCGCCGACGAGTTATCGCTGTGATTTTGATAATACCTAAATGCTCGAGAGAAGATCTATTAGCTATTGAACCCTTGATTACAACATACCCTCCGAACACGCCTATCTCGAATCGAACTCATGGATAAGACATGATCAAAGAGCAGCGATTATAGAAATGGAGAATACGGTGGTGTAAACATACGAATCGATGGCGGCCTCGAGATTCCAGTTGTTCGATTGCAGGGTCTACATTACCAGTGTCGTATGACATGGTCCATTGAGTTAGCGATTACTATAATCAGCGTTCGAAGAGATTCTGACAGTCGACAAGAACGATGTCTCGATAGTCTTGAGGACTTAGATTGTACCTTTCTTGCTACATCTCCGGACGCCTGTGTGAATTGCATAAACTGCGCTGCCAGCGCCTCGCGATTGCCGCTCGAACGGAAACTCTGCGGTTCAAAAAAAAAAAAAAAAATTAAAAAAAAAATCGTCAATATTTCTGATTCATAGGATTGGAGTTTACGTCGATCCGTACCATGAGCGCTGCTTGTTCGGTGAACCGTTGGATCGGGAATAAAGGATATGTAAAGGAGTTGAATGAAGACGGAGGGACAGGAAAATGAGCTCTAAGCTTCGGGTGGAGCTACTGAGGCGGATACGTTGGTTAGCTTCGGAGTGGTTCCGGGACATCAGCGACGAGATCTCCAATCCTCACAGCTTTTTAAGACCCGCTTATGCTGGATACACCTGAAATGCAAGTAGGATTTATTCGAGACGTGAATTTGGGGAGCAAAAATTGAACGGGACTATCAGAGGCGCAAGGGACGGACGAGTCAGAGCCGGTTCGAGGCACCGGGGCAAGAAAGAGCAAGTCGGAACGGAGTGGACAGTCATGCGACTTTGGTCGCAAATCGAGCGGGTTAAGCTCAAGCGGGTGTGCCAAGTGGAGGTGGGGGGGTTTTGGCGGAGAGGGGCAACACGATCTAAAGTGCCAGGGGGTAGCTAACATCTACGAGCATACTACAGAGTCACAGGATTGTATTGCGAAATTGCATACTTTCACCTGGCTCGATTTCGAATTTTTGCTTACGGCAAATATGAGTGTTCTCGATGGACCGAGTAGCTATGGTCTCATCGATTTATGACGTTAACATCGTAGCGTGCTGGCTTCATACACATGCTAAGTGCATATATATAGTCATGCCATGTAACACGCCTGGTATCGAGGCTACCGTGTAACTTGGAATAATATCCGCGTGTGCTATTTTGGTACGAGGCCTCTCTGTTATCGCTATCTATTTATTTAGTATCGGTAAAAATACAAAATGTCCTCCTTGATACTACGCAAGCCATTTGTTGATACTACCCCATGGCCTCCAAAGAGACGGAACCGACAACCAGTTAGAAGGGCACCGGTTCCTTAGCAAACGCCACAATCTGAAATCGATCCAATATAAATATAATATTAGTATGCTAGGTGGCTTTTATACCTTTATTTTTTAGTACTTGAATAAGCTATTTAGTCAAATACTTTCTTTCCAATGGTAAATATTGTTTAATAAAATATCCCATCTTTCCTTGCCGGACCCTTGTCTTTCTATTTTAAATCCTATTAAACGACGACGAAAGGAATTGAGGCTGCCATGCGCACGAATTTAATCGCGCCAACGACGACATCTATTAAATTATAAAACCATGTCCGCTATACGGAGAGCGAGGCCAATTGGCCGCTCCATAGCTGCCCTTCGACGGCATCAATCGACCCAGGCTCCAAACATCGAAGCCGCTCGAGCTTACTGTCAAGAGTTACTCAGGTACCGTGTGCCCCTCCATAACCTCAAGACCAGCATGTATAACTAATAATCTAACCTACTTCCCGCCCAGCTCAGAAACCACGATTACCCATCCTACATCCTCTCCACCTTCACCCCGCATTCCGTCCGCGATGCCCACCTCGCCATCCGCGCCTTCAACGTCGACCTCGCCCTTATCCCCGACCTAACCTCCAACACCACTGTCGGCCGCATCCGCATGCAATTCTGGCGCGACACCGTCGAGAAAACCTACGCCTCCACACCACCCAAAGAACCCGTCGCCCTCCTCCTCTCCAAAGTCCTCCACACCGACTCCCTCCCCCTCACCAAATCATTCTTCCTCAAACTCATCACCGCCAGGGAAACATACCTCGGCAACAATCCCTACCCTACCCTCGACTCCCTCGAATCCTACTCGGAATCAACCTACTCATCCCTCCACTACCTCTCCCTCGAAGCGCTAAACTACAAATCCACAACCCTAGACCACATCGCATCCCACATTGGTAAAGCATCCGGTATCGCAGCTGTACTACGCGGCACCCCGCTGCTAGCTTCACGGGGACCCAACGGCGCCAATGCGGCGGTGATACTCCCCGTTGACGTCTGCGCGAGGCATAATCTACGGCAGGAAGATGTGATACGGCACGGTGGGAAAGCGGCGGGATTGAAGGATGTGGTGTTTGAAGTTGCGACTAGGGCGAACGATCATTTGATCACTGCGAGGGAAATGTTGAAGAGGGCGGGGAATGAAGCGACGGGTTTGGCTTTTACTACGTTTTTACCGGCTGTGAGTTACCATTCTATCCCATCTTTACGATTGTGAAAAAAATGTGTGAATATAGGGTGGCGTTAACACTTATGGTGTAGGTTCCAACATCACTCTACCTCAACCGTCTCGAAAAGGTGGACTTTGACGTTTTTGATCCCTCGTTGCAGACGAGGGAGTGGAGGTTACCGTGGAAAGCATACATGGCGAACACTAGAAGACAATTCTAATTCTGAAAGTATTACACTTCTTGAAGAGTTTGGTTTAGGAACCGTGGATGGTTTAAAAAGATTATCAAAATTCTTTTTTTGGGTGTACGATTGTATGTTAATAATACAATGAGAGTTCGAAGAAAAAAGACAAAGGAGAAGAGCAGATGCGCAAGCATGTACATAGATAGTACCTTGTAAATACCGATCAGAGAAAACAAAAGAAAAAGGAAAAGGTTTTTGGAGCGGGTATCCGAACAAGAATGAATATATGATAAATGAAGAAAGAAAGAAAAACTCCAAAATAACAAAGAGGAGAGGGAAGAGAAAAAATATCAGGAGGAAAAGTGCGCGATGACTCCATGCCAGAGAAGACTAAGGGGGAAAAGCGACAAGCAACTAGAAAAAGACAAATATTGTTTGACAAAGAAAAGATAACAGAAGGAGAAGGAAGGTTCGTCAGTCGTGATGTTAGACACTAGTATACAGAATACAAAAGGGACTTGCAGTGAAAGCAAAAAGGGCAAAGAGGGATCTTGTGATAGTAAAATATTATATCAAAAAGAGTAAAATGTAGACAGATAGATGATTACCAAACGCCAGCGAATGTTCCCAACATTGCAATCGACCCGGCCGAAGCGACTCCCAAGGAAAATAAGGAGAGAGTAAAGAGGAAGGGAAAATTACGAATAAGAAATCGAGGGGGCTATATATAGGGCGGTCGTAAATATATTACCCGATGAACATTTACAAATTCTGAAATGCATTAAGGCTTAAACTTTTGGCTGTAGTTTCGGATTCGCTTGTCGATGAGGATTATGCGAGAACAATGCGACTTGATGTATAGGATTGTCGGTTTAGAAGGGCGTCGTATCTACCGCCGCGACTTCATGTATTGATCGAATATGGAGTCAAGTCGCTAAAAGGCGTCTTGTTAGCATTTCTATACTTGAGCTAGATTTAGGTTTGCACGGACTTACCATTGTTATATCTTGCAGCTTCGAGTTTGCGTCCGCAAACAAAGGTGTGATCCGTGGGTGTGATTTAACAGAAGAAATTTCCGTCCGATGATTAACAACAACGAGAAAATCTCTAATGTCTTGGTTGTCGTCATCTAGATACGTCCTGAGGGCGGTTTCGGACCATACGAGTTCAGCGGGCGAGCCTGGCTGGGCAACAGGCGTATCAGGATATGCAGAATCTGTCGGGGTATCGTGAGGATTATTATCCTCGGATCCACTACCATTGTCAGGTATAAGCGAGGGTAGTTCATGTGGGGTGAGATCATCAGGAGTGTCCAAGTAATACCCATCAGCTCTTCCATCCATATTATCCGTATAATGCACTACCTCTGTCGGTTCTTCATGTACGGGACCCGACTCTGAAATGAATGATTGAACGGAGACAGGAGAAGCATCCGCAGGTGGTTTTTGAGATGTCAAGGCCGCAGGAGCGACGATATGTTGGGCCTGCTCCGGCTTTGGCGCTTCCACCGTCGGTATGACGATGGATTGCTGTTTATCAATCGGAGCGATAGGTTTGGCGAATTTCATTCCGAAAGGCCGTTCTTCCTCTTCTTCGTCGACCTCTCGAACCGAGTCTATAACTCTTACTGGAGCCTTGAGTTGTTTCCCTACATTGGATGTCTCCGGGGCCTTCTTTGCCGGCTGCTGTTGCGGCGGATTTTGTAACAATTTTTCGTTTTGCTGTTGCTGCTGCGATCTACCGTTCTGTTGAAGTTGTGGAGATTGTTCGAAGGAGTTTCCGCCTCTGCTGCTTCCTGGTCGTCCAGAGCTTGAATCATCGCGTAGCGATTCATTCGACTTCTTTTCGTTCGCATGTAGGAATTCATCAATCTCGTCATCCTTGGAAGGATTCTTTCTCTTCTTGAACAAGCTGCCGAGAATTGACTTCTTTTCCTTCTTAACCTTTTCGTTCTTGCCTGCAGGTGGTGGCGACAAGACATCTTCCCGTTTACCCATCCTGTCTAGGGAAGTTTTGGGCTTCACCGGTACAACTCCTGGCTGAGATTGGATATCGTCATCTCGGGCAAGCTTAGGCGTTAAAGTGATGCGTCTCGGCTCCGAGTTCGGGTCACCGAAGAGTACGGAGTCAGTAGTCCTGCCTCGGGGCTTTGATTCTACGGGTGCGTTTTCTGCAAAGACGAGTGTAAGCTAAATGTGCAGCATAATGAGATCCTAGGTTTGTAGCATACCTTTGGGTGCTTCGAAGATATCTTCGCTATCTCGTCGCTCTACTCTGGCGAACGGCTTGGCGATAGGCTTCTCTTCTTCTTTCTCCTTCTCCTTCTCCTTCTCCTTCTCCTTCTCCTTCGGGATTTCCCTTTCCTTTTCTCTCTCCTCGCGCGGCTTTTCTTCCAGCGCCTTCGGTTTCTCGACGGTGTCGGGTGCATCGATGGGTGTTATTTCGTCGTCTGCAACAACAGTCGAGCCACCTACGGATTTCGTATCCGATTGCGCAGTATCTTCTTCCATCGCCGCCCCATCTTCTTCATTACTATAATAGCCTGCTTCCATATCCTCTTCATCGGTGCTATAATCGATATCCGATGCTTCGACATATGTCGGAGGTGCAAATTGAACAGTTTTTGCTGCCCGTCTTCTCATAGCTTTTTTGAGGATATTCTTAGACTTTTCTTGGTTATCACCGAGCATGGGCGTGGACAGCTAATTGATCATCTCGCGTTAGTAGATATTCAACGGTTCAAAAAATGTGTGAAATCGTACATCAACATTCCGATGCTTATTTAAGCGGGCCAGCCTTTCGGATGGAGTTTCAATATGTTCCGCAGGAAGATAACCTATTATAGTGTTTTTATTTGTCAGCCGCAGATATCGCGAGATGGAATGCGTAAATAATAGCAGCGTCCCATGGAAAGGGGAGATCGCTTGCCGTACCAATTGAAGAGTCTTTAACAACACGGACCAGCCACCAATATGAATTCGAATCGTCAAGGAGAACCATGGTATCACCCTTAGTGGCATTCGCCTGGCCCTCAACGGTGGCGATAAAGGTGTGTAACGCGTAGACGAATTCAAAATCTATATCCTCGTCGGAAATCGAAGGGCTCGAGGACATACGGTCCAGCATGTCCTCGTCCAATTCGTCTTCATCGTTCGTGTCGTCGTCATGGCCGTGGTACTGAGGGTCGTGGTCGTAGGGACTTATCGAGTCCGGGATGTACGAGTCCCCGTTCGACTCGCCATTGATTCTGTGTTGGACCGTCATCAAGTCGTGCTGTTCATGAGCTTGCTCCTGAGCAACGTTCATGAGCGCGTTCGCCTGCGATGGTGCTAATCCCGAGCCTGCCTTTGTCGCGACGCCGTTCGGGGAAGAATGGTCTTTCGCTGAAGGGTGGTCTTGATCGTGTTGGAGATCGATCGTGTCTATTGAAGCGAAAAAAGGGAAGAAGAAGCGAAAGACGGATCGATTAGCAATCTGGTATTCTATTCTATCTCTCTTTTCTTGTTCTGTTGGGTTGGTGGTGTCTTCTTTCGGGGTATGTGCAGCTCGTCCGGTTCTCTCGGGTATCTCTCAAAGCAACAAGAGATTCCAAATGCCGCCACCCCAAGCACCAAGTTTAGAAACACCAAAGAAGAAGGAAGGCCAAAAAGTCAAAAAAATAAAAACAGCGAAAGAACAGAAAAAAAGACAAATAGAGAATTGTAGAGCCAAAAGGTGGGCCGAAAAATAAAAATAACAAAACAGGCGATGAATCAATCGAAGGAATCGCAGGAATGTAAATACGATGAAGAAGATCGAAGAGCAAGATTTCCCACGTTTGCGGAAGGAAAGGGTGCGTCGTTTCAGGACAACTCGCTGGACCGCTCGAAAAAGGGGACAGGCAATTTCGAGACGAGGGACACACACCTCTCGCACGCTTCATTCTCTCACAAAAAGAGCATCATCCAACCGAAAAGTTGCCCCAAAAGAGAGAGGTTCAGAACGAACCCAAAAAGAGCTGGGCTGTGGGCTGGGCTGGGCTTGGAGGGAAGAGGTTGAGTGGGTGATGGGAGAACAGACCCCGAACGAACCAATTCCATCTTGCGATGGAGGTTAACCCACGCTGGGAGGGAGTGATAAAACTTGTGCGACAAGATGAATGGAGGGGTTGATAGTAATATCATAATATATTCTGATTATTCTATTATATGAATATTGTAAAACTTACCAGCTCGAATGATCTGAGGTCGCGGCATGCTGGGCTGCAGCAGCAGAGGAATTCTTCGCTGTTGATGGACTTCGGCAATGCAGGTACATACAACGTCTTAATGATATCTTTATTCCAATATCGGGGAGAAGTGATGGAAGAAAAAATAAAAAGAGTAGTCAAGGCTGAACTCGTGTCCTTGCGTATCCGAGAACTGATAGTTGAGGAATGTCAGCCGAAGATGAGTCGAGAGGCTGACGGTATTTCGACGGATGCGAGTCGCAAAAATGAAGGAGGGGAGAGTATACAGGTTAACTTCCACCCGAGTTTGCGATCGATCGATCCAGACGGGCGAGAGGATGGCGGTAAGCAATCGAGAATGGCGACTGCGACTTACTGACAGGGCGTACAGATAGAGTGATCAAAGACAGCGGCTGATCGCGACCAGGCCTGATTGATTGATTTTTGATTGTTGGAAGTTTGTGTATCCTGTCCTCTCCTGTCCTGCGATGTTCCAACGGTGTTTGTAGAACAGAAAGAGTTATATCGATCTCGGCGGTTAACTGTTTAAAGGGGGTTGATGGATGACGTTCTGTCCGAGCGAGGTTTCGAATCGCACTGTTATCGCGCAGGGAAAAGAGAAAATGGGTTCAAGTTGGTCGAATACAACCTCTATTACTTTATCCTGTAAGTTTATTATCGTCTCAGTATCAAAAGTCTAAAAGTCCACCAAATTTATCGACGGGGAATCCCAATATCCCTTTTTTGCCTCCTAGATGAGAGAATCGAAAGAAGCGAAAAGAATTGTGGTATAGTGCTAGCGGAGATAATGATTGGTATAGATACAGTAAAACTTATCGACCAAAACTAAAGTTTTCTACGGGCACAAAGTAGCGTGGAATAGGTGGTCGGATTCGTTCGCATCTGTACGACGATCGTTTTGGCATTGTTAAGGAGAAATTGCGGTCCCTTAACTATAACACACGCTCGCTATTCATTTATCCATCCATCCATCCAATCCACCTTCCTGCCCTTCTTCTATCGTGGTTTTCTGATGTCTCTTGCCCTGACAGAGCGAACAACCCTGTTGGTAAAAAAGCTGAAACGAGAGCTAACGAGGAAGGATGGGCCAATCGAAATTGCTTCAGCCAGCCCAACGCCCAGACCACCTTCAAGGAGTGAGACTGCGAAGCGCAAAAGCTTCACCGTTCTCAAGGTCGTCCCGGTGGCGTCAACTGACAAAATACCCGCAGCATGGTTCTCACAACGCTAGTAAGGGAAAAAAAAACCAAAAAACTGGTAATAATTTAATCGGGTTCACGAAAACCAAAACAACGGACTAGAGGCTGCCGGCGGACTGTTCGACTTTTGCGTTTGGGAACGGATGCTGGATGCAAGTGTGTCGCGCGAAAGGGGCTTCCCGACCAAAAACCGCCCGTGGAGAAGGTCGCTGCAGTTAATTCTGCACTCTAGACTACATTAATTTCAAATTCCATTGGCTACTTCTCCAAACCATCAGACCCACCAAAAAGCAGTTCTCCAAGGGTATGAAGATTGCTAGAAGCCAAATAGAAGACGGTAGACTCTTCTATCGAAATTCTGAATAACCTTACAAATACTGGACAACGAAATTTGCGTGCGTATGTTCCCAGAGTATCATTCACCTGTCTTTTCCTGGACAAGCCCCTTTCTCGAACTTATCGCCCGCATGCTATATTTGGCAAGATGGGGTGAAAGTGGTTCAGATTCTAAGAATCAAACCTGGATGGGGGAAGCAGGAGCGAATCAGACATGCAGAGATCTATCGACGTCTGTGTGCTTGCGGCGCATGGACCGACACACTTTAAAATGCAAAAGCGCCTTTCCCTCGTCCACCACGCGAGCCCAGGCTGCGAGAAATTATTCAAAACGTGGCTCAGTCATTATTTAGGTGCCAGGCTTGGCCCAGACTCGACCAACCACCTGCGCGTTGACTATCGATTGAACCAGGGATAATTCGATAACACAATAGCTAGGAGACGTTCAAGCATACTACGAAAAATTATTCTACAGAAATAATTATAGCAATCAATGTTGAGACGGATACCTGAGTATCTAGGAGAAAAATTCATAGGAGTGAGCCCCAAAAATATTCGAATCTCTACGCATTTGAATGCTGCCAAATAAACTATAGGCTGACTAGTTGGTACAATATCAACACCAGCAAGAGGAAGCAGCGCACCATTTGGAGGAGGCCGCAAAGACGGCGCCACCGCGTGATCACGTCTCTGGTTTTATATATTTTAGCTGAAGGCCGTTCACTCAAAGACTTAGGAGGCTCGTAGCGGATGTTGGATTTTGAGATCTCAACACACCTTCACCTGTGCTCTGTCTTTTATATAAATTTCTTATGAATTTTATGGACCGTTGCTCGAGACTAGACTGTTATACAGTGCACACAATCTATATTCCTATTGAATTTTCGACACACTTCTAAGAACACTTTATACTTAATGATAATAATATATTTATAGATCAAGGTATAAAACATATCTTGAAGCTTTATAGCTACTTCCATAGCCAATTCGCCGCTTAGCTTACGAAATAGATGCAAATATTTTATAATTTAGTGGATCCCTCTCTTTTACAAAGTTGAGGGCTCACATGATCGCCAACCAACGCGTTAACACGGCACGTCAGCCCCACAGTTTTATCCCGCAAATTGTATTCATAACCCACCAGATCAATATGCCAAGTCAACACAAGCAACTCTCCAAATCTGTACCTTCATATTCTGTCCATTCGGAATTCAAATAGGTGTACTCCCCGATAAGCTATTTACCAAGTGAGTTATCCCCCGGATTTGCGCTATATTCACATTTCACTAAACCAATAACATTCGAAACTTTAGATACATTGAACAAAATGCCAGACTATGACCTCTCCATTGTTATATTCGGGGATGGGAATAACCCGGCAGCGTGGCAAGGATCTCACTGGGCGTTTGGGATCCAGAAAACGAACGGCGATTCTGAAAGGGGAGATTTGCTTCAGGTGCTTCTTCTAGATGAACCTCAGAGGTGGTATCATTTTGACAAGAGAGAAGACGTCGCAATTTTGGACCCAAGTTCAGAAGGTAAACAAAACCATTCTTACTTGGAACCATGGAAAGTAACGAGATTACCTAACTTAATGCAAAAGGGAAAATCAAAATAGCGACCCTATCGCCAGAACAGAATAAGGAAGTGGTGAGGTTAATCTCACAGGAGCCCGCACCCCGCGATGGAAAGAAGGGATGTCAGGACTGGGTCATAGAATGTCTATTGACACTTGAAACCCAAGATTTTGGACTCATACCAAACGGCACGGTAGATTTTGTGAGTAGTTTAGTTCGGAAGCCAGTGACGTATGTAGCAAGCCAAGCTGGAGAGAAATGGACACCTACAAAGCGTTATAATTAAACAAAATGATAAAATTGACTCCAAGAGCCCCTTCATTGCTAAATCACAATTTTTCAATACTGATGAACTCGTATCTGCAACCTATTATAATATATATATATATATATATATCATTATTTATACACACTAGGAGTTTTCGTGCTTCGCGACTGGTTTACGAGATAACTAGAAGCATAGTATATATATAATCAGTGTTTTCTCCAATGCGGTCTTGAACATGAGTAGAAAACCCCATCCTATCCTTTCGTAAAATTCATGGACCCAAGGACGTGTATGAATGTTCTAGAGGATGGAAGCTCCAAAGGTTCAGTTTTCATTTTGCTTCGCGGAAACGCTGGCTTTTAGAACTGTATTTATATTTAGGTGATAGAATAGACACGCCCAGGCACGAATTGGACAGCGATTAATTTGGAAATATTATTATATAGTAATATAAAATATAGGGCCAAGGTATCTTCCGGACTTGAAGGAGATGTCATTGTATGTGTGGAGGCATCAGAGATGGCTGGTAGGTTTGATTTAGAAGCTTCGTAGCCTCGTGAGTAGAAGCCTTCAGTACTTTAGGACCTCGGTTTAGCTGCCTGTAATAACACGTCTTCCCAATTTAATATTTCGAATAGATATATATATTACAGTTGCATTTTCTTTATTCAAATATTTTGAAATATATTTTGAAATATCATTTCAAAATATTGTTTTCCTAAGGGTCATACATTCGCATACCCCAAGTCATGGCATTCTATGTCCCATGTGCCTGACCAAACCCACCGGCGACTGCCGAAGACCATCGTCTACATGTATACATCTCCCACCTAACATATCAGAACAAATAACGTCGATCTAGACCCCGCCAGTTCCAGCTATCCGGTCACCTCGCCGATATTCCCAACAGACAAGGGATATCACCACAAAAGCTTGGGTCGCATCGCATCGATAGCTCGTCGAGTTAGTTTAAATATTCCTTGTTCCATGCTTTATATGCACGTAAATCACCACCCAGCTAGCTAGGCCGGGAGGTCCCTTGAGCTTGAGTCGACTCCACGAGGAGATCGAGGGAACGTGATACAAATATCCTGGCTAGCTGGACGCCCTTGAGGGTTGAGGGCTTGGCCGTAATAGGCAGCTTCTTAAAGATACCTCGTGGCTCTTGCAATCGAGGGTGCGGCATTCTCAGTGCATGCATGCAATGCAATGCTGAAATTCAACAATGGTCTGGCGTAGGCTGAGTAGAAGCTAGATGATTGCTACTCGAGCAACTAGCCTCGA
Organism: Dactylellina drechsleri; assembly: GCA_036971345.1. Lineage (NCBI taxonomy): Eukaryota > Fungi > Ascomycota > Orbiliomycetes > Orbiliales > Orbiliaceae > Dactylellina > Dactylellina drechsleri. The sequence continues at coordinate 1,472,818 of JAJTUB010000002.1, forward strand.
ATCCAGTGCACCAAGTAGGCAAGTTGAAGCTTGCTTGATCATTCCAACATGGTTAGCGCTATAACAAGCTAATTGACCTAAATTGGTCAATAAAAGAGAAGCTAGATTCCAGAGCATTCAAAGTCTTGCATCGCAAAATACTCAGATGGCACCACGAATGCATATGCGGACGGCGGTGATCCCAAACTGGTGTATCGCAGTAGCCTCGAATCCTATGTATCGCAGGATCATCGTTGCACGAACATTCGAGCCGTCCAGCTCAATGGAATGCACCTAATTTACTCCGTCAACTCCAAAACAGCCGAGAGAAACCGCAAGCTTTTCCTCCCGAGACCAATTCCCGAATCCGAAGAATGTATACACGTATATATCCAATTCAAACCCCAAAAAGTTGAAGACAAGATCGATTTGGGATCTTTGAAAAGCTAGTTGTCCCTAAATATGAAATCGAAGGAACCGACCCGCTCAAGCGACCACTTACCGTAAGTAGAATAATGGCTGTACGAATACACGGTTAACCAGCCGCTTGACTCAGCTCGGTGAACTTGTACCTCGATCATTCTGGCCCTTAGTCTTCGATATCCGGTCTGGATTTTCGAGGACATTTCAGGTGCGTACCACGGGCGGAAGGCTATTCCGTAGGTGAAACAATGATAGGATTCTCTGATGTGTTGGTCTCATTCATGAGAGCTTTTGAAGATGTTTGCACTAGCGATTACCATTTCGATTGAGACTATGCTCTATGTATACTCGTCTTCGTTTGATATAACTATTGAATCCCATAAAGTATCTCCAAACTCCTAATATATGATAAGATCGCAATCGAAATCGTCCGTGATCGATCAAACATCCAAAAACCAACAAAACTCACCTAAAACGAAATTCTCCTCAGCCCCTTCCCATTCGACGACCACCAAGCGTCCGATTTACGTAATTCCTCCCACTAGCCGCATATTCTAGCATCTTCTCGCGATCTCCCAAAAGAGCTTGGGCGCCAGAACCGGAAAAATATAACGATAAGGAAGACAGAGGCTATCTTTACGAGAACGATTCGTGTATTTTTATTTGCTACGAAATATTGCCGTATTTTCTTGGCTTGATGGGTTTGAACACTCGACGCGCACTATTACGCCTTTGTGTAGTTTTGAGAACTCGGGCACTATTGGTGAGTTCGCACCAAGCCACTAGAAGGAAGCTTGACAAAGATAACCACCTGAAGCTTCGTGAGCTAGAGAAAACCACCGTGCGCAGACTATACGAAACTCTACGCTCTACGCGTCCATCAAACCACTAAAATATTTTTCTTTCAAACTAGCTCTTCATTAAAAAGCTGTGCTTGTTGGATCGACATCGCCGCATACGTGCCTCACACTCCCACAGCCCTCACTATTGCCGCACTACATCTGCATCGTGACGAAATTATGCGCGGCAAAATTAGGTGAAAAATATTAGGAGGTCGCCGCGGAAACGTCGCGCCAGAAATCATAAAACGGAGTTCTGTCTGGCACACACGTCGTCGGCAACAAGCCGTTATTCTATTACTTGGTAGACAATATATCCTGATTCTGGTTCTCTGGGTACGGTGATCTTCTGATTCATTCTGGTCATGTTGCTGAAAGCTATAACCGCCTTGGGTTTTGGGTGGCCAAGCCCTTCGAAACTGATTGATAGGTGGTGGGTTGGACGAATGGTATTTCCAGCAAGTAAGAAATCAGCAGAGAGTGAAAAGCGAAGCAACAAGAGCTCTCCACTTCCCTGAATCAGAAAATTTTCTTTCTTTGAATATTTTTTAAACTTGCCGGTTGCCCGGGGGGTTGGCAATTAATTCTTGTTCAAGCTACTCCGCAGAATAACTCCGTCCGGGTTTGGGGTTTGAAGCGTCTTGGCCAACTGAGACCTTTGGCTCCGTAATCGCCCGATACCAAGAATTTGCGACCTTCTGGATGCCGAAGGTAAGCAGGATTCGCACCCGATGTCTCGAATGTATCAAGGTATCGTCAGAAGCTGCTGAGACGAAAATTTGGTACTCTTGATTTTTGTGGTATTTGTTATCGACGAGACACCAGAGCACAGAATTTAACGAAGGGTTTGACTGTTGTTTGTTGGTTTGCAACCCATGCCGCCACTTTCTGTTGGCTAATAGACGGCGACTCTGAACTTACTTCGAGTCATCTGGTTCCACACTGGTCGTCGACATTGTCGTCTCGAAAGCGAAAGCGAAAATTCCTCCCTCGCTTCATGTGGTCTAAATAAGAAAATTTTCGATTTCCTCAGATTCTTGGCGAGAGCTGCTTCCTGGTGGATGCGCATTTCATGGCTGTAAAGAAATGAAAGAGAGAGGATCGTGAGAATAATGCCGGCCGGCAAATCCCCTTACCATGTCAGACGACACGAACGAATTTTTCGCCCAGCGTTTCGCGGTTTCGCCAAAAGGAACTTCCCCCAGATTTTGTGAGATCTGCAAAAGAGTGGATTGGAATGTAGCTGCAGTTTCTATTTACCCCAGACTCAGCTGTCGGTTTCTAGCGGTTCATGTAATGCAAGTATGGACGGGAGAAATCTCCAATTCTATTCGCAAAGGAAGGTTCAACCTTGCGCCCGCCGTACGAAGAAGGGTTCGAAGGGAGGTACCTTTCCCCGGCTTCTTTTTGTGATCTGCTGTTATTTTTTGGTTCGCCTCCCCATACAGGATCGATATTTGCTGCGTAACCTAGCCTAGAAATGGGTACCCCAGCTGCCGATGGATCTCGTCTTATGTGTGACGCAGGTCATCTTTTAGATTTTTCGACTAGAAATAGACGAATGAACTTGTTTTTTTTGGAGGACCCTTTAAAGTGAGATCCAAAGAGGGCTAAGGCGGGGTTCAAAGCCTCAAAGTTTTATTTCATTCCGACAGATGCAAGAAGGACAGACGAGACCAGGGTAAGGTTTTTTTTTTCCTGTTGATGTTGTGTTTGAACGCCGAATTCTGCTGTATTCCTTCGTTTCAAAGAGCATCGATTGGCCTGGGAGTCTGACGAGAAGGGAATATGTGTTACGTACAAAAAACGGTTCTTCCGGCGCTATAGCGTCATGAAGGGGCACCGTACGCTAAGGATATTTATTTTTTCCCCATCTTTTCTTTTTTTCCGTTTCCTTCTTTAGGTTCGACTATTTTAGTGAATAAATAATTTAAATTATTTTTGTTCCCTTCTTTCTCTTTCGAGGAATGAGCTTTCCGACTTTTTGCTTGTGATAATATTCATTATTGGGAATTAGGCTGGATGCAAGTCGACCAGATTGATGCTTAAGAAGAAATGAAGGTTGAGATATTCGATGGAAGGGCAAGGCAGCAAAGTCGTTTGCCTGGACCTGGAGCACGAGTCTGGTCATTTGCAATGGAAGAGCGAGGAGGTTGAAATGGGCCAACCAGATCGCTGGGGTTTCGTCAAAATTGAATTTGAACAGGTTGAAAGGGTGCCCCCTCGCAGGGCAGGGTATTACCGATGTCGATTAATATTAGTGTCATAGTTGGGGAGCGAAGAAGGGATATTCCCCCACACAACAGCAGCCCAGCTTGCTGCCCAATGCCCGGATGACAAGAAAGGAACCCTGCACATCCTTCTTCCGTAGCATTTTCGTGGTGTGCGCACTCCTCATACACACACCTTATTCATCACCACGAACACCACGAATATTCCACCAGATTAACCACCCTGACCGGATCGTATTTTTCAGCCTTTTTGTGTGTGTGTGTTTGACATGTTTAGCGGCGTGGAGTTCCGCAGCAAGGCATTACGGCATTAAGACATATTAAGGTTGTCGGCAAACTTGGTTGGCGTGTATATTATCCCAAGCCTCTCCCCACCATTCCCCGTTCCCCGTTATTGTTACGATCATTATTACTCTTCTTTCATCAGGAACTATTTTTTGATTCATCTCCATTTCACGGAAATATAAAATAAAAACACCCAACATCATTCCACGGCACCTTTCCCCGCTGTCTCAATATCTTCAAAATTAAACAAAACCCAATATCAGTCACACTCCAAACCTTACCAAGAATTCAAACGAACCCTCAACACCACCAACTGGTAGAACCAAAGGGAAAGGACGAAGAAAAGAAAAAACCTTCATTGCCAACCTTAATTCGAAGAAAACCATCTATCCGACAATAGAACGAATAACTGGCGTATACATCAGGATTATCTAGTCCCCGTGGCCGGTATAATCCTGCTGGCTGCTTCTTTTTTCACCATCGCCAGAAGCAGCCATTTTTCTTTGCCCGGAAACAGTCTCCAAGCTGCTGCTCCTTCAGCTGATACTTTGCTTCACCTCAACCAACCACGATACAGACATTCTTCCACTGACTCAAACTCTATTGCCATCAATCAGATACACCTTATCTTTTGTTAAAGCAAAAAACATAAGGTCACAGGAGAAATTTCCTAGTTGAAGAGATTGTGTGAAAACCAAGGAGGGACTTATCCGGATTATCTCCATCGTCACTGTCTCTGCGAAGAGCGAGCCGTTTTGCGAGGGTATACATACACCTCCTGCTCGTTCTACCATTACATAAACCCGCATGATATCGCACAGATAATCTTTCATCCCACCCATCCCCACCGTGAACGCAACGAGGGGCACAAAATCATTTGTAAACCACCAATAGTCCCCAACCGCTACCTTCCCCCCACATCCTCCCACCCACCGTCCTTTCCTCCACTCTAAAAAACCTCTCAGGACGAATAACGTCCGATGGACGCTACAGATTTCAAACAACAAAGATTCCATCCCCTAAGGGTCGCAACTCAAGCCACTCCTCCTCATACCTCTCATTTATCGAAGGGATTGGCCGCACAGTCGCTACAGCGTAAACTCTCTTCCACTCCTCCTGTCTCCGAACATGCATCTACTCCACCAATCTCTGTGACGCCCAACAGCGGTGCTACGGTTTCTCGAACTGATGTGAATGTGCACGGCGCTTTTGGACAACCCCGTAGTGGGTTGCAGCAACCGATCAACAATGGAATAGGTGTCAGAAGAAAATCGATAACATTCGCTCCAAATGTCAGACTTGATTCCGGCCAGTCGTTGCCTCTACAACAGCCTCTTCCTCGTATTAAAGCTGAAGATGAAGAAGTAGCAGTCCAAGATAGTGACCCTATATCGTTACATCTCTATGGCTCCTCTCCTCCCAACGGTTCCCGCAAATTCTCCTTCACGGAGATGCGTCGTGGGCTCACGTTCGATCTCTACGACAATCGATCTGAAGATGGTGACGACAGCCATTCGTCGAGGGGTGATTACGGGTCATCCGTTGGTTCACCGAGGCCGGATGAACTTGACGGCTTGAACGGATATGATAAGGGGATCGGATCACTTACGTCTGCTAGTACTGCCTCTCCTCCTCTCGACGAGGTTAAGACACCGCCAACTGCCATCGACTCCTATCTCTTCCCACTCACCCATGCTCGTAGCGGCCCTTCGTCGCTGCAAGATGAACAATCCCGGGCTCCCTGGCCATGGATTAACCGAGCCGTCGACGTACAGAGGTCTAAGAGTTTTTCCGTTGACAAGCCACGAACAACAAGAGCTCAGCGTAAAGCCTCCTGTCCAACACCGAATTCTCCAGCTTCGCAATTCCTCAGAGGCTGGAAGAAGGCCAAAGCTCCATCGCCCGATGATGAGGGCCAGTCAATCGGTGACTACATTATCGGTAAAACAATCGGTTTTGGTGGTTACAGCGTTGTCAAGGAAGCCCACACTATCGAGCGAAGCGGCGTGAAAGTTGTTCGTGCTGTCAAGATTGTCAAGAAGAAGGTCGGAGATTCCGAAGCGGAAAATGACGCTATCCAAGCCGAGTTTGAACACGAAGTCAACCTTTGGCGTCATCTCTCGCACCGTTACATTCTCGACCTTCTCAGCGTTTATGATACATCATATGCGTTCTTTTGCATCACTCGCTACAATATCGGTGGAACCCTTTTCGATCTCGTCAAGAAGAACAGAGGTGGTCTAAAGGCTGATGTGGTTCGAAAGTTCTCATATCAAATCTCATCCGCTCTCCGATACCTTCACCAAGACATGAGAATCGTTCATCGTGATGTCAAACTGGAGAACATTCTCGTCAATTTTGAGGAAGACCCGACCGGCCATATTCTCCTTTGCGATTTTGGTATGGCTGAGTTCCTACCCAGCTCGCACCCTGGTGGTGATTCCGACGATGACGGATACGATAATCATCGCAACAGGCCACCAATTAAACGTCACGGCCCTGCTGGTTCCTCCACTGCGATTGCCGCCACGTCTGATTCACCGATAACAGGATCCCTCCAATACGCTGCACCAGAACTTCTAGAATCGGATCATCCCATCATCCACACCTCGGTTGACATGTGGGCTTTAGGTGTAACGATATACACCATGGTGACCGGTCACCTGCCCTTCCAGCATAGCATGCCCGCAATGCTACAAGACATGATCATGAAGGGCAAGTACGACGAGGATCTACTAAGATCGAAACCCGCCGGAGATAATAATCTCGTAGAGTTACTTGAAGGTTGCATCAACTTAGACGCCCAAGACAGATGGGATGTCGAGCAGGTTCTGGATAGTAGATGGCTCGAAGGCTTCGCTGAGCAAAGTCCTTGAGTTCGCTCATTTCACTTCTCTCCCCTTTCATTTTTAATACATTTCCACCCCCCCGTTTCGTTTCGAAACAGTACCAGCTGTCCTTTTCTTTCTTTTCCGAATTTTTAATCTTTATGAGCTTTATCATTTCCATGAGTTTTTCTTGTACAAATTCTGGTTGCACGAATCAACTTGGCATCCACGCCTTCGTTTCAGCTGAATTTCTTTTTTTGAACTGCGCAGTTGAAAGATATTTATACTGACTTTCATCATGGCATGCTGATTTTATTTTCAAGATATCATTTTGCCCTTTTCTATTCATAACGGAAGGACCTTTGCTTTGCTTATATATGCTTGCTTCGATATAACGACACGACCTCTCTTCTATACGGCGTTCTTCATACTTTTCTCCGTTTTCATATTATGCATCTACTCATCCTTTTTCGCACAAAAGCATATTCTTATTTTTTCGTTATTTGCACTTTGTTTTCCATCCATCCACGGAGTTTCTCTTTTTGCACATCATCTAACCTTCGTTTGTTATTGAAAGCAAACACCGTTGAGGTTATTGTTATTCTCTTGCATTTTATCATCTTGATTTTATTTCTTCGTTTGAGATTTTTAAGGATATATTTTACATCACGGCGGGCAGGCGGTTTAGGGGTCTTTTATTCTTCTTATATGTATGTACGATAGTGCTTGGCTGATGATACCATATACATAAAATACCGAAAAAGAATCGAAAAATACCCACCAATTTTCTACAACAATCTCTTTCTTTCTCCTTAAGTCTTCTCCTTAAGAATCGTATATATAATTTATAGATATAGCCTCGTTGCTATAGATATAACATGGCTATGTAACTGAATTCGATCCAGATTGGAGAAGATGTGTGCAGGTAAATTTTCGCCGCATCGACGCCGCATCATATTTTCCATGCAGAAAACAACCATGCAAAAAACAACATGATATCAACAACCTCGGAGCTGAAAAAACGTAAACATCTATCGCCGTCAAATATATATATAAGAGAAAATACTCGGGCACCCGTCTCGTCATCGCCGGGTATAAATATTTATATATAGTACACTGCCTGTTACAAATCGTCGCTGTTAATATATATCAGAGATATATTGGTTCCGATAATCTATCCTATTCTCGATTTCAGGCGGACTCGTGGATGTTAATCCATCGCTGCACTGACTTGACGGAGATACACACCGTGCATGTGATTTCTAGCTAGTCTGGTACCATATGATTCTATATGTAGGGTTCCATTTAAAGTATGATACTCGTAGTTTTCGGGGTGTTCTTTTGAATAACGAGAGTACTCGTAAATTAAGTTTTTATAATGTACGCATCTGTACGCACGGATGTATACATCCGATAGAGGCATGAATGATACCGAAAGGTTTGAGATACGGCATGTATAATACGTTGGTGCATTGGAAACGCTATTAGTATGCTACTGAGATTTCGAAATACACTAGATTTTTGGTGCAAGTAGATATATGACAATATCAGCGCAATGGAAAGATTTCTAGTCTAAAGCCTCTGCAAGTACGGATACCAGTGCTTATGATCAGCTATATACCCTGGTCAAACGTATCTACTCAAACCAAGTTTAATCACAACAAGACACCGAATATTTTAAAGATAACTCTCTTTCCCATTAAGATCCAGCTGGAAAACAAAATACTAAAACATACATGAAATATACAAAAAATATATATCAACAAGAGACCGCATCGTTAAATATAAATAAGTACCCGTGCCAGAAAAAAAGTTTATGTCCGTGAGTGTGTGCCAGTGGAAAGATACCGGATAGTGGTAAACCATGCAAGTATGATATATAAATCGCCGTTTGAAAAAAACAAAATGATTAAGAAAAAGGATGAATAACCGTCGCTGAACGTTCTCTCGGCTCTCTTCCCGGCTCTTTTGCTCAACTATCGATGGATATTGCACACAATGATAATCTAGCCCTCGTGCTACCAAACAATGTAATGATGTGATGGTTAAAATCGTCTCTTTCGAATACAAGAATGAGAAAGTGAGAAGAAAGTTGATGTTTCGCTTTGCTTTCTAATTAACAACCGGGCTAAAGGGTAAAAAAACAAAACCGAACGCATCCAAAAAAAAGGTATTAAATATGGAGAGCGAGACCCTGACAACCACACCAAAAAATTCGTTCTGTTCAAATCCATCATTGAAAACAAGCTGATTCAGAAGGGACCGGGGAGGTAATCATAGCCGTACAGCATCGATTCTTTTTTCTTCTTCTCGTTTCTTCATTTGGTTTCATTTTCAAGTGATTTAACGGTAGTCGCTCTTGGAGTAGTAGGAGTCCTTCTGGTGGTAGGAATCCTTGCCATGCTGTGAGTGCTGTTAGCATCAACAATTAGATATTGTTTCGCGCCCGGGTATGTTATATCTATACGAATTTGGTTTTAAATTATATAAATAGGAGTGTGATCAACTTACCTTCTTCTTCTCGAGGGCAGCCATTCGCTTCTTCTTGGTGAGAGCGTTCACGTAGGTTCCAATGATGAAACCGATAAGGTTGAAGAATGGAACTTTTCAAAGAGTTCTGTTAGCGTTGTTGAAGATCGTAAAAATTGATTTGCTTGGTATACGTACCCCAGGCGTGTTCTGGGAGGAATTTCTGGGCGAAGGCCAAAGCCAACGGGCTGGTGATCCAGCTAACCTTCATAACGGGGAAGAAGCCCGTTCTCACCATAGCCTTCACGTTCTCCTTCTTCCTGGCACCGGCGATAACGGCCATGCTGGCAAGGTACACCACGTTCTGGATCGGGGAGACGATGAAATTGCTGACCAAGATCTGGAGGATCTTGGCGCGGGTGGAAGTGCGACCCTTGAAGGCGCGTTGGAGAATGTTGATGAGCAAGTGACCGAGTGGGGCGGAGATGAAGGCGCCGTAGATGGCCATCATAGGCACACGTGGGGTCAAATAGCTGCCATGCTTCTTATCACCGGCGATGAGGGAAGCGAGAAGTTCCTGGAGGGCAGAGAGGGTACCAGACGTGACCATCTTCGTTTGACTGTACAAAGCCGCCCACTGTTAGCACACCCATTTTCAACATTCAAAACAATTGCGACGAAGGGAAGAGGGTTCCTTACAGAGGGTTCGTCTGGAGAAGTTGGAGGTACGACTGGATATAAGTCTGACCGGGGTTTTTTCCTTTGACAGGCATGATGGGCGATTTTATTTCAAAACAGTATGCTTCTTTAAATCTAGAGGCTGTCGCATAAGAGTTAGCAAATTCGAAAGTCGCATTTTATAGAGTATACGAATGGGCAAAACTGGTGGTCGAGATTGAGCTATCGACTGCGACAATGATCGCTCCCACCCGCTGATACCGGTTTCCGGGCTGTGTTTTTGAAACTCGATATCATTTTCGGAGGGTAAACTATCAAGATGTCTCTGGTCGCACCGATTGGCCTCGCGAACAACAATATGGTATGATATGTATATTTGTGTCCGACTATCTACAACTTTGTCGGAGTGATCGGGATATGGGAGGAAGGATGTCTACGGACCAGAAAAAAGGTGTGATATTCTTAGCGCGACAAAGTCCTCGGCAACGGGGAGAGTGTTGACGCGTTGGAAGTGACAATGTAAAGACGGTTCGTTACGAGTGAATTATCGTGACGTCGGCAATGAACCCGGGCAGGCGACTTTGAATCCAAAAATCGTCAGGTCGCGGGGGAAAGTGGTTATCAGGAGGGCGTGAAATCGTCAAGATCTCGGACAGGCGAAACGAGGTTTCGTGGAAGACACAGGATGAGATGTGATGACAACAGCGGCGGAGAGATGGGAAGGATAATATTATCAGGATGCGAAGGGAAATGAAATTGGGAAAAGCCTTTTCTTCCTTTGCTCTGTCTCTCTGTTCCTCTCTCACTTGGGCGGCCAAAAGAAAAGAAAGGGAAGGGAAGGAAAAAGGAAAAAGAAGGGAGGAGGCTGGGGGTTCGCTATTCCTCGACCTGGTTATTGGCCTCCAGGTGTCGTTTCCCGGCGACTGATTGGCTGTGCCCATGCGAGACGACGAGCGTAAACAAATAAAGCAAGTCGGGCTTGTTGTCCCCACCTATTCCTCCCTCAACTACACCAGACACTCTTTGCTATTGCTACCAGGAGAACCAAATCCCAGGAAATCTAATTTGAAGGAATGGATGGGAACGGATGGATTGGGGGGTGCATTTGAACCTCGGTCGGTACCGCTGGCCATGCTTGCCGAGGGACGGACGACCATGATCCCATCTCTGCCCGGAGTTTAACGTGCCATACGGACAAGCAAACCGGAGTATCCCAATCTTCTGGTCTTCTTCTCCTCCTCGTGATTCATGACCGTGAAATACTACACTGCTATCACTCAATGAGGCCTTTTTTTTTCGCCTCGGTGCTTCGGTTTATGTACTTTTCAAGGCGAACAGCGTCCGCGTCCTGCCGGCCACCAATCCCCACATGTCATTGGCTGACTCAATTATACTCCAAATGCCACTGTCTGTTAAATATACCATGTACTCGACAGGAACGGAGAATAGAATAGAATAGAATTATAGAATAGAATAGTAGAGTATTCTCGTCTACTTCTTCCTCGTACTCTGCTTCTCCGCTCCCGCCAACATCTTCTTCGCTACAAACAATCCCTTCCTCACCCTCACAGCGTCCATGTACCTCTTCGCCACACTCTCCCTATCCGCCAACTCCCCAAGATCCTCCAGCTCGTCTTCCGTGTGCGGTACCCAAAACGGATCCTCGTCCAGGATATTCTCAAACCCGCTAAATATCAATTGCGGCGACGCCGCACCCGACGTTTTTGTCCTAATCTCATCTGCGAAACCGAACGACTCCACAACTGGTAATAACGACGTGATTGTGAAAAACGGTGTACCTTCCTTCATTTCCTCTGCGACTATGCATCCGCGCCGACGCGTGATGACACCGTAAACCCTGCCCAGAACCTCAGCTGTAAACAAACACAAGGAAGAAAGAGTGAAAAAGTCAGCCAATCCCTGTCATATTTTCGGTGTGTGTGGGAAATGAAATGTAGAAATGTGTTGTTTGAAGCTTACTGGACGCTTGAATCTCGCATGAATACATGGCCAATAACAGCCTCGGTGACCAGTCCAAGAATCCCGTCCGTATAGCGGACGTCACCGCCGTGATGAACTCCCCAATCAACTGCCCCAGTTTGAGTCGTAGAGCCTCAACTTCGTCGTCCGCGATCTCGACTTTGACCTCTTCCACGAAAACCGCTACTCCCTGCATGGGTTCGTTGCAAAGGGGTCCTTGAAATGTTGCAGATTGGAATGCTTGTACAATCTTGTCTTGGAAATCCTTGATTGTGATTTTTAGTGTCGGTACATCTTGGCAATCGTCTGTATTATTTGCTGTAGTGGTACCGTTCTGCGCGGAATCGTCTTCGTCTTCACAAAGTGCTCTGCGGAGGACGTTGGAGTTGTCAATCAAGATGTTCGGTCCTGCTCTGTGCGGTGCGAATGACGATATCTTGCCAACAACATTTGTCCAGACGTTTTTGGTATCCTTTGTAGCCCCAGCTATCAAAGCCGATTGTAATCCCTTCTCGAATTCTTCGATGGGAAGACAGCCTTTCGCTTCTTCGCCAGCCGTTAGCGTTAAATCTAGTTCATCATGTTCATGGTGCCCTGGTTGTCTTTCAGCTAAGAATCGCTTGATCGTTCCCATGTTTTCTTTTAGATACTCGACAGCTTGCGAGGGCAAAGGACGCACTCTCAATCTAACTGTAACGTGTTTCTGCGCTGTCGTTGTGATGACGGTCCCTCGTGGCAGATTTGGATTCTTCGGTGGTGGCATTTCAGGAACAGACAGGATCGTTTCTCGATATGGTACGATTGGCTCGGACGCCTCAATCTCGATTTTTGCAAATCTTTCCCGAAGGTCTTTCAGACATCGCTGAATCATTGTTAATCTAGTATCACACGTTGACATGTATATATGACATCACTCACCTCGAGGTGTAACTCTCCAGCTGTCAGTATAACATGCTCACCATTCGACTGCACGAGGTACTCCATACAAGGATCAGCTTGCTCGAGGAGCTTCAAACCCTTGATCATCTGTTGTAACTGCGTCGGATTCTTTGGTTCCAAAGCAACCCTGACAATAGGTGCACCGCCCATACTAGCCACGCTCCCAAGATTGACAGCACCCGTAGCTGTCGAACACAGCGTTCCATTCTTGAGAACCTTACCCTCTAAACCACCGATACCGAATACATTCCCAGCCGGCACTTTCTCAAGCGAGATGAGTTCCCTCCCCATCATCAAATAGAGGTCGGTGACTGTTATCGACGAGACGTGCTGGTCGGGATTTCGAGGATCGTACTTCGGGCCGAGAACGTAGAGCGTCTGTCCGACTGATATCGTACCGCTGTATAACCTCGCAAAACCAATCAAATGTTCTCTATTAGGATCTGGTTTGGGAGTATCGTCCCCGGACCCAGGTGTGTTAGGTCCACTATTGAAGTTGGATTCGGTATTCTGAATATTCGAATTACGAAGATCTAGAACAACTTTGTCGAGTTCAGGATCAGCGGCGGAGTCAGTTGTCACAGAGCCAACTTCACTAGCAGCTGTAGCAGCAAGGGCTCTTGCCAGCTCTTGCCGTTTAATACGTCCTAATTCTCGAAGTTGCTCCGCGGTCAGTTTCTCTCTCTGATTTCTAGGCAGTTCCTTTTCAGGAACCGATATCATCTTGCTGACATAGGCAACGATTGTTTCGTCATTCGTATTGAGGGTCTCCATAGCGTTTTTGACCTCTGGTGCGATGGATGTAACTCCACCAGGACTTGCTTTGATCAAATTTGTTATCCTCTGCTTCTGAGCAGCAGGGGGCGAAGGGAGTTGGCTGACAACAGTCCCAAGAACGGCTCGAGACAGTGGTAACCATTGCGTGAAGATTGTCGATAATAAGGCACGGGAATCTTTCGATTTCAGATCTCTCGGAAGCACCTTGATCCCCAGCGTCTTCACAATCTTCTCCACCCTATCCTGATCCCGATCTTTCCGTAATACGCTATCGTATATCGTCCAGATATTCTCCAGAGCAAACTGAACAAACATGGGCTTCAGATTCCGTCCCTTCAGATGCTTCTGCTTCAATAGCCTCTTCGTTTTCGGATCCAGATAGAAATCACCCCACAGCACCTGCTCCAATACCTCCCGTTTAACCCCCAGTTTCTTCTCGTGAATTGCCGCAAAATCCTTAACCGTAAAAGCCCACCCATCAATCGCACTCGCAAAGATGACATTGAACTTCTCCGGTGAAAAGTACAAATCCTCATCATCCTTCTCTTCATAATCCATATCCCCGAGCATCGGCTTATCCCCCTCCTCATCATCCGCGTTAGTCGACATCGACGCCCTCCTCGCCGCTGCCTTGGCCTTCTGCCTCTCTTCCATCTGCTCCCTCCACTTCAAATCATCCTCCATCCTCTCACCCGCGAAAAAACTACCCATAACAGCATTAACTTGCTCCAACAGTTTCGACAAATGCACGTTCGCCTCTAAGGGCGACATTTTCCATTCCGTGATCAACCTATCAATCTTATTCACCACCAAAACGGGCCGTAAATGCTCCAACCAAGTCTGTCTCAACACCGTCACAGTCTGCGAACACACCCCCTCCACGGCATCAACAAGCACTAACGCTCCATCGCACAATCTCGACGCGGTGGACACTTCGGATGAGAAATCGATATGGCCGGGCGAATCGATCAGGTTGACGAGATAGTCTTGTAATGTCGGGGATGTGGAGGGTGGAATGGGCGGTTTGAGGCTTTGGAAGTAGAGTGATATGGCGGAGGATTCCATTGTTATGCCCCGGATTTGCTCGTCAGGGCGGGAATCGAGGAAGCGGACTTTGCCCGCGAGTTTGGGGCTGATGATGCCATTTGAAGAGAGGAGGCAATCGCTGAGACTAGTTTTGCCGTGGTCCTAATTTTTAAGTCAAATTGGTCGTTGTGAGGAAACTTTTTTCTTATATTATTTTATTTTATTGTATAATGGTGTTTTATGTGTTCCAAAAGATGGTTGGAACATATCTGGTGGTGGGGCAGGGTGTGAAGATGCTTACAACGTGGGCTAATATACAAATCTAGAAGGATACAAGTGTCAGTATATCCGATATATCATCGTCTTTATAGGTTTGAGAGGGTGGATTACATTTCGGATGAATTCGCTGTCGCCTTGCAGCGCGATCAGCTGCTGTGGGGATATTACCGGCATGGTGGGGTGTTGTTTCGCAACTGGTTGAAAAGATGAGGTATATTCGAATTGCCGGCACTTGTCGTGGGTGGTCGTTTAGAAAGAAAGAGAAAAAAAGACAGAAGCAAGGAGGGAGAAGGTATATAAGTGTAATTCAGGCTGGTGAGGTTCTGTGGGGTCACTCTAAATCATCGTGACTCAGTCCCGCAGAATGCCTGAAGCGTAGTCCGAGCAGAGTTCGATGATGCATCGCAACGCGAAAGGTGCTGAAAAATTCAACAGGCAATAATCCAACCGACTCCCAAATCCAGCCTCGTGCATGAGATTAAATCCATATTAGAAATCCAGCTAGCAAATGAGTCGATTGGTCAGAAAGTTGCAACCAGCGTCAGTACTGGTTGATTCATTTTATACTCAAAATTTGCTAAAGTGATTATTTTTGTTAGACTTGCTGTGGGTGTGTTATATTTACAATTGCAAGTGAAAACTATCATACAAGGGTCGGCTGGAAGCTCGTAAGCATCTAGTATCAAGTTAAGTGGGCGTATTAGCCACCAGATCGATATCTAGCCGACGTGCTTGGTTCGATATCCTCCCAATAGAGAAGATAGCATCTCTACCGTGAATCTCAATGTACGCCATCCGTCACAACGGTTATCTCCAAACCGACAGTGGCGATTTCTTTTGCTCCTCTGGTACAGCTTCAGGTTGAACTTGACTCCCCAGCCTGGGAGCTTCGTCGGCCTTTACTTCGTCGGCCTTTACTTCTTCAGCCTTCACCTCATCGACCTTCGACCCCTCAGACTTAATTTCTTCTGTCTTTGCCTCCTCTTTCACCTCAGCCACTACAACATCCTTCTCCGTTCCCATCGCCTCCAATTCCTCCGCATCCGCCTCAGCAACAAACTTCCCCATCTTTCTAGCATAAAACCTCGACCCAGGTCCCCTAAAAGTCTCCACATCATGCACCACACACCCCGGCCACTTTTCCGCATACTCCGCATCATAAATATTCAACCACCGCACCCTAACCTTCTCCCCCTTCTTCACATCGCGCTCACACACCGCCGCCAAATCAGCGATAGAATTCGCCCTCTGATCCTGTAAAATCCTACTCCGCTCCTTCACCTTCTTCTTCAGCAACTCCGTGTCCCACTGTGTTTCGTGCAGTTTGCGTAGTTCGCGGAGATGTTGGAAGGCTTTTAGCCCCGTTTTGGGGTTTGTGAAGGAGACGGTGAGGAATGGAGACCACAGATCTTTGCGGAGGGCGGAGGGTACGGTTTTTTTGCCCATGAAGGTCATTTGCTTCATCGCTTTGTTGTTCTATAACATTCATAGTAGTGTGGTTAGTATATGAGCTTGCATAGAACGTCGAGGGCCAATTGAGGCTGGTAGTAGAGAAATAACATACGTAAAGAGTCTGATATAGCGAATAGATGACCCGTTTGCTCTGCAGGTGGTTGTAAAAGTATATGTGGCTGCCCAGAGGGTTGGCCTCGCGCGAGAGGTCTCCGACATCATCCTCAGGTTTCCGCTTGGGGAAGACTTTACGCTGGGTTGTCTTTTCGGGGAATGTAGCGAGGATGGCTGCTTCGGTGACGATTTCTGGTAACGGGACGAATCTGGCCCGTAGTATTGTCGGGGGCCGCATCGTGCTGTGAGGTCGGTTTGTGTGTGTGAAGTTTGTCGACGTTGTTGAAACGTGATGCCGCGAAAATGTCCCGAATGGTGTCTCCAACAGCGACAACACAAACCTTGGACGTCACCACTTTGATACCGGTATCATCGCCTGCTAAGCAATAGGGCTCTTGAGTTATATTACAGATAGCACATGCTTCTTGATATTATCTACACAAAACAAAATCTACTTTTAAGCCATACTTGTTTTACTCTAGTGACCAGCTTCAGCAATTTTTTTGTATTTGGACTTTTTAAGATCCATATTTAAAGTCTATGCCATATTCTTTATCGAATACTCATGTTTTAATTTCACAAGATGGTTACTTTTAATAAATATTCCTCCCGCGCCTATATAAAACGCCCTTCGACACCTAATATTCGACGATTTCTTCCGTACACGCGATACCATATTTGGTCTACACATCACCACCATTAGTCAACATACACCATCAACCTTGTATCTTTTGGGGATAATCCTTACCTTAAGCTCCTCTATCAAAGGGTCGTTGATCTTGCTACTCATCGGAGCAAGAACACCTTTCTCTGAAAGAGTCCCGTCCAGAACCTGCTGGACGGCAACAGCGCAAGGGATTCCCACTATTCTTGATTAGCAAAACCCATCCGAACTATTCACTCCGAGAGCAAGAGAATTGATGAGCTTACCGAGTTTAGCCATAGCAGAATAGCCACCGGGCTCGGTGCTACCATACTCGCACAGAGTCGAAAGTCTGGTCTGCTTTGTGCCATCTTTCAGTTCAACCTCGAATTTGTGTTGCAGACTGTAATACGATAAATGTCAATCACTGCAGGTATTTCCCTTCAATAAAAGGTGATGAAAGGCGTTGCACTCACATCACGAGATCACGCTCTCCCTCAGCGAATTGCATCTTCTTTTCAAGAGTGGCACAGAGCGTATCCAATGGATTTCCTCTCGGGATGGTCTTGAAACCATATCCATATTAGCCAAATCTCATACTACTTGCCACAGCAATATAAACGAATACTCACCGGCTCCGAAGAAAAGATTCCAAGCCACCTCATACCTCCAATAATACGCTGCTTTTCCTCCTCGTCTTTAAAGGTAGCTTTAGTGGTGATAGTTCCGATGAGATCCTTCTCTTCCGAGGACGCGGCGCCGATGACCTGTCGTGTGACTTCTTTCCAAGGAATCGTCTCTTTGCAGTAATTCTGTTCTTCATCCTTGAGAAAGCCGATATCGACCAGGACTTTGACGAATTCCGGGAAGCCGACGTATCGGAGGGTACCCCTTAAATCAGAAGCATATTAGGAGGTTCGTTTATAAACTAAACGTTCATTTTGAGGGTGTATACCTGATGATAGTTTGTGCCTCAGGGATATTGTAGCGTTCTTGGTATGGAGTGGAGTCTCGGTTCGGGTATGCGACGAGAGCGAATCCTACAGTAATTTAAAGTCAGTTTCCAGCTTTGGGTTCAGGAATAACAATGGTTGCTTGCCTGGGTAAATATGGTATGGTTTGGCGGTGGCCATTAGATCTATTATAATGTGTTCACCGTTAGTCTTCTGGGGAACGTATTCGACTATCTGGTGCATTTGGTTTGATGAAGTTCTTACCGGGACCAGCTACATCGACGATTTTGCCGCCCTTGTAGAATCTAGCAGCATTTCTCAATGCGAGGAGAACACCGCGAGGCGACCATGAGAATTTGTAACCCAAAGGATTCCCCGAGTTTTCCGGAGCCGGTAGACCACCACAATACGACAAGAAAGAAAGTATCTTTCCACCATCCTGATGAACTTCTTCAATAGTCTTGACGGCGTCTGAGAAAATTAGTATCATCCGCGAGTTTTATACCCTAGTCGAGTTCTTACATAGATGATCAATGCCAGGATCTAAACCATTCCGTTAGTTTTGTAATACTATAACGGATGACCCTGAGAAGAACCTACCCAGCCCGATCTCGTTCATAACAGTGATACCAGCGTCTTTACACTGTTGATCTAACTCCATCATCGCAGGCGAGACGTAACTCGTAGTGACAACATTCTTCTTGTTTCGAATTGCAGACTTGATGACGGCAGCGTGGAAAGTGTAAGGAATCAAGCTGATAACGAGATCGTGTTTGGCGACTTCGGCGTCTAACGCCTCATCATTGGTGACATCGAGCGAGATTGGATTAGCGTTCTTGACACCGGCGGAGAGAGTTTTGGCCGATTCGAGAGTTCTGCAAGCTGCGCAGAATGTTAGCGGGGTGGTTTGGTGGGGCTTTTTGGGAGGTGGGAAAAGTTTATCATACCTACACTGACAGAGACACCAGATTCACATAGGACATCAAGGGTCGGTCTGGCAACGAAACCGGAACCAAGTAGTAATACCCTAGGAATTTAAAAACAAAGACGTAGAGTCGGTTAGTATATTTAGCAACATCTACCATGTTAGAGGAGTATATTTATGGATATATCTTACTTGTGGGAAGACATTATTGGGAAAGCTTTGTGATTTAGGTAGATCTGGGAGCTATATCTTTGTACTGTTTGATTCAATGGAGTTGTTGGAAGCTGGATCTAGAAGGACGATTCTGGCAGGAGCAAACTCGCTATCCAGTGGGGCAAAGCTTCTTAAAGTGGCGACGCGGTTAAACGATGGGTTGGGTCCGATTGTCGGAGGTTGCATATATGACTCTTTAGTCAGCAAGTAGCGTTAGCTTGTTGAACAGTTCAAGAGGGATTTTACTTTGAGCGAATACAATGAAACAGACCGAGGCTCAGCGACATATCGGGTTGAGCTCGATTGTACCGCAATTACCCGGTGGAATCGGATTGATGTGCTTGAAGTTAACTGTCGACGCTTGCACTGCACTTTAAAAGTGTGTTGTCGAGACGTTTGTCGTGGTCGTTCATGGTCACGTGATTCGACCAATCAGCCATTGCTCGCAGATGCGTTGATGCTTTTCTTCATATTAATTTTACTTTTCTCAGTCAGTCCAAGTCATATTATTCTCGGATTAACATAAAACTTGCATCCGGATCGCTGCCTACCTGAGGTTGGATTGAATATCACTTCCGAGCATTTTAGTCTTGGAGATTACTACTTCTCTAGATGAACGACCCAACAGTGCACTGTTCTGGAGCTAGCAGCTGGCAGCCTGGCCAGTTTCAGCAGCTGCACCTTCCCGAACAAAATCCCAACACCATGCCAGATGCACACGATACTTTGGATTTATTGGACGAAGTTTTATCTAAAATGATTCGTACATGTGCGTGTTTGAAGTGATAACAATCACTTTTTTCAAGAAGGTCTATCTACGCATGATCTACACCAGGATTTCAAGCTCTCGATCCAATATCCGGATCAGTTCGAGATTTAGGGTCTGGCGTAGATGGGTACGAGCCCTATGAGATATCATAATAAAGGGTAAATATCCGCGCTCGATATCGAGGGCATGCACGTGGACTTTGCTATGCATGAAATCCCGAACAAAATAATATACTGCACCGTGTATATCGCTCTCTCATACTAAGAGATCGAACTCATGAAACCCCGCTTGCGACTTGCCAGTGGTATCAACCTCTTAACTAATGACTACTCGGTCTCAGTCACCAGACGCCATACAAAGTGCCTTCAAAAGGGTTTGGTTTCGAGACCACAACTACTTCTTAGTTTAAAAAGAATGGCCAATGCATTTAGAGAATCTCGAAACTAGGTTTACCAGCTGCAGTTTCAATTGTTTATTCTGCCCAATACACCCTTTCTCTCATTTAAGACCCTCTGATTTTACTAGCTTTATGGTAGGTATTCTCAATATATAGTCTAATATAACAAATGTCAACATCGCCGCGATCAACTAATTCCCCGATAAGATGTAGGAATTATCGCCGCACATACGGGATTTGGGATCTACTGAGCTACTGACTCCGCAAATCATGTGTTCGCGAAAAGCGCCAGCAAAATACTCGAGCCCTCGCTGACTGCTATCGAGATCCAGGCTACATGATGCGTTTGCATTACATTTTAGCTGCAGACGGGCTGGAGGTTGAATTTATTCTTTTTAAATTTCTCCAAAAAAAAAAATTCAAGCAAAACGGTAATATTTTTGAGATTTATGTTACTAAGCTGTATCCATGCATGTATCGATTGATCCACAAGCCCGAGAATTTTGAATGCGACTTCCTCTTATCCAGCGAGTCGCGGTGCACCTGCGGGCGCTTTTTTGAAATTGGACCTCGGTTGAACGACGCCGGGTCGTTCGCATTCACGTTCACTCGCGCGCCTCCGTTGTGTTGTCCCACGCATATTCCTAACCGCCCGAGCACCATCATCATCACCACCGCACCGACCTCCAATCCCTCCCATTCCTTCATTTCAATGTCGACCTCCATGTCGCACCGGACTAGATAGCATCGCCGTCCTCAGAACACCCGAAATATATCAGCACTAGCTCTACAACAACGATGGCAGACGGAGGTCCCAGCTTCGAGGGCGTCCCCATGCAGGGGACCGATCCCTACGGCAACATCAACAATGCTGAAGGCTCCTACAAGCCCGTCTTACCCTACGGTATCCCGAACAGACCCAAACCTCACGCCCACCTCTCACGATGGCTCCAGTTTATCGTCAAGCATAGAAAGGGCCGCGACAATCTGGCACACGTGAATCGGTACTTTTACCATCCCCAGCGTCATAACCATACCAATACTACCACTATAAACCTGAACCGAACCTTACTAACATGAAATGAAACATGATAGTATCCTCTCTACAACCTCCGGCACCGACAAACTCCTCATGCTAACAGGCTACACCCTAATGGCGCTAACCTCAATTCTCGAGCGCGTCAACGGGGCCTCTCAACCCGCCTCCGCCCTCCTCTCCGCTTCTTCCATCTCTACCCCCTCCTTCCCCGCAATCCGCTCCCTCGAACTCCGCCTAAAAGCCCTCTCCGGCCTGATATCCGACTTCCGCATCTTCTCCCGTCTCTGGGGTCTCCTAGGCATAGCAGAATGGGCCGCCTCAACCTACGAATCGCCCCCGAAAGACCTCCAACTGCGTCAGATCGCATACGCCCAGGTCTTCGTAAACATCGTCTACCAATCCCTCGAAAACATCGCATACCTCTCGCAACATAAAATCCTAAAATACAACAACGCAACCCAGAACAAGCTATGGGCGTGGAGCTGCCGTTTCTGGGCTGCCCACGTCGCGTTGGATTTCTGCAGACTATGGAGGATAAGAATGCTGAGGCATAATTTCAAGGGGGTGACGGATGCCGAGGATCACGAATGGTGGAGACAGATTAGCAGTAATCTCTGCTGGGCGCCGTTGACGATTCATTGGAGTGTGGAGAATGGCGGGTTGTTGGACGGTTTTACGACGGGTGCGTTGGGGACGGCGGCGGGGATTTTGAGCGTGCAGCATGTGTGGAGGCAGACGAGGTCGGCGTCGTCGTGATGAGCCAAAGAAAGAAAGAAAGAGAGAGAGGTAGGTAGGGTGGTTTTGTAGGATAGAGCTGGAATCTCGGTGGATAGATATTATAAGATATACCTTGGGCATTATTTTCATTTCCTTTTTATGTGTTCATCATACATTAGGTGCGTTTGGGGTAATATATGAGCGGACGGTATTCTTTACCTTTATGTTATTCACGTGTTGGACGCATTATTCAGAGAAACATATGTCATCTCATTTCCTCATGTTGATCGATGGTCTGTATGTTTAAATGTTTACCAGAGTGGCTCCTGTGAACCTACGACCATGCGATCTAATTGTATATTAAACTTTTGAGACTTCCTATAAAAAGAGAGAGAAAGAGAGAAATATATTGTTTATAAAGAAGTCACAACAAGAAGAATTAGAGTCAGCAATAGAGGCGGCTAGAAGCCGTAGGGCATGATAACCAGAGAAGTCCAAGTTTTGTTGTGACCTAGCCTCGAGACCAGGTTGTGGATTGAAAAACAATATAAAAGCAAAAAGGTCCTTTCCGCAAGTTATATACGTCTTTTCAATACGCTCATCGATTGGCCGAAAGTGGAAGGAAATAAGGGTATTAATATAATAACAATAATGATAATAATAAATGACCGTCAATCTCCCGGCGTGAGCTTAAAGATCTTGTCGAGATATACACCTACGTGGTATTATGAAGTCACATTTCTACCGATTCATCATTCAAATAAAGAAACTTTGATTCACATCATAATTCGAAAACATAAATTTCCTTTTTCCTTTCTTTTTTCTTCTTTCTTTTAGTTACTCCTTACCTCTCTTACTTAATATACCAATCGCATCTCCGCTGAAGTTAGTCAGATTAAGTTTGTTCATAGAAGAAATACGACATATTGCTAGGATGTTTTCTTTAGCTCATTCTTTGTCCGAGACCCTTAACTTTTAGCTTACATAGTAGAGCTACAACCATATCCGATCTACATTGACAGCAGAACAATCTCGAGGAGCTCATTTGGAGGCTACTGAGGTGGAAAGGAGGGCATTACTATGAGAGGCTGGACCCGTGTCTATTGAACCCGTTAGTTGGCCCCTTTCCCCTTGCAAAGTTAAAAACTTGTTTTTGAGAAAACTCACCGGCTCTCCTGGTTCGGAGCCCATAAACCAACCCTTTTGTCGGATGTCGTTTATGACACTATACGTATATTAGATTACTCTAATGCCAAAAAAAAAAAAAAATTACATGTATATTAGAGAGCAATAGCATATTAATCAATAGTACCCACATGTATGTGTTCTCTCCGTGTTGGGGCACTGACTCTATAAACCAAGCTCTCCCCTCAGTGGTTGACGTCCTGAGTTCACCATCGGTGTCTGCTACTCCAACGCCGTCCAATTCAAGAGTGAAGCAATCATCAACAGATGGCGAAACTGTCCATACTGAAGGTGGTGCGGTCGACGATTGGGCGGTAACTGAACCGCTATTGCTGTTATCGACCCCAACAAAAGATTGGGTAAACTTGGATTTGATGGTGTAAACGCCTGGTACAATCATAGTGACTGAGGAAAGTCGTATTTGCGTAAAGTGAAGATGAGGATGACTTGATTTATATACGATAGAGGTTGAAGGCAGGAGGTAATTTATTCTGCTGTCACTCGAGTATGATACATGTTTCTCAAGAAGTCGAGGAAATATCGGTAAGGTTTTATACCCACCCGGAAACTTATAACTTGGAAGCCAAAATACAAGCAGCTAGCTGATAGATCTTCCTAAAGGCCTCTGTAGGGCAAGTCTTAGAGGACCCTTTCCTGGCTGGATAGGGTCCGGAAACAAGGAATGAGTGCTTAAGTGCACTTTCCCCGCTTTCAGAGGCTGTCAAGAAGGGTTTTATGCTTGAAATGCTAGATTCGATACCCTTCAATTGGCCTAAGTTGAATAGATCTCACTAAATCGGGCCGGAATGCGGAGATGCATCCATGATCGTGACGTATGATCGTGACGTATGCTGGACATTCGTGAACCTGAATTAATCCCGCTTGATGCTTCGAATATACTTGAGCGGATATGCGCCGAAGCTACCAGCTGAGTTTCTTAACTTAGGTTCGTGAATGACACGTCGAGCTGTGCCGTCCCACTGATCGTTCCCGTTCAAGACATTCCTAAGCTGCGGGACGAGATTCGGAAGAATCGCTCGGCCGATCGATCGGGTAGTCTTGCAGGCGATGGGTCAGCGGAGGTAAAAGACCTTGCAAGTTGATACCGAATGTGGACTAGATATGTTGCTGGCCATGCCGGCCATGATTCTTGCATTCGAAGACAATTGATGTTTTGCTTTCCATGGCGGCTACCCAACAGTATCAACCCAAGGTGGAGTTCTGTTCTTTCGTTCTTTCGGTACCATAGCGATATCGGTGGAGAGGTACTGAAAAACAGGAGCTCTTGTTCTCGTTGATACTCCTCCCGCGGGTATATTTAGTATTTGATTTGTGATTTTGCAAATCTTCTAATCCGCTATGCTATCATTGGGTAGTGGTTCTCATATGCTGTTGGGCCAAACTTAACGTTGGTTGTTGTGTTGGATAAGGTGAAATATGGGTTGAATCTGTGTTGTTTGGTTTAGCTCCTGGTTGGATCTTGGTCGAATTTAGGTATTTTATAGTTGGGAATAATATTCAGATGTCGATATATTAAAACCTCTTAAGGCCCTCTTTGTAAACTTTCGCCTTAATACTTTCGAAATCTTATAGCATTTTTGGTTTTATACAGACGCAGTTTTAAAGATTCACATACAATCTCGCCTTTCATATTTGATATCCTATGCTGTGCTATTTCAAGAAAAAACATAAGAGGGTGAAAAATTCTCGCCATGAACGCCAGAAAATGTAGAAGCAAAACGAAGCTAACAAGTCAGATAAAGAGGGTAGCTGCAGTATCTTATCTTATATACATAAAACTTCCAACCCCAACAATCACCAAGCCAATCTATCCACGCATGCAATCAACAAAGATACAAAAAAGAAACCAATAACCTCGAGGCCACACACTAGGGAGGCAGAGTAACTGTATATCAATCTAGGCTACAGCACATCCTGCGTCTTCCTAAAATCCCTCTTAAAAGAAATCTTCGACCTCGAAAGACTTCCATTCGGACTAACCGACGTCGGAAACGTCACCGCAGACTTCGGCAACGACCTCGACAACGCCGCCCCCTTACCTTCTTCCTCACCACCTCCACCAACCCCACCGCTAGCACCTTTAGCATTAGCATCAGCGAGAGCGGCGGCTGCTCTGCGACTTATAGGAAGATTGAATGGTTTCGAGGGCCTCTCTTCGATTCTGAAGTGAACAATGCGGCGTTAGTATTATAGGAATAGGCCCAGAATGTAGACTTATAGGGATGGGTGATGACGACAACGCGGGCGTGTAATCATCAGCGCCGTCGTCGCCAAGATTTAAATCTAAATTCAAATTTAAATCTTTGATGATGATGGGTTCGCAGGGATGGGTGGGTGGGGGTAACGACATTGGAGTTTTGCTCGCCGTTGTGACGTAGAGGAGATACTTGAGGTTTGGGAGTGTGTGGCGGATGTCCAAAACGATGCACTTTTGGGACTCCATCAACTGTATTATATAGCTAATGTTAGTCACAACTAGGAGATGTATGTATGAAGAAGTCTACTAACCTGTTCGATGTTTTTGTTCAGCAGGAATATTGCATATTCAAAACGGAAGTAAGGAACACCTCTGGCCCATAGTGGGAAGCTGTACGAATCAGTTTAGGCGGTTAGTTGTACGAGCAGTGTAGATACATACAATCGCGAGCCTTGAATAACGCTAATAGGGTCCTGAACCATCGATGAGCTGCCTTTGGGGATAACGGGATATCTAAGATAGACACTTAAATAGAACGAAAGCATATAAACGAGATGCGCCACATAGCCGAGAGCGGCAGCGATCAGGTCTTCGTCGTGGCCTTCGGGAGCCTGGTTAGGTAGATAAAGGTTGCAAATCGTAAAATCGAGAGGTTGTTCCGGAATCTGCCAAATGGTTGCATGTGAGTATAAACCATGCAAATTCGGTACAACAATGAACCTTACATGTTCGATCACGTATATTTTTGCCAAGTTTTCCAGAATGACTTTCCGTTGGTTTACAATACCGGTAGCGGTATGATGGGTCTCAACAGTACTCTGATGCAGCTGTTGTTTCGCATTGACAAGATGCTTCTTCGCAACCGCACGATTCTCGGCGCCTGCATCGATAGCGGCTTTACGCCCGCTGATGCTCTGTTTAAGCGCATCCCGATGCTTCTTCAAAGTTTCCAGTCGTTTCCTTTCTCTCGTGATAATCTTCCTCGCATCTTTGAGCTCCAGATTCTCTTCATCCAAGGCTCTCACGTGCAGGAGATATTCCGCTTTAGAAGTCGCCAACGAATCCATCTGCACTTCCAAGCGGGCTTGTGTTTCCTTCGCATCGTAAATGCAGTTTTCCAAATTTTTCAACTTCATTATCGCATCGAAGGAGCATGTTTCCGTGGCATCGGCCATGATTCTCTTTGGAATCCGGGCGGCACCATAGTTTCTGAGCAGTTTGGGATCCAGTTCGCTGAAAATCGTATAACAACCGTCCGTGAGACCGAAAACGACGCAGTTTTCTGGGAACGTAAAGTTGTAGTTCTCCAGCTAGAAATCATAGTTAGCACATTACTCTCGCTTTTCGAACTGAAGATCTTGTTACCAACATTTCTTCCGATGAACTGCAAATAAGATAAACCCAGATTTAATTCCATAAAAAGGCCAAAATCAGCATTCTCGTCTTTCCTCGACCAAACTCGAAGCGTCAGTGAGTCCAGTCTGGTAATAGCCGGTCCGCACTCCTGAAGCTCGAAACTCTGAAATGTGGGATTCTAAAACCGGTTAGAAAGTGAAGTTTTAAAGGAAAATGCATATTTCGTCCAGATCAGACATACGATAGATGCAGGTACGATTTCGCTGATATAAAAGGGATCCTCTAAAAATTTCGTCGTCGCCAAACAACCGTCAGCCGACCTGGTCCTTCCCTCAAAATAAAGCGGGTACAAAGTGTATCACGCACCCCCAACCGAATCATGATGCAAAGTGAAAAAAGTATCCACCAGCCTCCCCAAAGTCGCATCAACCAGGTTCTTCTGCCTCGTCGCCGCGTTTTCAAATATCGTCCCGGCTAGTATCGAATTCGCACGTGTGTTCCGTCGCTTCCTCACCAACGTCAGCCGTCCACCTTCACTAACAGCATCTTCCACCGAAGGTTGAGTGCTACTAGATGCAGCGGCTGCACCAGTGGCGGAACTTTCTGCAGCGAGGGTCGAAAGGTCGACAGCAGATCTGGAATGTGTCAGAGTTCGTTCTTCCAATGTCACGGCGAGTTTTCCGGGTGATCTCCAGGTCGTCGGGAGGTTCTCGTCGTCGTTAGACCGTCGGCGTCCCTTGCTCGGTTTGGAGGAGATGTTTCGTATCGCTATCCCCTTGAGGTGGCGCAAATGTCGTCCCTGAAAGTTCGATAGAGTTAGATGAGGTGTATTTTGGATGTCTAGGGTTGAAAAACATACGTTTGGTGAGAGTAACGGGCGATCGCGTGTCGCCCGGACTGGCGTCGCGGTGCCGCTGCTGCTTCTCAATCCATCGGACACTTGGAATCTCGCGCCGGCTGCCGACGTCGACATCGCATTGAGCGATTAGTTTGGGTGAAGTGGGGATGTCAAGTCGGCCATATGAAATCAGGGAACGGACTGCGGTTTTCGAGCAATGCAACGAGATTGCGAGAGGCTGATGGCGCAAGAGGTGTTGCGGGTAACGAAGGATGACGTTCGTTTCGCTAAGCCGACCAGACAGAGCAGCAGCGCCGGAATGTCTATAAATTTTATAACGAATTATATGATGATAACAACAATAATAACAGTGGTATATGATGAATAATAAGTCTTGAAGATTCGGAGATCCAACAGTCTCAAGCACGCGAGTAATAGTACACAATAAGACGACCTTCCCAAGTTTCCAGTACAATCAAACGGAATCCGGAACGCCAGCAGTAGCTCGCTAGTACATGTACTTTAGTTTCCCACGGAAAGCATCCCCCAAAAACGGAAAGCAGAAATCCCACGTTATGCCCTGTATCGCTTCTACATGCGAGCGAATCCGCATCATCGTCCTAGGTTGTTGAATCTCGCTTGGAGGTCAGAGTCGTCACCTCCGACGGCTTGTGCTACACGATCCTCCTTCTGCCCTTCGGGGTCTCCCAGGCCGTGGGGTGTATTTCCAAGCTGTTAAAGAAGGATATCGAATCAGCATAATATCTAGTAGAAACACAGTATTGACGTTGATGCTTACAGCTGATTCTCTTTCTACACCAATTTCGTCCAGAACCTGGTTGACAATATCGTCGGTCTCCTCTTCGTCTTCAAACTCGTTGACGTCGTCGATGGCGTCGGACATCATTTCCTCCCGAAACTCCATCATGTCACTCTCCTTTTGGAAATCCATCATGATTTTCTGCAAGGCCGGTAGGTTGGACACTTTGTTCATGGATTTCAGCAGACCGGTGGCACCTTTCATCGACTGCATCATTTGCTCGTTCGATCTGACGGTTTGAATACGGAGGGCTATCGCTTGTAGTTCGGTTCGCATTCTATAGAAACGTTGTATATAGCTACAATGTACGCCGGTGTGAGTAAACGTGGGATCGGGAAATCGGGAAACCGGGGATATCGGGGGTGTTCCTACCTTCTAGTTCGAACGAGATCCTTCGCCTGTAGGCAATCGCCGTTAGCAAGCAAGCTACAAAGATGGAGAGAGTTCAAATAACAGCGCACCTGGATCTTAGCAGCTCCCATCTGTCCATTTTTGGCGGACTTTTTGATATCTGCGATGAGCTTCTTTTCTTGCGCTTCTAGCTTGGTCCGTTCCCGGTCCAGTTCCCGCTGCGCCTTCTCGAGTGCTCGTTGATTCTATGAGAATTTAACCGGTTAGCAGGATCTGCGAAAGAAACGTGAGTGAGTGAGTGAGTGAGTGAGTGATGTATTCAGCGGTTCTTACTTTTCGCAGACGCTCTAATTCGTCGGTGGGTCAGTATAGGTTTAAGAGAAGGATTGTGCGTGCGTGAGATAGCTTACCAGCTGGCGTCAGACGTTTCCCGAAAGCCCATTCGAAAATACCGGTATTCATGGTGTTTGAATGCCGCTCCGAAGAGAGGAGAACGGTAAAGAAAGAGGTGGTAGGTTTTGGAATGTGGGTAGCGTTTAGGAGTAGCGAATAGAGGGATGCAATATATTTTAGGTATGCTGTGGATGCTGATTATACTGGTTTACTCAAGAGCATCGTCATCAGCTGGCCAGGGTTTCCTCGTTAAACACTCTCTAGCCAGCAGCAAAGCTAAACCAGCCACCGAATGATATCAAGTGATAACTCGGGTCCTTATTTTTGTGAAACGAGTGAACTAGTTGGAGCAGATGTCCAGCTCAGGTTCCGGTTTCGAATTCGGACGGTCGGTCGGTCTGGGCACAGGGAGGAACTCTGCACCGAGAGTATGAAGTTTGCGAGCAAGAAAATTGACAGGGACACGACATGCGTTGTAGCAAGCGTAGACCTCAGACCAACCTAAAATAAAATCGAGCAGAACAGACCAGGTCCCCATTCCTCCAGCTTCATCAATCAGCGGCCGCCAGTTGTTCCATGCATAAAAAAGCCTACTAACGAGGCACCAGCTGGGGGAAGGGGGATCATGCGGATGGACAGACAATGAAACCTCTGAATGGGACGAGAATGAGAACGAGAAGAGGCCTCGGTGGATAATAATAATAATAATAATAATAATAATAATAATAATAAGAAGAAGAAGAAGAGCATTGCTGCAAGCGGCGCCATCAGCTTCATCATCACATTTATTCATTCATCCATTCACTCACAGTCTTCAGATTATATAATAATATATCATCATATCTATCAGCCCGTAAAAACAAACGCCCATCTATCAAGACCGTACCGACCGTTTTCTCGATACGAACTTGAGCTTCTTTTGCCGCTGTCATTTATTCGTTGTGTGCTGGCTCGCAGTATAATAAATATTGTTGTTAATATTGGTTGGAGTTAATACTGCCGAGGGCTGCAGCTATACACACCCCCCAAAATTACCAATTTCTGACGTTGTTGATAATTTTTTCTCCCTCTCTCCACCTCCCTCCTCTTCCTTCTCTCGCATCCCACCATCAAACACCCAATCAATCACCGTACTCCAATCGCAAGAGGTCTACTCCCTCCCACCTACGTCCTTCGACAGACCCTTCCGATAATCGTACATTCCCACCTTTTGCGGTCCTCGTACCGCCGACAAATCAACTTCAAAAATGTCGCAGCGATACTACCCAGCAGAAAGCTCTTCAAAGGGGGCAAAACGTCCCTTTGCTCGAGCTTCTCGCACAACACCCGTACCTTCCGAGCCGGCCTTCTCGGATTCTGGCTATGGGGACTCTATTTCCGACGATATGAGGAACTTTGATCTCAACGAGGATTTGCCCATGCCTCCGACAATGCCAGTCCTCGTAGGTCCGAGCCTCGATGCTCGTATGTAGCAATTCTTCGAACATTTCAAGTTTCGAACCGAAGTACTGACATTTTCTTCAATGTAGCCGAAGTTGAGCGTCGACAACATCAAATGCATATCCAGCAGCTCCATTAGTATGTTTCTCTCTCTATTGTATCCGGTGAATCGTGACAAGCTAACTCGAATACCCAGCAATCAAAACAGAGTTGCTTTGAGCCGGTCAATTTACAGGACCATAGACACTCTTAGAGTAAGCAGCTAGCCACATTATGACCCTCAATGCGCATTTATAGACTAACATCTTGTCTAGGGATTGCAAGAAATGAACCAAAGCTGGCCAATTCACTATCCCGCCGTCCAACGACCGGAACTGCCAGCCCACATGCAGCGCAAAGCCTCCATGACCGATGATTTCTTCACGCCTGATACCTCTGGTCCTTCTTCCAGAGAGCGATTTCCTCCCCCACGAAGGGCGCTTACAAGTTTTGAGCGTCAACCGATAGTGGAGAACAGATCAGGAACACCCGAACCCCGTCTGATGTCGCCACAGATTGCCCAGGAGTTCAACATTTTAAAGCTCGACCTTCGGATAGGATCTTTGTCTCAAACCGAGCTGGTCCACTCTCTCGAAAAAGAATCGATAGCGTCCTTGTTGGACAGCAAACTAGCACAGTCCATCAAGCATCTCCTCTCGCTCCGCGATCGTATCGAAGACACAGCGTCCAAGGTCCTCGTTACTGGTGATCTCAACGCCGGAAAGTCGACATTTTGTAATGCTCTTCTCAGGAAGAAAGTGCTCCCAGAAGATCAACAACCCTGCACCGAAATCTTTTGCGAAGTTTTGGACTGCCGAGTCAACAATGGAGTCGAAGAAGTCCACGCCATCTACAAAGGAGCAACCTACGATCGAAAGGACGAGCGAACCTTCGAGGCACGGCCATTGAAAGATTTGGAGGAAATTGTTATCGAAGTTGACAAGTACTCACAAGCGAAGGTTTATGTAGAAGATGCTCGACCGATCGAACAGAGTCTACTCAGAAACGGCGTTGTGGACATTGCGCTCATTGATGCTCCCGGTCTCAATATGGACTCTGTTCAAACTACCGCCGTCTTTGCTCGACAGGAGGAAATCGATGTTGTTGTCTTTGTGGTTAGCGCGGAGAATCACTTTACGCTCTCCGCGAAAGAGTTCTTGTGGAATGCAGCAAACGAGAAGGCATATTTGTTTATTGTCGTCAACCGATTCGACAACATTCGCGACAAAGTTCGATGCCAGCGTATGATCCTCGACCAGATTGCCAACATTTCACCATCGACCTTCAACGACAGCCAGGATCTCGTACACTTTGTCTCTTCAAATGCAGTTATCGATGGGAAGGACCCCGATAAGAGCCATGACTTTGACAACCTTGAAAACTCCCTCAGAGGTTTCGTTCTCGACAAGCGAGCTCGGTCCAAGCTCGGTCCTGCCAAGAGTTACCTCCTCAATCTGCTCCAGGATCTCGAACAGCTGGCTCTCATCAATCAGAATATCGCCGGTAGAGAATTGGATGCTTTGAGATCGAATCTCGCACAACTCACACCCAAGTATGACGAGTCAGTCAAAGCTAGGATTTCTGTTCAAGATGAGTGCGACAGACAAATCGAGGACACTTGCAACGCCGTCTATCGCAATTCCCGCCGGGAAATATCCAGAACCATCAATGAAGTCGAGAAGGCGAAGGCTGTCGCTTGGCGCGGTGTTTTCAACTCCTTCCAGTTCGCTGATGAAACACGGAAGGCAATGTTGGACAGCATTACCCGAGCGGTGGTAGATGCCGAAGATGCCGCCCGTCGGTCGACTATCTCTGGAGTTGGAGCCATCAATGCTTTGGGTCTCTTGCATTTGAAGCAGGAATACGTGGAACGAACATTCCGACCAGACTTGATGTTCAAGAAGAAGCGAGATGCCCTCGGCCGCCATATCAAGACTTCGCTTGATGCCTTTGACTTTTTCGATTTCGACCGTCAAGAAAAGGTTGCCGGTATGAGTTTGTCTCTTACCGTCTTCTCCGTCGCCAGTAGCCGCATGTTTGGCTTCAGTTCATGGGTGGACGGGATCGTTCAGGCCACCAACATTGTCGGCGTCCGCAATGCCAAGCGTCTCATCATCCCGGCCATTATTGCGGGTATCGGTGCCGCCGCCTACTGGCTCGTGAGCGATGTCCAGAATGCCATCCCCAAGAAACTTGCCAAGAAGATCAAGAAGGAGTTGGCTGAGATGGACTATGTTCATCAAAACTCCGAGCGTATCTCCAAGGAAACTCGCAAGGTCTTACGTTTCCCCGCGGAAGAACTCCGAGGTGGATTCCAAAAGAGTATTGAAGGACTCAAAGTCAAAAAAGAAGAAGCTACGAAGCGCAAGGGCGAATGCGAAGTGGCTGTCAAGTACTTTGGAAATCTTTTGCGCGAGTCTAGGGAGCATGCTAGCGTCGTGAGACGATATGATTTGGAAGCTGCTTCCAATCATTGAGTTCTCGTCGCGCAGCTAGAGCCAGGCTGGCATTTTAGTTAATAATGGAGTGGAATCTCGATTGTAATTTCCTTCTTCAATTGTAAAAAATGAAATAGGGTTGGTTGGAGTTCTTTATAATTTGTTCTTTTTGAGTGGCTTTCGTTTTGTGACGTTTTATTCTATTATTACTTACTTCCTTTTGTTCCAGCAACGGACTTCAACCACCCGCTTCAACCACCCGCCCCACCGAAAAAGCGCCAACTTTCCATGCTAATTTCTTTTCTTTCCTTTTCCTTCTATTTTTTCACGAGCAATGAGTTTATTATCGTTATGACAAGACAAAATTCCTTTAAGCTTCCTAACGCCTCTCCGCATTTATCATACTGGCATTTTCGTATCCTTTGGCTTTTCATTATGTTTCTTTCTTTGATCGGATTTCATGAGAATGATTCAACCGACCTTTTTATATGCTTTTTTAAAACCAAATTTGCGGGATTCAGGAATTCTTCCGGAGAGCGAAGGGTGGAGGATAAACCGCAACGTTCTTTTTTTTCTTTTTCTTTTTCTTTCCAAATATAGATAACTTTCGAAAGTATATACTTCTTTAGCTTTACCAATGCAATCAATCGCATCAATTTTAATGTTTTGTTGAAGCCGCGAATTCGATAGATGATAAAACTAAGTCTTGTGTGATGTCGCTTACACTCTCAACAAACTATAAAACTCAATCCTGGTCATAAATCGATAGATTTCTATACCCCTTCCATATGTAATCTTCAACATATCGAAAACTTCACAGTCATGGCTCTACGGCAAATATCAAGAGCAACCTGCCGGCACCTAAACCGCCCCACCCTCTCCCTCCTCTCAATCTACACCACCTCACCGTCGTCAACCCCGCTATCACCCCCCTCCTTCCTCCTCCCCTTCTCCAACCACGACAGACCCACCACCATCATCACCCCCCGCATCCAAATACAACCCCCCCAGCGCCGCCACGCCTCAAACATAGCCATCAAATTCCCCGTCTCCCCAAACCTCGGCCCCCAATTCATCGAAGAAGCCCGCGTCCGGTTCCCCTACGACGACGAAATCACCGCAGAAACACCACAATTCGTCGACGACGAGGGAAAACTAGTCGGCGTCTTCCCCATAACCCAAATATTACGCTCTTACGACCCTGCTAAATTCCACCTGATCCATATTTCTGGCGCGGATACCCTCCCCGCGGACTCACCGGACGGTCATATCGTGCGGTTATTCTCAAAGACACTCCTCCTCGAGCGATTGGAAGCGGAGAGGTTGGAGGCGCGGACCAAGAGGAAGAATAAGCGGAATGTGAGCAAGGAGGTGCAAATCTCGTGGGGTATCGATCAGCATGATTTGGGGAATCAGTTGAGGAAGGTGGGTAAGTTTTTGGAGAAGGGGTTTAGAGTTGAGGTTATGTTTGCGAAGAAGAAGGGACAGGGGAAGCCGACGGGGGAGAAGTTGGAGGCGATGATGAAGACTGTGGAGGAGTTTATGCTGTATAACGGTGGAGAGGCGGTGAAGAAGCCTGAGGGGGAGGTGGGGGGGCAGTTGAAGATGTTGGTGCAGAGGCCGGAGAAGTGGGTGCCGCCGCCGCCGAAGGTTGAAGCGACGGAGAGTGAGGTTGCGGCGGGTGAGAGTACGGGTGAGAGTACGGGTGAGAGTGCAGGTGCAGAGGGAGAGAGAGAGGAAAAGAAGGAGCACGTTCCAGCATGGCAGGCGAGGGGTGAAGTATCATGAAAGGTTTTACGACATTTGTATATAATATTTTTATATCATCAACATTGATCCTAGCATTCATCACTTGTATTCGAGTTATGGTTGTAAACCACCCTTCATTCTCATCCTAGTGTACATTCTGAATATATCGTCGCGCGATCTTATAGATGCTACCATCCATCTATCAGAAAGAATCAAAACACCGTATCTGAACAAGATCGATATCATTAACAGTATATCATATTATGAATCTGTACTTTTATTCCATTTCCGATGTGCCGAAGTAAACACGTTCAGCTGAGCAGAACAAGAATAACCGAATCTCCTCTCAAAAACCTAAATCATCGAAAAATAACACCAAAAAGTCAGTAATCCATTAAAAAATACCAATCGGTTTCCCAACAAAAGCTACACATCAGGTTTTGTAAAAGAGACCTACATCTTACTGATAAACCGATCCTTGTTAACCGGTCTCCCCTTCTTCCCCTGCGCGTTCCTCGGCGTCTCGGTCCACATCTCCTTCACATTCTCCAAAACCATATTACTATGTCTATCGAACGCCTTAACCCTAGCCAGCAACTTGCGGTTGTTCCGACACGAGATGAGGACTTGGTTGTGCGTTCGCACTGCGGTTTGCAGGATCGAGAGGGGACCATTCGCAAATTCGTATTCTTCGAGTTGTGCGATTTCGTATTCACTGTAGTAGGAGTAGTTTGGTGTTAGCTGTCGCAAATGGTAGAGCAGGATTGGAGTATATATAAATATGCGAGGTGGACGAACGTGAGCTCGGAACGAGGCTTTGTTAGGAGTTCTCTGGGATGAATTGTTAGCTTGGATACACTTATAGCTTTAGGAGGATATATTTTGGATATACTCACGCCATGGCGACGGTAGTTTAGAGGGTATGGAGTTGATATCGGAGAGGGTGGAGGGTGAATTGATGATGGGTATGGGATTAATGGAGAGAAGGTGAGTCGCGTTTTTGGTGTGGGAAAGAAGCTTTGCTGTTTGCGCAATCTAATCTTGTGAAAAAATGATCTGATAATCTAATCACTTGGCGTTAATTTGCCTATTTGAGCAACTCCAACGTTAGACAACACGGGGAGCTCAGCTCTAGAGGAATTCCAGTGTCCCTCAGCAATATACAAGTATTGGATATTCCGCGGATAATTGACTGAGATCTCATTATCCAGTGTAATTTCGTTTTCCTCGCAATATAGAAACGATTGAAATGCCGCATCTTGGGTTTACAGCTAGTGGGCTTCTGGATAACGTTATAACATATTCCAACTCATACAGTTTCGCGCAAATTTCGCCGTTACCGGAACCCGGTCTACATTGTACTATACTCTAGGGTACTTGTGACTCATGTTTACCACATACTTTTTATCGCTTAAGGCTATGGCAGCTGGGGAAGGATCATCAATGCAACGACATGTCATGTGTGTATGCATTGGAGATCAAAGTGAAGGGCGCCTTTAGCCTTGATACTAGGCACCAGCTACTTAGCGAAGCTAAGGCATGTGATGGAGAATTTAAAACCGCGCATGTATATATTGACGATAGCCCAGAGACCGGTGGTTGCCCTCTCGTAGCTAGAACTATAAACTCAAATATTCTAAACCATGAAATCGAAACCCATTGATCGAATTCTAGAACATGAGTTCGTGAAGCACAGCGGACCATATCGAATTTGCATGAACATGTTGGGATATTTGGATAAATGAGATCTACTTTGGGTATCAGTTACTTTGTTTAGTGGTCCCACTGTGTGTACGGACGAAATATTAATATTGTGTATATCCGGGTGCATTCAGATATCTCGACTATATTTTACTACATGGTTGACCAACTAATTTTTGAGGATTTCGCCAAAGCTCAAATCATACACGTATATAGTTGAGTAAGTACCGAGTATATAATATTATACGAGGCTCCAACTCGACAATCTGGACTCGGGCACGGGATATATTGGGTTTCTTGGTTTGGAATCGTTTTCTACGCACGTAGGGGTTACTAAAGTAAGTTTTGAGCTTTGCTGAGCTTCGCGCTGCGCGGCTGGTTTACGAGACAATTTTGAGCAGTATACTTACTTACCTAAAGATTGTTTTGCTTCTGTTAGGAGCATCTGGTATCAAAGGCATGGTCTCAAAAACCCATGTTTGTTTATATGTACTTAGCTGCCGTATCTTGGGGCGCACATAAGTTTAGTTAAGACTTTGTTTGGAGAAATGCTCGTAAACAAGGCTATTGGGAATACATTGTTTAGTGCATCGATGCACATTCGAGCTCAACATTACTTTGTTGCCAGCCGATACTCATTAAGGGTTTGGCATTTCTATTTGTTGGTTTTAAACAGATTAACTCCGCACGATTGCTTAAGGAGAGGCCGAGGAAAGATGTGGCGCAGCTTCGCCCATGCCACGCCATTCTCTAATTCAGACGTTAAAGACAAGATCAGCGAGTACTATGTATCATGATTTAGTATCGAATCCGGGTCTGATTGTTAATGGAAGTAGTTTGGAGGCACAGCAGCACAACAACAGCCCGTGAACTGGACGAATCCGGAGAATCGCGTCATATTTATTTTGGGGGGTCCATAAGATACAAGAAACCATGAGAATTTAAGAATTGAAAACAAAGAGGTACCAGGTCTCGTGAAAGAAAAAAAAAAACATTTGACAAGACCGATTCGCACTCGCAGGTTCAAAGGTCTACAAGGCAATGCCCTTGTGGATAACACGTGACTAGACACTAATCTGATGCGTGGTTGGAGCTAATGCTGGTCTCGTGGTGGGTCGACGCCAAATGGCGGAGGAAAGGGCGTCGCTACAGCAGCACCAGCGACGGTGCCTTTTTTCGAAGGGCTTCTCCTGAAATTAAAGGGAAGAGCGCGATGGAGCTCAAAGAGCAGCAGCTCGCGGTTCAGCGCTGCAGGTCGGGCTGGGAAGGGTCAGTCAGCCAGTGCTCGTTCGCGGTTTATTAGCCGAAAACATATGGTGAATATTGTGCAGATGCTGGAGCATGCTTGTTGCTGCAGGTCAGGATCACGTCTGCTGGGCGGTCTGATTGGACGGGCGCCCCGACCAGAGTTACAAGAGTTTACCTGCCCAGCTTGACACCTCCCAACCTCTCTTTTAATACCAACTCTCCTTCCGCCCTTCAATCATTCCATCACGATTCCTCATCCAGCGTGTGCCCAAATAAACTTCCCCAAACAGCCATGTAACTGGCTTGGTTACCCACCGCCACGCCAATCAAGCAGAAGGAAGAAAAAAACTCCTCCTCTCCATCTCCGTCATCTCTATCAAATCGTCATTATCAGTCACTCATTCATTTCAACAACCTCCTCTCCCATCTCTCATCTCTCATCTCTCATCTCTCATCTCGCATCTCATATCTCATATCTCATATCTTCCTCGCGTCTCCTAGACCGTATATCGAACGCCTAATTCCCTCCCAAAAGTTCCTCCGATTTTCCTTCTTCTCTCTGCATTCTTCTCACTCTCCTTTCTCCGTTCTTGCCGTGTGTGTCTGTTTGCTCTTATGTTATTTGAGCGTCTGTTGATTGGGTGTTTCACGTTTACCAAAATAATCATTCAGAAGAATATGCATGATCGATAGATAACGATAATAATAAATAATATCAACCACTACCTCCAGTCTTTCGCCGACTAGACTGTAGACCCTCGGCTCTCTCTCTCCTTCGTTTCTCTTCTCCATCGATCGTCCTCTCGCCCAGTCCGAGAGGCTTTCTGAGACGCCAGTCCCAATAGCTTAATAGGTGCTTATTTCTGCCCTTGAGTCCTAAGCAGAAGGGTTCTATCCAAAACATCACGAGATAGACACGACAAAGACTTCTGCTGTATAACGGACCGCTTTGCTGCGATTCCTTGCCCGGCGCTCAACCGACCCCTCTCGACATACTTCCCAATAAACTAAAAAGTGTATTCGACCACTCCAGCAGACCCAATCCACTGAATATTTCGATTCGAAAAGGTCTCCTTTTTTATTTACCGGTCAGGATTTTTGAGGACCATCGCCAACATTCCATAACAACACAACACCCATCCACGACCTG
This sequence comes from Dactylellina drechsleri, assembly GCA_036971345.1. Classification (NCBI taxonomy): domain Eukaryota; kingdom Fungi; phylum Ascomycota; class Orbiliomycetes; order Orbiliales; family Orbiliaceae; genus Dactylellina; species Dactylellina drechsleri. The sequence continues at coordinate 1,511,699 of JAJTUB010000002.1, forward strand.
CGACTTCTGCGAAAGCAATCCGACTAGTTTATTTCACAACGAAAACATCAAGTGAATTCCTACACGACGGGGTCAATTCGGTAACAAAGGCTAGCCTCAGAAGAGGCTATGGCTAAAAAATCATCAAAATACCCTCCCGGGCCCGGGTTGGACTCGGAAGCAGATACACCCACTCCATTTGCATCTGGACCATCTGCACCAACACCCATGATGGCTGCCTCTGAATCTCGCGATACTGCGCGATCACCCGCGGCAGGGCCTCCTGCCCCGCGCCCCATGCGACGTAGGCTCCTCCGTGTCAAGTACCATTCTATGCATACCAAATTGACTAACATCTTTGTGACTCTTCAGTGAAAGTTCTATACAGTCTAGACGACCTACTACCCAACTGTCTTGCTAGAGCCAAAGATGTAGTTCATGTTCGTGTCGCCCATCTCGACGAGAACACCCCCATCGGCTTCGTTGACCTCAAGACATGTGTCTTGAACGTCGTCTATTCGAGGTTTGTGATTCATATGCACCAGATCGATTGAGATTCTGATGATGAACCCCCCATTTATTGATACGTGGAACATGTAGCCCCGAGATCATGCATCACCAAGGATGCGACTACTCCGTCTACACATATGACTACTCTGAACCCGACACCCCGATGACCGGTCTGGGTCTTCTTTCATGGGTGCTATCACTACCTTCGTTAAACGGACAACAGCCGGATCCTGAGGCCATCGACCCCGTCCAAGCAACCCGGCTAGTGACTGGACGAGTGCAGAAGAACTTGTTTGGATTGTACGCTGGGGATGTTGGAGAGACTCTAGAGGTGAGGATGAGGCTGTGTAGGGTACCGACGTTGCGACAAGTCGACTATCTCAACCATATGAACCAGTATCAACAATTGGCACGGAGTGTACCGCCAGGTTTTGATCCAGCTAGTGTCTGGACCAATGGTATGATGGCTCAGGGTGGAATGTGTGGTCAGTCTTCGTACTCGTCACAGCACGCGGGACCGAGTGGAATGCCCCAATACCCTCAAGGCCCCTATATGCCTCCAGGAACCTCCGGGTACCCCCCCATTGGCCACTTCCAACAGCAACAACCACAAGGGTATCACCAGCAATACGCCTCACAGGCTTCACAACACCCCCAATCGACCTTCCAAGGCCACCCTGGGGCCTCTCCACCCCAATTACAAGCTTCACAGGCATCAACATCTCAACATCAAGGCTCCCAGCCACCCGAGATGGCTGAGAGTGGAGCTCCAATAGCTCTGCAAACAGTTGAAGGAGTATCGCCTGCACCCTCATCACAGGCCCAGCAGCCTCAAGACGGTCAGGGATCTGCCATTGGCACTGCAGAACCTCGAAAGGAGGAACCAGCCACGGACCCCAATCAACCAGCGACCAAGAAACGCAAAGTGGCGCCGAAGAAACCCAGTGGTAAGCCGAGAGGCCGACCAAGACTGACGGACATAAGGAAACCAAACCCCGACGTGCAACCCTCGTCTCGGGAAGGTCTGCCGCAGGATCCAGCTTCCACCGATGTCGCTCCGCCTATAAAACAGGCACCCACGCCCTCCTCGGTTGCCCCCTCCCCTAGCTTGACTTCTGTCTCGACATCTAACCTTATTCAAACCTCAACCTCTAATCAAGCATCAACAGGAGATTCACCTCACCCCTACCAACTTTCCCAAGCAACACCCATACCCGCACCGTCTTCCGCTGCACCTTCGCCCGTTGCACTAGTGCCTTTGGTAACAGACACCAACAATATGTCTACTCAACTTACCTCGATGACACCACCTAACGAAGATAGAGATGTAGAAATGGGCCAGGATCTTCAGGATGTGGATAATGATGCTGACACCGAGATCGCGGAGTCGCCACGTGACAGTGATATCGACTCCCTGTTCATTGGATCTTCGCCGCCACCCACCCACTCTGAACACAGTGAGCAGAATCCAACGTCTCCAGCGGTAGTTGATAGCTCCTCACCGGTCCAGGTACGCCAGCCGAGCAAGGGATTTTTCCCAAGCCAGCCGCGTCAGGCGAGTTTTTCACTCCAAGAAACAGTGTCTCGCGATGATGCCTCCGAAGATGAGCCTAGTATGCTACCAGCTCCACTCCTCCTACCAGCTGCCAAGCTATCCGAGGAACCCACTGAAATTAAGAACTCGCCTTCAGAGAAAGCCCTTTCACCCAAAGATGCCGACGAATCAGCATCTTCCACTTCACAAGCCGCGCAAAACGTGCCCAGGAAACGTGGGCGCCCACCCAAGAATCCAGGACTCAAATCAGACCCTCCAAAGAAAGAAAAGGCAAAGGATAAAGGAAAAGATAAGGAGAAGGATAGGGAGGAGCCACAAGAGAAGAATGTTATCAAGACGGATCTGATACTTTCTGACGCCCCGGCACCGCCGACGTCTCCCGCCGAATCCAAGACAAAACCAAAGCGGCCCCCGCCAGCACCAATGCCCGTGGTAGCGCCACCAACTCTCCCGCCCGGTCTTATGTTTCCTATTCCACCGCCCTCTAAAGAAAATGAGCCCTTAACAGGCAAAAAGCGAAGATCAAGTGATGCCGGCTCGGATAACGAAGGGGCTCCCGCGAAACGAGGCTCGACTACTGCTCTAGTCCGCGCGCGGATCGAGCGGCAAATGCTTGAAAAGATCGCAGCGGGAGAAATGCCGACGTATTGCATGCACTGCGGAGCCATAGAAACGCCCACGTGGCGGAAAGCAAAAGTCATGATGACGGATCCTGAATCTGGAGAAGCAGAGAGAGAGGTTACATTGTGCAATCCATGTGGACTGTGGCATCACAACCACGGTACGATGAGACCTGAACAGTTTTGGGACAAGATGGAGGGTGAGGAGAAACCTCCGAAGCCGAAGAAGAAAGCTAGGAAAAGGTCTTTAATTAAGCAAGGATCCATGGCCTCTATTGCCAGTGGCCCAGCATTATCACGGCAAGGCTCTATGGCGTGTCCATCTTCGCCGCCTACTCGGGAGAGAAACTTCGATGGACATAGGGCTACGAGTCCCCCCGTGCCAAGCGGAGCTGGAAGCAATGAATGGGACCAAGCTGTCAATAAGAATTTGAGAAGGATCCAGTCCAGCCCCTGCGGATTGGGAACTATAGCGGAACCCATTAGTCTCCTCAGTCCTGATCAAAAGACGCGGAGGAAGCTATTCCCTGAAGCGAGGAAGACACCCCAAGGGCTCGATGGAGAGCCGATACCTGAAGCCGAAGAGGGGGGTGAAGATGGGGAAGCTGGACTCGAGGAACTCATGTCGCCTGAAGAGCCGATCAGTAGCCCGGAGATGGAGAAGGAGAACAATCCACCTCCAGTCGATGTTACAGGTATGGAGATGGATTGGGAACGAGAACTTGAGAGAACATTGATGAAGGCGAACGCCGAGACACCAACTGAGGGGCAGCCGGAAACCGCTGCGTCTGACGATCAGGGAAATGAGTCAGAGGGGAACATTGTTGCCAAGGCTGAAGATATTCCCCGGCCTAAGACTCCGGAACATCAGATTTCGCCACCGCACATGGAATTCAAAACGCCAATCCGACTCACACCGCTCCTTGCTAGTATCAACGTTGACAGTCCGTCGTTTTGGAAGTCCGGCTTGTTAGGGGTCGCCACACCATCGGGGAAGATTATCAGCGCGCGTCCCACGCCTACACCGAACAAACTCCTGATGAACATGGTCAGCCCCGCAACGGGTGAGATTATGCTGGAGTTTCTTAACGAGTGGAGTAAAACCGAGGAGGTGATGGAGCCCACGTCACCGACTCCCGCTAACGGAGAGCAGGATGACAATGACGATGGACCAGATGCGTTCTTCTCGGAGATAAATATGGAAGCTGTTGAGGAAGAAATGGGACTTACATCTGAAGAAGGCAACGCGATGCCGAGCAGCCCTCCAGCCATGTTCAACTTGTACGATGAAGAACCAGGTTCCTTGGTTGATGCAGTGAGCTCGAGTTTGTTTAGCGATGTGTTACCTACCAGCCCAGGAAATTCGAGAACATATCGGTTAGACATTGGAACTGTTGATGCGGAGAAGGATATTGATGAGAAAGAGGCGAAGGATGCGGTTATAGATTTGAATTTCGATTTCGATTCCGCACTCGTTGTCGATTTTTCGGATTTAGTGTCGAATCCTCCTGCAACAGCGAAGGTTGCAGCTATTGGGACTGCGAACGGTGCTGCGGGAGCGAGTGATAAAGTTGCCTGCGCGACGGTTGCTGTTGAGAGGAAGGATACATCTGAGGACGATAGTTCGTCCACTGAGTGAGGTGATTTTCGGTAAGGTGTTTTTATTTTTATTTTTATTTTCCTTTCCTTTTCTTTTCCACCAGCATGGCTTGCTGTTATCACGCGTTTCATTGATATACGATATAGAGGAGCGTTGTGCTTTCCCTCTCTTTCTTTCTTGCAGACGACCTCGCATCCAAACGACCTCATTTGACGATGGTTTTTGTGGTTTATTCTGCATCCATTTTTTTCTCTTTATTTCATTTTTAAATAACTATTGCGACGGCGTTTCAAGGTTGGGTTCCTTTTCCCCTTTCCCCCAGTGTTTTCAGCCAGTCTTTTGCGAATACCCAGTTTTCATTACCTTCATGTATCAAAAGCGTGTAAAAAGATCCTCGTTTCTATAATGTTGCACAAGTTATTTGTGAACGAAGAATATATCCTGTATTATATGTCTGCTTGCCCCCTTCTTTTCTATTTTTATATATATTTTATGGTGTCATTGTGGGTTTTGAGGGGCGGGGAGAGGCGGTGGTATTGGGTTGTGGTATGTAGTTCTTCAGCTTACCCTTTTTTTTTCTTTTTATTATTGCTTGTGCTGTGGGTGGATTGTTAAACTTATTATCACCACGGCGGAATGAAATCTTGTATATTAACTGCTACTACTTAGAAATTCGTGGAGCAAAGCTTTTTATAGGAGTCCTTCGTTAGGAAGGGCTTACCTTTTCAGAGGAATAGAATTAATAAAAAGAATTTTAATATATTGATTTTCGTTATCTCAATATCTTCGGGTGTTTGGTATGCTTGAATCAATTGTGATGGCACGTTTATACGAAACACTGATCGATAAACTGATATGATAACATGGTCCACGTGGGTTTGTTCATTCATTCGCTATATTATTATTTTTGTCTATTAAAACTTTCCGTCTATCCGACCCCATTTGATCCATCTTATAGCTTCTTTGGTTTGTTATTTTTACTTTCGATCGTAAAATATTTCGGGATATGTATGCGTTGCTTGAACGACAGCTTCGACTGCTGCTATATCTATATTTTATACAAACATATATCAGCACCATGTGATATAGTTATGTCACAGTTACAGTTTTATCCAGAAGCCAAAAAAAAGAAAGGTGAATCGTATATTGTATAAGTAGTAGTAGTAATAGTAGTAGTAGTGATTGAGTAAGGACGATGGCAACATACCAACATTCGGACCAAAATCGGTAGACGCAAGCACTTGTATCGACCCGTCCTGGTTTACTTTTCCGATAATCTCGACAAAGTTGTTTACTGTTGTGACTTGCGTGTCCTGATATTATTTTTTGTACAAATTATTCACGGTTAGTTATATTCGATGCCGTGTAGTTATTATCTATATGTTGGTTGATACGTACACGATTTTCGAGGGTTAAGGCGACGGTACCCTGGGAGTCGATTGTGGCGGAACGGGGAGGACGGATTTGGAGGACCTTGCCGATGATGCGGACCGTTTGGAGAGGGAATTGGGAGAGGAGGGTGGCGTTCACGCGGGGGGTTGGTGCTGGTTCCGTCATTATTTTTATGTTGGTAGATACTTAAGTATTTGAAGTTTATCAAAGGTGGTGGTGGTTGTAAGGTTTGGATTTCTTGGGGCGGGAAGACGCGATGTTTGCTGTCGTTTAACGCGTAGATGGATTGAATGTTATCAGGCAGGGGTGCTTGACAGTACAAGATACAGATAGCTGACAGAGAATGGATGGTTGGAAGTACCCCTCGGATGAATGTATATTATTGTATTTTATGTCCAATCAGTTAAACGACTTTTTTATTTACTTCAATTAAGAAACTACACAACAGCAAGTGGATGGCATCGATGAGATGAATACCCCGCAAAGCTCAACGACTCCAGCTCCCCCGGATAAAGCTGATTCAAGCACCGGAAATATCCCCCGTACCGGTTCAGCAAAAAATAAATCAACCTCAACCGCAGCTCGTTTTCCATAGGTAGCCGCAGCTCGCTGCCCTCCCAGTTCATATTCACATCCGCTATCCTTGTCACCGCTACTACTATCAGCCGGTCGCTCTCCGGGATTAGCGAGAGATGGAACAGCCGGCCGACGCCCGTAGCTGTAATGACTAGCTGCCCTAATCGTTTGAAATCACCGATGGTGAGGGAGTCCAGGAATATGGCGCTACAGTCGGCCAGGAAGCGGCCAGGGACGGTGTAGCCGTGGATTGTTGTCGGTGGGACGTTTGAGGTGTCCCTGAGGTAGCACGGGAGATATTTTGGGTCGAGTGAGGGTCGGGATATGTCGAGCTTGCACTTATATTTTCGAGATGATGGTAATAATGAATATGGAGGCCATGATAGTGATGGTAGTGATGATAATGATGGGGGCCGTTTGAACGGAGAGAGGAGGCTCGTGATGCGGCCCATTATGGCGGGTAGACGGGTCGTCTACATTATCGTCTCCTGATAATGCATCGATGGTGAGTTATATTGGATATTAATTGTGAGTGCAGCTGTGAGACGGAGAGTTTTTTTAAAAATTTTAGACATACCATATCAAGTAGATTTCATCTCGTTTCGTAAATAATCATCGTGCTGGAATCCGATGATAGTGATGATAGTAGTAGTTGTTCAGTTCTTCTTCAAACTTCAACCAATCTGATCAATTGCAACCGAGAAAAGAAAAGAAAAATAGAGGCCACCCAGCCTTCCAATATAATCAAGTCCGTCCATCATATAATTAATTATCGCCAGGGGACGTGACGGCCCGGAGGTCATGTCATGCTGCTTCATTAAATGCTAGCGCTCCGCTTCCTCACGCACCCACATGCTGGCCTCCTTCAACCTCTCCGCCGCCGTCCTCGAGCTCCATCTCTCCCCTTCCGCCGTCACAATAATACTTCAACTACAACGGTACCTCCCAAACCGCAATCCAAGCCACCTCCTCCACCACCTGAAGGACAGAATGATCTCCCGTGGTGGCTCCGCGGCCCTCGTTGGCGTCGAGTGCTCGGCTCCACCATTATCGGCATCAAATTCCTCGCCCTCTGTCATCTCATATCCACAAAACTAATCCTGATCTCCCTCTCCGAAGGGCCTTCCATGCTTCCCACCCTCCCGACCTCCGGCTCAATCATCATAAACAGACTCGACTCCCGCGGACGGGGTATCAAAGTCGGCGACTTGATAGCAGCTCACAGACCGGATGATCTCGACATCATGTTTTTGAAGCGGGTGGTCGGGATGCCGGGTGATTATGTCGTCGTGGATCCCATGGCCGCCGGGAGGGGGGAGGAGACGATGATGGTGAGGGTTCCCGAAGGGCATTGTTGGATCGCGGGAGATAATTTGTCGCATTCGATTGACTCGCGGTTTCATGGGCCTATTCCCTTGGGGTTAGTTATGGGCAAGGTTTTGGCACAGTATTCGGGGGGTTGGAGGTGGTTTACGGGGGATCCGTTTACGAGGGTTAAACCTGGGGAGTAACTCTGGTAGTGGCTTCTATACCATAACATTGCGAATATAAATGGTGGTTGGTATGGGAGGTGATTCTTCTGAGAATCACGATGCTGGTATAATATAAGATGAAGATATTATGGTTCATGCACCTGAGTCTTGGCTTCTTTTTCTTCTAATGGGGATGGTATGTACATAATAAACCCCAAGCAATGTAGATATGATATACAGGTATATACAAATAATAAAAAGGTATTCTAAAAATATTACTTGGTTATATGTGTTCTGGGTGCTTGACGTATTTCATATCCCAGTCCGTTCTTCCAAGCCTCTTCATGACTTGGATCATTGAATCGTCGAATTCGCAGCGCCAGAGGTGGGCGCCTATCACTGTCAAGTTGTTTTTGGCGATGAAAGAGCGGAGGTTGAAGCCTAGTCTCTTGATTCGTTCTTCCTTTGATTGGGGTTTGGACAAGGTTTGTGTTTTCGTAGATGTATCTGAAGTAGTGGTTACTGTGGATGGCTCTGGAGTCGTTCCAGCTGTAGATGCATCTGCTGGTGGATCTGAAGTAGCCGTCGCATTCTCTGTCTTCTTTCCAATCTCCAGTCTACCTTCCTGTTCCAATACAAAGACGCAGTATCTGTGATAATTCTCCCCCTTGTGCACGTACGGAACTTCGTACGGTGCAACTTCATCTCGACCGTCATGTCTTACACCGACATTTATGGCCACCGGGCTCTCAATAGACACCGGGCAATTCGTAACCATCCATTGAAGATAGAAATCAAACCCATTCTTTTCGAGATTCGGTTTATCTATACGTTAAACATCTAACATTAACGATCGTCCATAAATTGAAAAGATATGTGATGGAGGAATAGAGAAACTCACCAGCATCAACAACGACGACAGTCACCAATCTCTTCTTGTCATCAAACTGGTTGACCCTAACATACGGATGATGCAAAGCATTCTTAGCCTCCACCTTCCCGCCCAACGGTAGTTTACTCCGTCCAAATTTCATATGAACATCCACTATGGGGTTGATTTTTGGTAACACGTCCGGAACGATGTTCATCTGCTCTATTCTTTGCATTAGGACTTTCCGTCTGTAAGACCTCCATTTTTCGTCGTCCCAGAGGAGGTATATCGGTCTGGATAAGTCTCCTATATCAACAAATCAGTAACTATACGAAATTAAATTTACTATATGTATATTTTTGTCGAAAGTTTACATACTATTTGCAATTTTGTTATCATAGTTATACTTTATCCTCGGGTTATTCTTATCGATATTCAACTTTAGTTTATCCATATGCGCCTTCATCCTCATAATCCGCGGATTATCGTCGCTGTAACCGTGCAGCCGTTTCAACCCTACAATACTCTTCCATTGTTCTTGGATCTTCACCAGCGTCTCCTTGCGGTCTTGTTCGAGAATTTTGAGGGCTGCTTGGTAACATGCAAAACTCATGTTTTCTAACGTGGTGTTTTTGACCTTGCCGTCTGCGTGTCGTGTGGGTTTACGTCGGCCGCCCTTTCGCAGCTTTCGTACGGGAGCATTAACACCAGCGTCAACATCGGAGGGAACGACGGTTTGGACCGGCGGGGGTGGAGAGGGAGCGGTTTCGTGGAAGGGTGGTGATGGGGTGTGGATTTCTGTTGTCAATTGACGGGTGAGATTGGGGAGGGCGGGTTTTGATATTGATATGGCGTGCCGTCTGCTGGTCTGCAGGAGGGTACGGGTGCAGAGCGACATGTTTGGTACTGGTGAATTTTGTAGACGCTACCTCATCGCAGGAGTAGTTGAGAATATATACATGCAGCCTTCTTTTAGCTGACAATTGGTGGATGTCGACGGTAGTCTTGTCGTCGTCGTCGCAGAAGGTCTTGCGGAAGTTGGGAAAAAAAATTGGGTGATGTTGAAATGTTGCGTCCTTTGCGTTGATAACAAAAATCTCGACTAAAATTAACTTTCGTATATATTTCAATTTCAACATCACCTCTTCGAATCCTATATTTCACGATACCGACGACGTATACTGACCAATTACCGACGCACCCGGCAGGTGGATGAGAGGGGAATAATACACCATGGCGTCGAGTTCGTCAGCGAGGTTGTTGTGCAGGTCGGGTGCCTCGTTACGGCTGGCGTGGACGAGTGCGGATGGCAATATACCTACGGTAGGCTACTTTTTATCAAATAACAATTCAAAAGAATTCGAGGATCTGACAATAACTAGAGTTATAATTTATTATCGCGGCGGTTCATGGCGACAGAAGCTGCTCTTCCACCACCACCACCACCATCATCATCATCATCATCATCAATGTCAAACGAATCAGAAACCTGTATCAAAATCTTCGAAAGCCGACTACCGCCGCGGAAAACCCGACAGGAAGTTCTATTAAACCGTATGTCTCCTTCATACTATTAAAACTCTTCAAAGATATCACAATTGCTAATATATTGTATTTTAAAATAGCTGCTCCGGTCATAACAACCCTCTACAAATTCCCCAACCTCGAACCCCTCCGCTTCATCTACTACGATGCCAAATTCCTCAGCCTCCCCATCCGCCGCGACATCCTCCACCGCGCAATAGTCTACGAAGGCAACTCCCACCGTCTCGGCCGCGCGAAAACAAAATGGCGCGGCGAGATCCGTGGCTCCAACAGGAAACTGCGTCCGCAAAAGGGTACTGGCCGTGCCCGTCTCGGTGACCGCAGCTCACCCATGCTCCGCGGCGGTGCCAAAGCACACGGTCCCAAGCCTAGGGATTTCAGCACGGGGTTACCCCGTAAAGTATATGATTTAGCGTTCAGAACAGCGCTGAGTTACCGGTATCGCAAGGGCGAGTTGATTATCATCGGGCAGGCGATACAGCCGGATCATTCGAAGACGAGGTATATGAGACAGATCATGCTGTTGAATAAATGGGGGGCAGATAACGGTAAAACACTGTTCATCACGATGACGAAGAGGTTGAATCTGTGGTGTGGGTTGAATAAATTGGGTCAGCACGGGAGGTGTATGAAGGTGGAGGACGTGGATGTGAAGGATCTGCTGGAGACGGGGCGGATTGTGATTGAGCAGCATGCTTTGGAGTGGTTGGGGGCAAAGCATGGGATTACGTTTCCGGAGAGGAAAGCGAAGGTGAAGAAGGTGAAGGAGGTGAAGGAGGAGAGGGTTGTGGTAGACGATGCATCGACTGTGGAAGCAATAGATGGTGCTGAGACGGAACCATTAGAAAGTTCGGCGGAAGCAGTCACCGAACAGCAAGCGTCGAGTTCGGAAACACCTCCGAATCAGACTTCTTCACCGACGGGCATAGCCCATACATTGTAGAGAGGTGAGATCTCTACAGATAGATTAATGATCAATTGGCTGTAAATATATCCCATACCAAGTACATTTATACTCTTACATGCGGTGCAGTGAAAATGAGACATCAACATGGTATAACGAGCCAATCAGTTGATATACTGAAACTTGGCTTCGAGATTAGGCCCCGCACAGAGAAAACATAAAACGCACTGAAAAGAGAAAGCATGAGAGATATAAAGCAATGCAAAATAATTTTTCCCGGCTGAACAGGGACTAGTGAAGCTACAACAATGCACAAGCGACATTCTTCGGCATAACCAATTTGTATCTGTTCGATCGTACAGGCATCGTATCCGACATTACCATGCCCAAGTGCTAACCATAAGCGGTATCATGACTGAAGCGTCCGTTGGATCAGGACATCCGTAGGACTCATATGACAGAAATACACTCCAACTTGTGTCTGTGCTCCAGTCGCTATCTGCAAATACACGCACTATCCTCGGCGACTCCCCAAACATGAATAGATGATCGTAATCTAAATTGAGCGGCAAGTTTGTTGCTGGATCGCGAGGTGGCCATGCTATGGATGGATCGCAAGGTTAGCCAACGATATGACTTACGTTAGCCGTAAAACCCGATGCTTGTCACACTGGGAATTCGCGCTGAGTAACGTTGAACAGAGCCTGCGCGATCACAAGTAGGTCTTTACAGAACACTTGCACAGTCTGCCGTTGACCCCAGTATTGATTCCGTAGGTTGTACATTCGAACCGAATAGCGGTCTTTGCAGTAGACCACCCTGATAGCATTCAAGGCTGTTCCGTCGACTTTAAGCAGTGCAACCCACTCTGGGTCGTTCGGGCTAAGGTTTGGAATTTCCCCGTCTAAGTTATCATTGAGATTTGTCCAGAAACTGAGATCTGCGCCCCCAGGCATCACGCAAAGTGTCGTGTCATTGTACGCTCCATTTAGGCCTTCAGCTAGCATGCTGCCTGCCATGTCGAGATCTTGGGGCCGTTGGGGTTGGACAAAAAAAATCTGTTTTTGCGGCGGTGCTCCAGCGAGTGGATTGGCCAGATTGATGTGGAAAAGAGAAAGGCTATTGTTGAGAAATACACTACCATACCAACGATACGTCCGACACATATCGCCATGTTCGCAAGTATCGAGCGGCAATGCCTTGTTATACCATCCATTGGTGGTCTTGATTTCATTGAAAACCATGATATTTATCAGTTAGCTATAGCTAGATACATCAGTAAGCATATTTATTGCTATCGATTCACTTACAAAATCATATCCAGCACTGAAACCGATCAAGTGCCCTAAGAAAAGAGTCCAAAAGAGCAAATGGGAGTCCATGTTTTCCGGAGATTCGGAGCTCAAAGTTATCTCTACTGGGGATAATAATAATTATATGGAGAAATGGCAGTTGATTATTTGGTTATCCAAATCGACTACCTACCTATTATTTCGGAGAAGTAAACTCGTCCCTTCATGTTACCAATATATAAAGCCTTCTTTCTCAGCCTATGCCGTGAAAGCAAAGCATTCGTTACCTTCATGAACGCATGTGCCTACATCTTAGGCCGCCGCTGATGCCGTATTCACAGCGATATGTGCGACTCCCTGATTCATCGAGCGCATTCCGTGCCTTTTTATGAATTCGAATACACACCACAAATACTCAAGTATTATCAAGACAATAGATAACTGCATCCCAATAATTAGTATGTTTGTGGCAAGTAAGCTTGGACCCGGTGTTAATATATATATAGCATTCTCTAACTCTTGAAATCCCAGCATGTAGTATTTCTGCCTGTCAGGACCTTGAGTTCTCACCATACTCTAGGATCTATAAAGTGTCAAAGTACGGTAGCCACTGTGGCACCAAAAGGTGGCTGACCGTACACTAATCACGTGAATCTGGAACAAATAAGTGGCCGTATCCGCGGTAGTGAAACCCCAATTATGGAGAGCTCACGACCGTGAAATCTCTGTTCTCAATAGAGAATCCTGTACATATAAGAGAGAGATCGAATCTGGTTCTCGATGAAAAATTAAGCAAGTTGTTCTATTTTGACATAAAGCTACAACAACAACAACAACAACAACAACAACAACAACAACAACAAGCATGAGATATCTAAACTAGTCTTAGGGCTCCATCTAACCATGTCTGATCTCATAATCCCGATCTCAACGTTGAATTCAGGACCTAGACTCTCAATTGACTACAATACAACACGAAGTATGTCGTTTATCTATTAATGTGAATGTGTTGGTTTTCTTGTTGGTTTCTGCCTTGCTTGGCAATTGGCACCAGCATCAAAGTTTCATATTCGTCGAGACCAAAATGATGATTATTCCTTCGCTGTGCCAGATTCAATTACGTTTCTAGCTATTGATAACCCAAAAGCAGCCACAAAAATCCAATAGTTTTGCAAAATTAGCTTCAGAGCTTTAGTGAATGGTGCTTGCCAAACTTAGCCATTCATATCTGCCTTAGCTTTCTTTTGTGAAATAGACTGGTTAAAAATGGCTTCCAAAGGGGTAGACGGACCTGAATGGACGATTGGCTTAGGTGCGTAACCATAATAATATTTTCCAAGTCAAAAAATTTCAGAAAACTGTACTCATGTATACTTTGCAATAAGCCCATCTAGAGATCCACAAGCGTATATTAATATTTTAAATATCACTTTCTCTTATACTTATGATTTTATCTCATATGTAGGATAGCGTGCGTGATGGGACAATATCCTTTGCTATTATATGTAGAAGCTTGCCGCTATATATGCGAACAGATAGCATTGAATTACCTGAAGAGGCCTAACAGCCATGACATTAATAAAAACTTTCATCCATACACGTTTCAGAAAATCAACTACAAAATGGGGACTACGTGGGTGGCTTATTCGGTGTTAAAGTGATATAGTGAGGTTTGCATAATAAGTCAACTACTTCTATTCTATCATAAGGTCTAGCGTTGCGGCCTCGTTTGCATAGCTATAGGATAAACGCCGCCTAAATGAAGAAATCAACCAAAGCAGCAAAACTCTAGCGAATCTACACGAGAAAAGTATTTTTGAATCTGAAAACTATCTTGAGATATTCGGAGTCCAACTAGTTTCATAGTTATCGCCCGTCGCCCCTTCAGCTTGACGTTTTGAAAAGAAATATGGTTTTCGATACTTATAATTTCTTTAATGCCAAGACTTGTTGATTTTTACCATACTATACCAATGTTTCGCTAGGCCTTGGAGCAAATCAATAGGCAGGACATGTAGAGAATGTAGCTACTACACAAGTTTCATATACGAGCAAGCAGTCATAAATTATTCCTTTTCAGATCGACGTCCCAAACCCACAGACGGACCAAACATAACCAATTGATCATGATATCATTTTGCACTATTTGGCTATGGAAAAATCTCCCCAATTGTCAGTATATAAATCCACACTATTCATTAGTGTAATGTTCTCGAATCCTTTTTATCGCCCCCGAGATTCCGCAGATTCCAGACAAAGGTACTTCATACAGAGACCCTACAATGTACATCGAATCCGTGATCAATTATTAATCATAACCTTACCTACGTCTCAGATACCTCGAATCACCTTTCTTATTTTGTGATATTGCTGTCATTTCACCCTTACGAATTCAGTATTTCATGATCATTCTATGCAGTATCATTTACAGCCGTTTCCCGAATTCTAGAAGAACGATTCAAATCCAGACCATCGCCAACCAGTCACTTTTAGAGGAATTCATATAGTACAATCATCAACATTAGTAATTGGACAACTCTAGCGGCTAGTAACATAGCAACCACGACGGCGAGCAATAGTATAACAGCGATCCCGAAACCTTCCGAGGTTTTATACCCGTTATGGCATTATTTTCGAATTTGCAAGCAGAGAACTCAACGGCTCTGCGCCGACGATGGCTTAGTCTGTCTCGAGCACTTCTTCAACGGAAATTCGACCAAAATAGAAGCTGAATACGAGGAAATGTTGTTGATATGGAGTCAATTTTGCGAGTCCCTAAATCCAAGTAACAACAGGTCTTCTTTGGGTGTCGGAGCTGTTATAGGCATTGTTATGGGGTTCATATATCTGATCCTCTTCATAATAGGAGTGTGTGGGGGTGTGGATGCTGTAAAGAAGGTTTGGGGTAGGATATTCAAGTGAAAGAAACAAACGGGGGAGGAAGTTCAATACGGCCTGCCCGGGGTCGAGCAAAAGTTTTACCACACAGGCGGGCAGGTTACTGGAAAATTAGGCTGGATTCCTTTACCTGGTTTCAAAAACGGGACTCATCAGGCGATACAACGGCCTAGTCAAATATTCTGAACGGGTGTCGGTATTGCCAGCTCCGGATTACAGCTTACTCTAAGTTGAAAGGAAGTCTTTAATCGCTACTCTCAAGGGTTAATTTTATTCTCAAGTACTTCCGGCAATAAGCTGTATCCGGCGTTAAACGTCTGTTGCCCAACATTGATGGCTATATTATCTCGCGCCTAATTTTTGTTGTTTTTTCGCACTTCTGCAGCGTTATATGTATATATCACGACTAGTTACGAATTTCTCCTTGATCCAGAGTATGTGGTTTTTTGTATTGCTTTCTTTCGTCATGACGCTGTTCCTGAGGGCATATCTCAATATCGGGGCTAGGGCATATCTAATCGTCAATTCTATTTCCAACGGATCAAATGTGTTGTTTTTGTTGGAAGTTTCTGAAAGTATCTCCATATTGTACTCTATGAAGCAAGAACTTATTAAATGTATACAGGGTTCCAAATGCGAATCTGAGGATACTTCACGGGAGCTTTTGTAGGGACCTATGGGCTCTCAATCACGGTTTAAGTTGTGCGTAACAGCCTACTACTATTTTCAAGCATGGTTCGGCTATCGTCGTCTTAAGCGGCAGCCTGACAAAACTTCCAACGCTCTTTTCGCAAACCAAAACTTACCTCGGATCCCCCAACAACCGCACTTCACACAAAAGACAGTCAAGGCCCGGCCAATTGTTTCGTTTCTCTGACCCGCAATTTTTGACCTTCCGATCCGGCATTGGAAGAGTATATCAATTTCTCCTGGAATGATTCTACGACAGCTCTGCACGGCGCGAACCGCAAGCCAAGCCTTTAACCTTTCTTCGTTTGCCAGACTCTCTACAACCACCACGATGCCCTTGCGAGCAAGAATTGCAATGTCAAACGCCATGGCGCAGGTGGATACCAATTATCTTTACCTGACTATTATCTATATTAATCTCAGCTTTCAATTTTTATAGGGCAGCAGACGGCTGAACTCGACAGAAGCTACGGCCAGCACCGCGCCACAATCAGGACAAGCCGCTGCCAACGAAGATCCCGATGATGTCCTCTTCGATTCTTTATACGGTATTCGCACGATCACTCTCAACCGTCCGGCGAAATTGAACGCTTTAAGCGGATCCATGGCTGGCAAAATCCTACCTCGATTGCAAGTAAGAAACGCTCCGCCATACCTACACCACAGCATCTTCTTAAAACAACGACTGATAACAATTTCCAAAGGAATGGCAAAAATCCGACATGGCAAACATAGTAGTCATCAAAGGCGCCGGTAGAGGTTTCTGCGCTGGCGGCGACGTCTCCGCACTCGCCATCCAAAATAGAGACGGTGGAGCGGAAGGTCAAGCTGCCTCCCTCGATTACTTTGCCCTAGAATACAAACTCGACAATCTCATCGCAAAATACACCAAACCCTACGTGGCATTCATGGACGGCGTCACGATGGGCGGCGGCTGCGGTCTTTCAGTTCACGGTCACTTCAGAATCGCCACGGAACGAACACACTTCGCCATGCCGGAAACGAAAATCGGGTTCTTTCCCGATGTTGGAGCTAGTTTCTTCTTGCCCCGGTTGGATGGGTACTTGGGTACCTACCTTGGATTGACGGGAGCAGAGTTAAAGGGTGTTCAGGCCTATTGGGCTGGTATTGCGACGCATTACGTCCATTCTTCGTCTTTGGAGGATTTGCAATCTAGACTTGCGGAATTGGTGTTTAACGATTATGACAACCTGCAGGTGCGGTTGGAGCACGTGAATTCAACGATCGAGGAGTACGTTATGGGACTACCACCCGGTGAAAAGTTTATATTGGGTGGAGAAACCAGAGAGGCTATCGATCGGTATGCAATTCACCATATTTACAGCACCCTTACAGAGTCTAATATATGGGTTTGTGGGAACGTATAGATGCTTCAGATACAACACTGTCGACGAAATCTTACAAGCCCTAGAAGCAGAAGGTACAGAATGGGCGAGAGAAACGATCAATACACTCAAGGAACGCTCGCCCACTTCTGTTCGTGTCGCACTGCTCGAAATGCGATACGGCGCAGCATGGAGTATCGACACTGCCTTCCAGCGAGAGTACCACATTGCGCGAAAATTTATGGACCACGAAAATCACCCCGATTTTGTCGAAGGCGTATCAAAACTCCTAATACAAAAGGTACCGAAGGGTGAGAAACCGGTGCCGCCAGAATGGTCCCCGCCCACATTCGAAACCACGACGAACGATCAAGCGTTGGCGTATTTTGGGATCGAAGAGGGAGCGAAGCCGTTGGATTTAGTCAAGGTTCCCGGTGAGGCGGATTATCTGCATTACCCGCACGGGTGGATCGGGTTGCCTAGCGAGAATGCGGTGAAGATCTTGTTGGGGTCAAAGGTGGAGAAGAAGAATGTGGAGCAGCTGAAGAAGTTGGTGGTGAAGCAGTGGGATGCGAAGGTTGGGGTGGAGGAAAAGTTGGAGGATGTTATTGCTAGGAAGATTAAGGTTTTGGAGAACGGGATGGCAGAGTGGAGGGTTGATTGATTTGGTGATTCTGTAAGTTTATAAAGTCGAGTGCGCTGTAAATATTCGGTATGCATGGGTGTTCTTGATCACAGGATCTTTCATGTATAAGTGTATTACTGTTGAGTCTAGCATTTATATAAGAAGTGTTTATAGCCATGTTAGAGAAACTTAATCGTTCGATATAATATATTCGCAATGCATCTTGCCCCTAAATCTGGGTACAAGATCAATTTGCAAGGAATTACTTAATTGATTAGGTACTTATAAATTGTCTAACCGTAGAACAATAAATGTCAATATCTCCAAAGTGTTGTCTTGAAGTCCCGATAGTCCCGATATTCCGGGAATTTACGAGACCAGAATGCCGTTATCCGTATGCAAATCTTTCTGTCAAAAAACCTTGCTCCAGAATCCCGCATATAATATCGACAATCCTACCCTATAATATCCACCGGAATCCCTTCCCCGCAAGTCAACGTAATGCAACGGTTAATCACATACTACACTAAGTTAAAACCCACTATTAGGGCAACTGTGTATACATCGGAACGGCATTTCCCAGAGACTGTGACCGCCGAGACTATCAGGAACGGGAACACTCTTCGGATGTCAAAACAAGCACATTGCATTATGATTAGCGTAGAACCATTATGATTATAATTTGTTCGAAACAAAATTTGTGTTTCCATTTCTCCTAATAAAATATTATGCTATCCTCTCTCTGCTTGTGAATGCCCATGTTCCGCGAAAAGTTAAATCCCCGTCTTATCTTAAGAATATAGAAGTTTTGACTGACATGATTTGGTTTGATCCGTGGGGGTCAACATCCGAAAATGAAAGCTTCGAAATAAGCCGTCGAACAACAGACACCACAAGAAGGAAAATAAAGACAGAAAAATAAAACAGAAAGGGAAAATACAGCTCGTTTCAAAAGATGGTGTTTTTTCCAAATGTTTTTTTAAGACAAATGGCAAGTATACCTTTTCCTCCGCCTTTGCAAAGCACGGAAGGCATACCTCCACCCCGAATTTTAAACCTCCAAGCAACCGAAAAAAAAAATTTGCAAACTCGGAGACTTTTTAACATTTTTATAGCGAAACTTCGACCCGGGCTGTATAACCAACACCGGACAAGCTTTCAAATCTCATGTAATATAACAATTGAACAGTCGATAGGGGCAACAAATGCAGCAAGTGATAAATCAACGACATAAGAAATAACAGTCGAATCCAGATTTACTATATCTTTCATCATTCGTTTTTTTGCAAGGTGTGTGCACACTTGCAGAGCCCTCATTAGTAAGAAATAAACAAAATCTCAAAAGCGGGGATGTTAATCCCGAAAACTCTCCAACGAATGCGATTTGCATCGTCGGGAGAATATAAAAAACGAAGTGAAGTGGAGATAATTTTGACAAGGAAAGAAGAAAAAAGAAATAACAGGTGATGCTTCGAGCCCACCATAAAAATACAGGCACACACCAAAAACACCCTTCGCCAGGCTAGCGCCGGTCCAAAAAATTTTCTGTGAAAGATAGCGAAAAGTAAAAACAAAGCAGTCAATCCAAAAAGAAGAGCTTTTCTCTCAGCCGCTGCGAGCATGAATACGTACCAAAGGAAACCAAGGAAAGAATTCGTATAGTAACAACCAAAGGTATTTTAAACTGAGATGAAGAAAAAGCAATATTCACAAAGAGGATATCAAAAGGGAATTGGGAAATGGCATGTCAAAAAGAAAAAAGAAACGAAAAAGGAGAGATATTTTCGCAAAGTCCGAGGATGATACCCAATGAAAGGACCGGAAAAGTGATGGTGCATCCGGCCTTGTCAAAAGTGTCAAGCGGAGTATATCGAGACGAGAGCGATTTTGCGTTGTTGGGCTGTGCGAGTTTTAGGCGAACGAGTGCGGGGTAGATCTCTTTTTCTTTCTGCCGTGTTTAGCCCCACCAAAGCACGTCTCTCATGATAGTGGTGGTAGTGGTACCTGAGCTGGTACCTGGCTATTTGTACCGGCAGTCTTACTCGTAGAGAGATGGTGGGGAGCCAGCAAAGTCCTCATCGAGCGATGTTAGCTGGTCACCCAACAGTAGCTTCTGAAAGTCGTCGTCGTTAAAGTCGAGCATGTAGCTTGATCTCTTCAAAGCTTCGGATTCAACTTCTTGGAAGCTGTGAAACTCGCTGAGCCAGGCGGAGGGCTTCATGTCTTCTGGTTTGATGGCGCCACTCAATCCGGTTACTTTTGAGATATTCAGGACCTTGGAGTCCTCTTCCTTGGTCTTCTTGGTGGCTTCGTCGTTGTCAGCAGTTAAGTACTTTTCAGACTCTTGTTGCAGATATTGCTCAATCGGTGCGTTTCCGCAGCCGTGGTGGGTAAGAACCATCTGCTTCAGTCGCAGTACGTCGCTGCGGAGCTTTGCAAGGGTCGCCGATAGGAACCGGTTTTGTTGGACTAGTAGTCGACTCTTATCTTCTAATTGTTGGTTAATGATCTTCTTTTTCTTTCGACACTTGCTGGCCGCAATCCGGTTGCGCTCCAGAAAGCGTGCACGTTTGTCAGTTTCATTCAGTCTTTCATCGTCTTCATCGTCTTCATCGATCATAGCCGAGCTCTTTCTCTTGCGGCCAGCCTTTGCAGGTGCTGGATTCATAGAACTGAAGCTAACAGATGTCGGACTGGTGGATTCCGCCTTGATTTCGCTCGCTGGGCTGTTTTTAGTGACGAAAATGCCATCCATGCGGGATATCAGTTGAGGAACAGGAGTATCTAAAGATTTTGTCTTCGATCTGGTAGTCGGTTTAACTTGACATTCCATTCCACGGGGAAGTGATTTTCTTCTTGTCTTTCCGGTCTCCGGTCTCTGTTCAAAGACGTCCGGGATCTCTGGGAATTCGACGACTGTAGAATTCCATTTTTGAGGTAACGACATATTTCGCTTCTGAGGTGCCATTTTCGATGCATCAAGAGTACTGAAACTCTTTCTGCTGGTGACCGGAAGAACCGGTTCCATAAAATGTAAATTTGTGACGGCTTCTTTTGTGATAACACCGTTCGGTGTTAGCTCTTCCGGGCTGGTTAATGGGGTTATGGGTGAGACGGGACTATCAGGGAATGTGGTCGGGATGGAGAATGTGAATGGACTGGGACTGCGGGACAGTCTCATTTGTGAAGGAAGGGAAGTATCAGTAGTTGTGAGAGATTTTGGAGATTGCTCGGGTGTGAGGGTTAGGTCGAGCCTCGTGTTTATGGATGGTAGAGCCTCGTCTTTGTTAAGTTTTGATTTATCGGAGCCCAATTGGTGGAGGTCTTTTCGGAGAGCTGAACCAGATAGAGCTGAGAGGCCGCCTGGAGTTGGGGTGCCGAAGCATTCGTCGAAAGGGTTCATGCCATCATTAAAGATCGAGCTGAAGAAGTTTGGAGTGAGTTGGCTGGAAGGGAGAGCGTTAATGGTAAGGTTTTCGCCGGCGATTGTTGGATGCTTTGCAACAGCTGCCATTTTGAATGAAATATTATGAATACTTTTATTTTATAATCACAACCGTCTACCGAGTCGCTTTTTGGTGTTTAATTGGCCGGATCTTTCCGAGAGTCGTATGAAAATCGAGGGATGGATGATTTTGATAGTTGTTATTATAGTGGTGTGTGGTGTGTTATCTGATTGATGAAAGATTATCGGTATTAGTCAGGGAGCTGTCAGAGATTCGCCTTTTAACATTCGGAATACTCGTAATATTTATCATATGATAGAGATAAAATAATAAACGAAAGAAAGAAAAAGAAAGGGTCGAAGAGCGTGCCCATATAAACTCGGTAGTTCAAGGAACGAAAAAGGCACCACCAGGTGGGATTAGTGAACTAATGCGGACATGAATTCAACGGAACCTGGGCGAGCCAACCAAGCGGGTCGACGGGTCTAGATGCAGTTAAGGAATGTCGATGTGCATATCATACCATACTATCCTCTCTGCAAGACCCGTCGTCGTACAGGCTACAGGCCAGTCGGTCCACCAAAACTCACATCACAGCTAGCGGCATTTTTCAGAACGGTGTTCAATTGATATTCACCTCACTTACTCTAGCTGAGCTAAGCCGTACGAGTTTTCAAGCCTTCGCCAGTACGTGCGAATTCAACGTAGACAAAGACTCCCAAGCGAATGGATTATGAGGGAAAAAAAAAAAAAAAAAAAAGGGAACTAGCAGATAACACTTACAATTTGGTTTGGATTCCTTAGGGAAAATTCTCACGCCATGAATCCGATTCGAGTTCGTCAGGTTCAACAATCCGGTAAATACGCCAGAAAAGAAAAGTAAAGATCGATCTCAAGGTCTAAGCTGCTAGGCAGCCCGCCTGCTAGCTGAAAAAAAAAGGTCTCTTCAAATCGGTGGACAAGACACCCAATTTTAGCAGTGTCGACAATCTTTGCACGAATAAGTGCGGTTTCTTCCACGGGGCTGGTCCTCTGGTGTTTGCTGCAAACGCGCGCGGTAACAAAGCAAGTGGAATGTATTTTCGCAAACGTTAACGTCCACACCAAAATGTTTTCGTAGAGTTGATCTTTCGGCGTTCCTTTCCTCGCCGGAAATATTCCCCGTTAAAAATCCAAAATTTAAAATAAAGGTTGGGGAAAAAAAGGCTGTCAGGTAGCGATTTCGAAGCTCGTACGGAGTCGGAGTAGTCTATTTATTGGTACTTTTTATCGAGTTGTTTGGTCGAGATCGGTGATTGCAGTAGCACTCTAGAAAACACCCCTCCGGATGAAGAAAAGAGTTATGAAGCGATCTTATACTAGCCAAGGATACCGGCGTCTTTGTTGGCTAAACGGGTACTATCGTCAATATTATTTCTTTAGACTGACTCCTTTGATAGCATGTGTTAACGACGTCGTCGATGTGGAAGAGGGATGAGGCAAACAAAGCAAGTAGGTATCGATGTCTGCAGGTTGAATAGTACTACTTTACAAAGGGATAGGTCTTTTTAAATAAAAGGCGGAATAAGTCTCTAGCAAACCCCGAAGCTTATATATGTTATCACCAAAATTATTCACAAGCAAAGCCCCGGTTTCCCCCCAATATTTCTTGCTTTGCACGAAGCTATGACGTTCGGATCGAACAAAGATCGAGAGATCGGAACACGGTGGGATGGTGGAGAAAAGAAGGGTTAAAAAACGAGTACGGAAAAAGCCATCACCAAATCCACGGGGTAAAAGAAACGTCCCGGAACAAGAAACTGCTTGCTTCCTTGCAGAAAACGCTAAGAAAATCAATGGAGAGTTTGTTAGTATGCCCATGTCCAGATACCTCCCTCGATGATACACTCTTCTTTGTATGCTACTCTCTCACTAAAGTACTGCGCCGCGCTGGAGGACGACAGGAAGATGCACGGTTCGGTCGATTGCTGGAACCACGATCTGCAGAAAAACCTGTCGAACTCGACTGCTAATGTGGCTAGAGACTTGCTTCCATTGGGTAGATGCCTTAGACCAGGCAATGCTTGTTCCGCTTCAACGGGGGTCTGCAAGCTTGCCTGTCAGAAGTATATTAATATCATTAAAGTTGCGATTGGGGCCCTGGCAAGGTGTGGCTACAAACGCTGCACGGCGAAATGACGATCTTGGACTCGTCGCAGATCAGGAGCCGGACTGACATCATCGATAGACATTTACAGTGCAGCGAGCGAAAAAGAAAAGAAAATCAATCAATCGGACAACGTTACAATATCACACCCGGGTACCTTTTTCTTTTTGTTTCCAGACCTTTTTTCATTTTATTCCATTACGATTGTTCATTGGCTCAAGCCACCCAAAAGGAACGAGAGAAAGCCACGCACGCAAGAGAAAAGGCCAGTCGCAGCTTTCGATGGACCGTTTGAGACGGCTACTATGTATGTCATTATACCTCTGGGCGTACAGGGGGCCCCTCATCGGATGGGTCGCAGGTCAATCGGACTTTGTTCACCCCACCGTTCCTTTAGCCTCTCGCTTACACTGACCGAGACCTCGCCTGCCAGTATACGGGATCTGGGGATTTAATGTTAATCGAACAAATCTGCATCCGACTGAGAAATATTTCCATCCCTGAAAATCAGGAATTTGCTTCTCCAGACATGGAGGAAAATTCTAGCATTTTGCACATTCCCACTTGCATCCAATCGCGGGATGTTATTCCTTTGCGGACCCATATCTACCAAGGCACTCTCTCCAACCGGATATTATTCTTACTACAATTATTTTTGAAACTCCCTCGAAATCCCGCTGTCATGGGAGAAAAACCATGACTACCACGAGTAACCTTGCCACACCTTGAGCCAGCTCGGTGCTTTCCGATGGACAAAAAAAAGTCCTGAAGTACATGGACAAGAGCGAAAGAGAGTCGTGCAGCAGCACGAGGCTTTGAAGTTGCACATCTGTAGCCTATTGGCGATCTTTGACGCAATATCCCCAAGATGATCTTTTCTTCAAAGATTATCAACGACCCCGCTATCCGCTAACCGGCTGTTTCAAACTTGATAAGATCTAATATCTTTCTTTTTTACCCCGTCCATCGATGCACCACATATGGTTCCCTAAACACGGTTCGCGGGACCTCCAGGGTAGACGCGAATACAAAGATCCTCTGTACTATCGTTCCCTAACCTTGAATATGTAGGACGCTATGCTGTCATAGATTTTTCGCTCGGAAGTTTCGAACCTGGCCAATCGATGAAATCACCGCGAGTGATTCCAAGTCATAGGGGTACCTTATCCATTTGGAAACCAAAAAGCGAAAGATGCACCTTCCTAGCGGAAACGAAGTTTATTCGAACCGGGGTTAAACTGTTTTCAAAAATAAAAATTTTTTCTTCAATTTTTAATTTTTCTCTCTCGTGGCTTCTGGTGACTTCCGTGCTAGCACATGCTAAGCTTGGTCGATGCTAGCGAGTCTGAGGGTGTGCTATCCAATCATAGGCCGCATTTTCCCGTCATCGATTTCCCGGCATGGAGACACATTTTTCTTTGTTTTGGCAACTCCAAGCTGACATTGGTCTGTTAGCATGATAGTAGCGCTCCCCAGCTACAATTGACTTCGTCTGGTCTAGAGGAGCGATTTTGTTGGCTGACATCTCGAGTTACTGTTACAACAAACACTGCAACCAGTCAAGACCCCCAGACTAAGGCAAAGCTAGAATAGTCAATTCTTGAAGGAAAGCTTTCCCATTTGACCCTGATACCTCCGGATTTGTAAAATACCAGGACGCGTGCCCTATCATATCGAAGGACGAAAGCAATCTAAAGGTGAAAAGGGCTGGTTGCTGGTATGCACATGCATGTGTCTGCCTGCATATTTTTGTCGCCCAATTGATAGCCTTGAGAACCATGGGATCCTGTAGTCGTCCAGAAACTCACTTAGGAGGTAACCTCGAATCAAAGTTCTTGATTATAAGGCAGAGCATTGAGTGAGATTCCAGATAACCTCAATTCGACGAGCTTTGCTTTGCACCCGTAGCTATACATGTTCAATGATAGCTATGCATGTTTATTGTTTGGACGGCCATCAAAAAATTCATGAAGTGTATCACGTGATTGGATCACGTGTAACCAAATATCTCGAGAGATTCATAGGATACACCCTCTCTCAAGTGCCATTAACGGGAGATTCGAATTTGATTCGAACTTTTTTGACGAGATATTTGGCTATGCGACCAATGACAACCTCCACTATACAATAATATAATTAACACTGTCAATAAAATTGTCTTAAGATTAGAAGTTGGATACCTACTGATTACCTTTGTATTAGAAATATATATATACCAAGATGTTCAAGCATATAACGCCATGTGTATTTCGCATTCTTTACATGTTCTTTGTTCCGGGACAGCCGTAAATCCATAATATTCGAATTTGATCATGCAATTGAACCATCTGTTCCCCATCACGTGATACTAACGTCCGTCATGCGTAACCTCGACTGTGTTGTGCGTGTGGTTCCTCGCACTATCAAAATTCCTCGCGAAATTTTTCGCAAAGAGCCGCAGCAGTCGACCTCACAACCCTTTTCCAATCATTCACTAACCCCCACGGTGGAGAGTTAGTTAGACCTCCCTCCCATTGGCCTGACCGACCTATACCACCGATCGACCATCAATAAGAAATCTCCTCTCTTCTTTCTCATATCGTTCCCAATGGCTTCCTGGAAACTTGCCGGCGCTGTCCTTCGCGGGCTTCGCCAGTCCGCATCTGCTTCGATCCGACAGAATGGGCTTACCGTTTCGCCGTTGGTTAACAGCGCGGTGAATAATGCTAGATCGAGGATTGTTTACAGGAATATGGCCTCGTTTATAAGGAATAAGCCGCATGTTAATATCGGTATGTTTTGATCAATTCGTTCGTTATTTATATCTGGCAGTGTGGCGGGGCATCGATATCTATAGTGGGGGCATCATGACTGATTTTATATTCGTATAGGCACCATCGGACACGTCGATCACGGAAAGGTATGCATTCTTTCTTTAACGGCATATATTTCACTTTATATTCTACTTGTATTTAAATATCTGACACATTCATTTTGTGTATTTGTATGAATTAGACAACCCTCACAGCTGCCATCACAAAAGTTCAAGCCCAAAAGGGTTTCGGTGATTTCAGAGACTACGCCGCAATCGATAAAGCACCCGAAGAACGAGCCCGTGGTATCACCATCTCGACGGCACATTTAGAATACGAAACCCCAAGCAGGCATTACTCTCACGTCGATTGTCCGGGACACGCTGATTACATCAAAAACATGATTACCGGTGCGGCCAACATGGATGGAGCTATTATCGTTGTTGCGGCTAGTGATGGACAAATGTATGTGAAAAACATATTCCCAAAATTTTTAAACTGGGCATTTTATGGGGTGTTGATGTGGGTGTGGAGATTTGCTGATTGGGGAATTTAATTGGAATTCAGGCCTCAGACTAGGGAGCATTTACTCCTCGCTCGACAAGTCGGTGTTCAAAAGATTGTTGTCTTTGTGAACAAGATTGACGTTGTCGAGGATCCCGAGATGTTGGAACTCGTGGAGATGGAAATGAGAGAACTTCTCTCCTCTTACGGCTTTGACGGTGATGAAACACCGATTGTGATGGGATCGGCGTTGTGCGCTCTCGAAGGGAAGAAACCGGAGATTGGTGAGCAAAAGATCACAGAGTTGATGGATGCCGTGGACGCATGGATCCCTACACCTGAGCGAGACCTGGACAAGCCCTTCTTGATGCCTGTTGAGGACGTCTTTTCGATTTCCGGACGCGGAACGGTGGCGACAGGTCGTGTGGATCGCGGTCAGCTGAAGAAAGGAGAGGAAGTGGAACTTGTGGGAATCAACAAGGAGCCGATCAAGACTACCATTACCGGGTTGGAGACGTTCAAGAAAGAGTTGGATTCCGCGCAGGCTGGTGATAACTCTGGCCTGTTGTTGAGAGGTATCAAGAGGGATGAAGTTAAGAGAGGAATGGTTATCGCGAAGCCCGGAACGATTAAGGCGGTCACGAAGTTTTTGTGCTCGATGTACGTTTTGAGCAAGGAGGAGGGTGGAAGACATACTGGGTTTGGGAACCATTACAGACCGCAGATGTACATCCGAACTGCTGGTATGTGGTATTCATTCTCTTCAGTCGTTCGGGACGCTAATATGGTTCTGTGACAGATGTTGCTGTCGGTTTGAGGTTCCCTGATGGAACTCCAGACGTCGATGGTAAGATGGTTATGCCTGGCGATAACATTGAGATGGTTGCCGATCTGCATCATCCTATGGCCGTTGAGCCTGGTGTCCGATTCAATATTCGTGAGTAATCCATCCCTGCTTTCATTGGTGATATGCATCAATCACATGCAGTTGTGGTTATATATAGCTTTCTGAGTCATGAAGATGGAAACTAACGATTTCTCTTTTTCTTCTTGCGAATTCTAGGTGAGGGAGGAAGAACAGTCGCCACTGGTCTGGTAACCCAGATTTTGTAAATTTAGGAAATCACCATCTGAGGAGAAGAGGAAGTGGAGGGAAGCTCAATCATTGCCGATACTAGGGAGGGGGAAAATCCGACGTAACGAAAAGATAAAGTTGTTGACTCGTACATAAAAACTCCCCTACCCTTTTTGTGCATATAGACATATCTCTCTGATATACAATTTTTTTCTCTTCGTGTGTATAATAGTAGTATTTTATATCCCCTTCAGCTTTCTTTGCAAAATGAGAAAAGGAAAAAAACCACAAGGATGTATCAAGATACAGGGGTTGATATGTTATATAACCTCTCCATTACAACAGTTGGAGTGCACTGTATTACTAGGGTGTATATATATATAATTCATGAAAATCTTCTCTTCTTCACGGAGACTTCAACCGCTATTTTATATATATTCTCCTACTAACCTTATCGGAACATAGAAACCTGAAAGCGATCGCGATGCAGACAAAAACGCGCTTTTGGCCAGCGGCCGAACTCGAAGATATCATAAAATATCAGTTAGCAAGTGGATATTTATTCAGCTGTTTCGTTCGCTTAGGCCCGGGAACATCGAATCGTGATGACCGGGGGTCTTGCATTTTGGAAGCTTGTGCCTGTTCTCGAACGTTCAGACAATCTGATCCTTCACACAAGGGCCATGCACCATCACAGACAGACAGACCGCTTACCCGAATTCGAATGTCACAAAGTTGAATTCCAGGCACAGAAGATGTGTTGCGAGGCGGTAGAACCTGATGATATGACCACACTCACTCGACCGGCCAGGCATTCGGGCCAGTCAGATGAGTCAAGCAAACCCCGACACCACCGCGTCATAAAAAGCTGCCCCTCGTTCCCTCCCTCACTCCATCTACACTCCTTCCTCCCTCTCATATCACCACTTCCTCGAAGTATCAATCACACAAGCTTCTGCTTCTCTCGCTTTTCATTGCATTGTATATCACACCATACTCTGCTGAACAAGACAAGTTTTACTATCTTCTTTCTGAAAGCCAATGAATCGTCTAGCTCAGCTGGTTGTCGTCCATAACTGCAAATACAACACCACCAACCGGCACCGTTTAAAACGTGGAACCTGAATTTATCCATCATCCTCTTTTTGCCCCTAATTTTTTCGTCTTTGGCTATTATACACCGTTTCCTCTTTCTCTTCCTTTTCTTTCTTGCTGTTTTTACAGTTTTGGTTTCTTTTAGCAGACATACGCTTTTTAGGAGAAGAAGAGAGGTCAATTGAGCTATTCATCCTAGCAATCAGCTATCGATATCGCAAACAGGGAAGCTCAACAGCTTAGCTTAGCTTCGCTGTCATCCAACTGTCGTCACCAACCTGCATAACTTCGCCTCCACACTTAAGAACACACCGTAAACAATCCATTTCTCAAAATAAACAGCACACACATCGAATAACTGTTTCAACGAAAAGGATAAATCAAAAGAAAAGAATGTCCAACCCATCCCGCGGCGCCACCGGCAACGCCCTCAGCGACTTTGTCGAACACGTCGCCAACGCCGCTGCAGCCCGTCACCGCACCCGCACAGGCTCGACCTCCACTTCCACCAACCAACCACCCAAACTTGTCGCCACAGCAACCAACAAATCCCTCGAAGAAGCTGTCGACGAGCTCTCCTTCATCGACGATCTAGGGTTGAATACCGATGATGCACCGCGGGTGAAGCTGAAAGATCAGTTGCTTGGTTCCGAACCCGGATTGGAAGTATTGCTCCGCCGGCGGATTGAGGAGGGGAGGGGGGAAGCGTTGTTCGAGATTGGGTATGAAGACAATGGCGACCCGATGGGCTTTTCGAAGGAGGAGTACAAACAAGCTTATGACAATTTTGTGGCTTGTTTGGCCGGGTTGAACGCGCAGTGTGCTGTTTTGCAGACTGTAGATGTTGAAGAGGGTGATAATGGGGATGGGAAGGGGGCGAGGGGAAAGTTGATGGTGAGACAGGTGCCGAGGAGTATGGAGGAGTTGTTGGAGATTAGGGTTGCCGTCGTGGGGAATGGTGAGTTTTTATATTGCAAATATGATTTTGGCGGAGACGGTAGAGCTTGTAGAGAAGTGTAGTATCTAACGGTTTGGGTTTTGGATGTAGTCGATGCTGGAAAGTCTACCATGT
This sequence comes from Dactylellina drechsleri, assembly GCA_036971345.1. Taxonomy (NCBI): domain Eukaryota; kingdom Fungi; phylum Ascomycota; class Orbiliomycetes; order Orbiliales; family Orbiliaceae; genus Dactylellina; species Dactylellina drechsleri. The sequence continues at coordinate 1,541,704 of JAJTUB010000002.1, forward strand.
TGGGAGTCTTGGTTAAAGGACAGCTTGACGACGGACGAGGGAAGGCTCGGGTCAATCTCTTCAGACACAAGCATGAAATTGAGAGCGGGAGAACGTCCAGCGTTGGAATGGAGATTATGGGATTCGACGCCCAGTCTCAGATTGTGAGCAGTCAGGCCGGAAGGAAACTGACATGGGAGGAGATTGGCAAGAAATCAGTACAGCCCCTGCTACGACTATGATTGAATGTTGAGCTGTTGAGCTCGAGGTTGATTGTGCGAAAACTGACATGATGGTATGGATAGGCCAAAGTAATCTCTTTCACCGATCTCGCAGGGCACGAAAAGTACCTGCGCACCACCGTCTTTGGATTGTTGGGAACCTCCCCAGACTACTGTCTGCTCATGGTAGCAGCCAACAACGGGCTGATCGGAATGAGCAAAGAGCACCTCGGGATAGCGGTGGCCCTCAACGTGCCCATCATGGTCGTCATCACCAAAATCGACATGACCCCGCCCAACATTCTCGCCCAAACGGTTAACCAGATCACCAAGATCCTCAAGTCCGGCGGAGCCCGCAAGATCCCCATCTTCATCAAATCCAAAGATGAGGCGATATCTACCGCCACGCACTTTGTCAGCGATCGAATATGCCCAATCTTTCAAGTCTCCAATGTCACCGGGGAGGGACTGGATTTTGTGAGAACATTCTTAAACATCCTACCCTACCACGGCCAGTTTGACCAGAATGCGCCATTCGAGTTTTACGTTAACGACACCTTTTCCGTGCCGTTCGTGGGGACCGTGGTGTCCGGTGTCGTTAAGAGCGGGGTGATCCACACCGGTGACCCTATCCTGATAGGACCGGACAGTCTGGGGAACTTTATCTCCACGCAGATTCGATCGATAGAAAGGAAACGGATCGGAGTACCCGTTGTGACGGCGGGACAGAGTGCGAGTTTCGCGCTGAGGAGGGTACGAAGACGGGATGTGAGGAAAGGGATGGTGGTATTGCCCAAGACTGATGACGCGCCACCGAAGGCTTCCCGACAGTTTGTGGCCGAGGTTATGATTTTGAGTCACGCTACGACTATCAGGAAGAGGTATCAGGCCATGTTGCACGTGGGGCCGGTATCCCAGACTTGCAGCATCATAGATCTCGACCGAGGTATTTATATGATGTCTATGTTTCAAGAGATAAGGTATGGTTTACTAACTTTTGGTATAGAAACCGTACGAACGGGAGATCGAGCGTTAGTAGCGTTTAGATTTGTTCAACGGCCGTAAGTTTTTCATATGGCATGATCAGTTTGAATGATGGATACTAATGGAGATATGGGCAGGGAGTATATCCTTCCCGGAGACAAGCTATTGTTCCGAGAAGGTAGAACGAAAGGTTTAGGGGTTGTAAAGGAGATTGATTTCGATGAAAGCAAACCCTTAAACCCGGCTTTGAAGGCCGAGGATTCACCCATGAGAGATGCGGAGGGGGAGAAGATGATGAAAGAGCAGAAGGCGGAGATGCACGGTGGGGGGAACGGCAAGACGGAGAAGATGAAGTACCAGACGGGTACGACTGCGAGGAAGTAACGTTACGTTACGTTATCGATAGATAATACCGTTCCCCTGGGGTATACATACATGCCGGCATTAATGACTAATGTGGGGAGTTTGCGCACCCTTCTTTGAGTCGAGGTTTTTGTAGACATCGGGGTACGTACGTTCGGGTATACATATTTGTTATGGGCGTGTGGAATGAGCGTTTCACAGCTGGCATTCTTTTTTGATTTTTTTTTTTTCTTTTACGATCATTTTGTTTTATAGTATTATGAGAGCGATTGGCGATTCTTATTCTTTTTATTTTGGGAGAGGGGGAGGTATGGAAAATTAAAAGAAATGAATTTAAGAAGGCGTTCATGATTTCAATTACAATGCTACTTTTGGGTGGACTGTGTCCATTGTTGAAGCCTCCTTTGTCACGATTTGACGTGATTTCCACAAATTGATGGACGGGTTGATTTTCCATACTACTGGAGTAGTCATACATCGATTGAAGATCTTTGGAAAGCTGAGTCATACGAGATGAATCCGAAAATGTATACGGGTATCTATGGGATGTTGATCAAGTTGTCAGGGTGACAATGGGAGGCAGGGAATGTAAAGTGAAATAAAAAGTAGGAGCCGGAAGCGGACGGGCAATGGCCGGGTGTGGTTATAAGTTATGAGGAGTTCCGGAGGGGAGAGGATATGATCACGATGCCAGGAGTAGTAATGATATCGAAGTCCCTTTCCCTTCCGCTGTCCACTGTATGTATGAGAGGACGGATGTAGAGATCACAAAGTCGCGTGTCACGTGATTGACAGGAGAAGGTAGTCGTTCACGTCTGATTCAGGCCAAATCACTTTTAAAAAAACAAAGAATCCGAGAAAAAAAAAAATTAAAATAAAATAATAATGAGACGGACGCGGTGTTTTGGGAAAACAGAGGAGTCGCGTAAAGTGAAGGGGGAAGTCATGTTGGTGTTTGATTGAAAGGAGGCCGGGCCCCCTGTCAGGATTCGATCTGATAATGACTGATAATGCACGCCCAGGATGAGACTACACCCGATCCGGCGAATGAGACCGGGTTGTTCAGCTGCGCGATGGCGTCCACCTGCATTCTTTGGTCTCCCCGTTCGTCGCGATGGCAATAACACACTCTCTCTCATCTCCGCCGGGTTACCACGGGGTAATATTATATCACACATCTCACCACTCACACACACGCGTAAAGGAGTATTATGAGGGAGAGTTTGCATTCTTCTCGTTCTTCTTGTTCTCTTTGACCACCGCGTCTTGTTGGAAGGCCCGTCGCGTCTTCCCAGCCAGGCTCTTTTGCCTCCGAGACAACCTCAACACGCTTTTCGTGACTGACGCAAAACAAATAGCAAATTTTTATAAAACGACCAACCTCATCTCTTCGCTCCTCTCTCCCTCCCATCTCCCTCATCACACCTTCAATCAATCAATCACATCTCCAATAACGGAAGCTAATCAATACTTGATCATCTTGCATCTTGCATCTACTCATCTTCCCTTTACCCTCGTTGACCAAGCAAATAATACCATAATTCGCAATGTCTGAAATCATGCCAGAAACACGACAGGCCATCGCTGCCTTCAACGCCCTTAAAATCAAAGACACAAAGGAATCCGTCGATGCTTCGTTAAAGAAGTCCGTCGCCGTCGTTCCTGCCAAGGCCGAACCCGATGCCCCAACCTTCAATAACCTCCTTCCAGAGGAAGCCGACGAGCCAATCCTCGTCGAGAACAAGAAGCGTTTCGTTCTATTCCCCATCAAGTACCATGAGGTTAGTCACATGATATCTTCCAATCACATATCCCAAAACAGAAAGCTAATTGAAATTTTAATAGGTCTGGCAAATGTACAAGAAGGCTGAAGCCTCCTTCTGGACAGCCGAGGAAATCGATCTCTCTAAGGATCTTCACGACTGGCACAACCGTCTCAACGATGACGAGCGATACTTCATCTCTCACGTCCTCGCCTTCTTTGCCGCCTCTGACGGTATCGTCAACGAGAACCTCGTCCAGAGATTCAGCAATGAAGTCCAAATCCCGGAAGCCCGATGCTTCTACGGTTTCCAAATCATGATGGAAAACATCCACTCGGAAACTTACTCCCTCCTCATAGATACCTACATCAAGGACAACAGCCAGCGAACCTACCTCTTCGACGCCATTGACACCATCCCCTGTATCAAGAAGAAGGCCGACTGGGCCATCCGTTGGATCGAGGATGACAAGTCCACCTTTGCCCAGCGATTGGTCGCGTTTGCCGCCGTCGAGGGTATCTTCTTCTCCGGCTCCTTCGCCGCCATCTTTTGGCTCAAGAAGCGTGGTCTCATGGCCGGTCTCACCTTCTCCAACGAACTCATCTCTCGTGACGAAGGTCTCCACACCGACTTTGCCTGTCTCCTGTTCAGCCACTTGAACAACCGACCCAGCAAGGCTGCCGTCGAAGCCGTCATCACCGAGGCTGTCACCATCGAACAAGAATTCTTGACCGAGGCTCTCCCCTGTCCTCTCCTCGGCATCAACGCCAAGTTGATGAAGCAGTACATTGAATTCGTTGCCGATAGACTTCTTGTCGCTCTCGGTAACCCCAAGGTGTACCACTCCACCAACCCATTCGACTTCATGGAAACCATCTCCCTCGCTGGCAAGACCAACTTCTTCGAGAAGCGTGTGAGTGATTACCAGAAGGCCGGTGTGATGGCCAAGACCCAGCAGAAGGCCGAAGCTGCTGCTGCTCCATCCAACGGCAGCAGCAATACTGCCGAGCAGCAGAACACAAACATGGCGGGTATCTCTTTCGATGATGACTTTTAAACGCCTGGTTGTGTTTTTTCTGTCGGTTTTTGGTTTGTTTTTAAGCGTTAAACCGGGGTAGGGTATATAATGGATTGCTTTGCTTCGGGTAAATATATTTTTACTTAATGTCTTTTTATGGATCGGGTATGGCTGTATCTTGGTAGGGATTATGGAGTGCTATTGGCGTTTTTGTATCTGGGATGCTTTTTGTATTTTTATTTTTATTTGTTGAAGTGTGCATTTATGGAGCACGGTTATTAAACTTGAACACTCGGGTGTTCTGAACTATATCAACGTATAACATAATTCGAAAAAAACATTCTAGCATTGTTTGATTTTTGTTGTATTTCTATCGAATCTCTCCTTGGTGCGAGATGTCATAAATGAAAATGAAAAAAACATTTTATATGAAATTGTTCCTTTCTTAGTGATGTCTATTTCTTCTGGGATTGCCTGTGTTTCCCGTGAATACCAATAATGCAATCAATACGAAGGCTTGTAATAAAAGTTACTATAGAAATCTTGGCATTTCTATAGTAACTTTTATTACAAGCCTTTGTACAGCTTTGTACAATTACGGTTCTGATCAAATTTGCCATTATATCCCGTTAGTACCGGCTTGTGGTTTAAACTGATATCATACACACTGTATTTATCATTTTATTCAATGCTGGGATTCTAGTTTGGATATACTTGTGATGTTAAAAATCACTGACCGTACTCAACACAAGCTAGTGTTACCAAGACTATAACCCTACTAGTCTCGAAAACTCACCCCTGCGAATAAATAAATAGGGTTTAGTTAAGATTGTACAAATTGAACGGTATAGCTAGATACATCATTATACAATACCATCCGGTTATTATTGCCTGATTAGTTACAGCCGGCTTTCTATTTCAGTGGACTGTGAGATGTATGCGGCGGCTAGCACACTAAAAATCTGTTGAAAGTTTGATATTGGAAGTTATTTTTTTTTTTTTAAGTTTAATTTATCCAAAAATTCTATTATTTTGGTATAATATTGTTGTACTTGGTATATCAAAGAAAAGAAAAAAAGGCATATCAACGAGTTATATACAATACAGCACATACAGTATAATGTATTCACGCATTGGTACAAAATGTGTACAGTTTAGAGTGCGCACAGTATGATACGCAGACCTGACCATTTTGAGGGACTTGAGAAGCCGCTATTAGGTGGGTTCGACCAAGAAATGGTCATGTTATTTGGTCCGAAAGGTCTTTCTAGTTTTCGACACGGAAAGTCAATTGATACGGGGATGGAGGGAAATTGGGCCAATAGATAGAAACTACGAAAACTTGACATACTACAGAGAATCAGCTGATTGGTTTGATATGTTTGTTTAGTCGGGGTGGTCTTTGAAAAGTTAGTATCGAGGCTAGTTATACCTTGTTCGTCGAGGTGGTAAGGGATTTAAAAGTGGGTTATGGTATGTGCTATGTATGGTATAAATGGCGCATCAAAAGCAGGACTTGTAAAGCTAATTTCTAAATGTAATACCGAGTTTGAAAGATGGCGCCCAATGATGTTTGCACTGGTTTGGAGGATTTTCTAATAAAAATCCGATATATCTGGAAAGCGAACTACAAGTCTTGAAATTCGAGGCAAGGTTTTGATCTATATAGCTCCATCCGCATGATATGAGAGCTCTGTTGCTAGAATTTGGTTTCTCGGAAATACAGGTATCACGAGATACTAGAATAGTGCCGTTATTTTTTATTTATTTTGACATCCTGTTTAATCAAGTGGTTTTACGCAACCAGCCTGTGAGACTCGAGACTAGGAACGGGACCGCATCGGTCCCAAACCTACTAGGTCTGTAGCGCTTGAGTTGAAATAATATTAATCAATTTGTGTAAATCTCAACGGAGGACCGATTTGCCGTTCAATCTTCATATAATCAAGAAACGAGATCTGGACAGTCTGACGAGGCCAACATAGATCACAGTTGCAGAATCATTTCCCACCTTCTAGCTTCTCCACATAGCCTTGAGCTTAGAAGATCTAACCCACAGTAGAAAGCTGGTCTGTAAGCTTCATTGAATTCGTATGGAAACATATCAGGAAAATATTTCCGCGCCCCAGCAGGATTGACAAAAATCCACTGCCCAAAGACCTCCAACAATTCAAAATGTAAATCGAAAGATAAGCGAGGATTTTTCAATACGCCAGTGTAATGCCTATCTAGGCGCTTTAACGATTCTCAAGTAAGTATATCATCAAATACAAACCCGATTTCGGCCGACGGGATCATAGATCTTTGAAAGAGAAATTTCAACCGAACACTCGAGAGCTTGATAGTACTACCCCAGACTATGCTAGGAAGCCAGGTGTCACAAGATCCTAGCGCAGTACCATATCACTATGGGTCCACGTGTGTTTAACTATCCTGATTCGAATATTCGCAAGGGTGCAAAGTCCCGAACAGTCGAATTCCTATAATTCCAAACAGAATCTACCGCACGCTCTATGCATTTGTTAAATTAATATACATCGGGGTACTATCCATTAGGTAATATTACCGATCCATTCGGATGAGATATTGATGGTTCCGTAATGTCTTGCAGCTTCGCTACACCCACCTTCACCCAGCTCCAAGCCCTAGTCCCTTTAGCCCTTCGAAACACATATGATCAAAGAGCAGCAATGGCTAACCATCCATATAGCCAAACCCATGAGCTCCACTTTGAGAAAAAAATCCCCTAATGACTAGTTTCGTTTCCTGCCGTCTGGCCATGCGAAAGCTTATATATCCACCTTGCAAGCTTGGATTTTCATTCCCCAGCCAATCTCGATTATTTCCCGAATCGAGGTACCGTATTACCCACTTGAATTATGTACTATATTATCTAGCTATTTCAGCTTCCCCCCCAGCTTCAAGGACCCCGCTCATTCTCATTCGGTATTAAGATTACTCGCTTAATTTAGCTTAATGAGGAGTAGCTATTACCCCCCAACCGCATATATAGAGATGCACCCCGGCTAATATCAATTTTCCTACATCTGCATAAGTATCAAACACTAGCTACTACATGTATGTCATTATTATTATACCGATACCGCTCGCTCACACATATTTCTGTAGCTGCATCGTATTGAATGTACGTATTTGTAAACTGCAAGAGGGAGAGAGAGAGCAGGAGGATATGGCTGGCCCGTTAACCGCACATTGTGGCGTATTTTCTTTCGGCGAATTCGGAATCCAAGGCCGCCTAGGTTGAAAGTTCTTAAGGATTCGAGCTCGGGGATTTTTTATTCAATATCTCCGAATTGGCTTAAAAGTTGTATTATAGAGATTTCTTATAGAGAATTATTAGCTAAAGGGTTTTAGGGAGGAGAGTTAGTTGGTTAGGGTTTCGCCTGGAGCGCCAATGTTGGTTATGCCTGCCGAAATTCTCATGGTTGTTTGGATTTCTTACAGACGATGAATTGGCCGAATAACGGTATGCATTGCACATGTGAATATACTAGCTAGCATACTTGAGCTCTCGAGGTTGAGTTGACGGATGAATAGGACAGTTTGCTATACGCTAGACATAGGAACGAAACGACAGTTATGAAAATACCGGTACAGTATAGAATTCTAAAGTTGGAGTATAAAAAGGGCAGGCTGAGGACGGTTTATCCTATACTTCTTATTCCATATTCCTATTCATATCCATCAACTACCATATACTTTCCAAGTACTACACCTCAACACAAACCTCATCTATATCAATATTTTCAATTAAAATATTCCAACAATGAAGTTCCTCGCCACTCTCGCCCTCCTCACCGCCGTCTCCGCAACCCCAATTCTCGACTCCTCCATCGATGTAGTAGCCCCAGAGGAAACTGAACTCGAACGCCGCTGCTTCGGATCCTGGGAACCCATCGGCTGCTATTCTGTCGGCGCATCCGGCCAATTCGCCAGCACCACATCCTCCCAATCCGGTGGCGGCGCATGGACATGGTGTACCACCTGGTGCAGTATCAATGCCCCAGCCGCGACGTACGCCAATCTCAACAGTCAGGTTACACCCTACGGTATCAGCAGCGTTTGCGATTGCGGTACCGGACCATCGACGGGGACTTCGTATACCCCGTCCAGTCAATGTATTAATCCGTGCGCGCATTCACCTTATACGGTTGCGCAGTGTCAGGATGGTAGCTGCAATTGCGGTGGACCGAGAGCGTATACTCTTTTCCAGAAGGTGCAGATTTGCAAATAGATTTGATTAGATGTTGAGCAGGTTTACAAGGTGGAGAAGTTGAAAGATTGGGTTAATAGTTTGGGAAGAGGAGTTTGAAATGTTGTAGATAAATCATATATACCTTGGGATTGTGGATGTGGAAATTGTGGATGTGGAATTTATATATATGGGGAAGGATACTGCTAGTCGAGGTTACTTTCTCTTTGATTTGAATCATATAATAGTCATATTACGATTTCAATCCGGTATCTTCATGGGTTGACATTTTATCGAGCTGTAGAATGCAAATATAATAATAATAATACCAAGTGAAGTAGCTCCGGCACCCAAACTCCAAAACCCACAAGATCGTAATTAATGCTCTATTGCTACCCGACATCGATTGACACAATTCCACCTCGTGTGATCCTGCAGTCCAGCCGCAGCCTGCAGTGTACAAAACTCCCTCAACGCCAAAACTTCAACAGTACGCATCTTTTCCCTTTCCGACCTTACCTTCAAAAGCTCCCAATACTGAAGTCTAGCCAGCCGCTGCATTCTCCGCTTCTTTCGCCTCATCTCCCGCCTTTCATGAATGGTATCACAGAGCAACATATCCCGCTCGGATTCAGCATATGGTGGACCGGGTTCGATATTGGGTATATTCGGTAGAGGCTCCATATCCACCTCCCAAAGTTCCTCAATGATATCTTCGTGCCCATTTATACCCAACCCGCACTCCTCCACCGACTGGATCGCCAACAGTAAAAGCAGCCGTATCGTGAAATTCGCATCGTTCCCAACACAATATAACATATCAACCGGACACTCAAAATAGCCCAAAAAGACTGCCGAGACTGTAACACACACCCTCTATCGAGCCGAATAGCTGTTTTGCAATCATCTCGGTATCCAAGACCCCCACAATTGACGGATAAGTTTTGATCTTCGGGTTCAAACTGAATAATGCGCGTAAATCACCGCTGATATGATGACCGACGAGGATGATTTTACGGTCTGTTGGGATCATAGCCTCGATTATCGATAAGAATTTGTGTTTGAGCGTTATGGTTGATTTACCGAAGAGATAACGCGCGGATGTTTTAAGGCAGTATGCTGGGCTTCCGACGATATAGTTGCGCGTGGATATTGTGGCATCCTCGTTGATACTGATCTCCTTCATAGCAGAGTTAACTTGTTGATCAAGGTATAGATAGCGGGTGTGTCATACCAGCATGTATATATAGTATATGGGGAAGATGTATTGGGGATGTGGTTATTTCATCCCTTCCTCGCTTCGACGTATCTCGAGATATTTTCTAAAACATGACGTTGGCACACGTGGTCGATCAATAATAGATCGTCCAGCTGCTCGAGCGATTCGTAGCATGTGTTCAACGTGTTTCATACACGTGGGTAGGAACGTTATATGTAGATCTGCGAATACCAGTGATCGTCTATAGTATAATATAATGACGATAAGTATCACAGTGTATGCGTGAGTGTTGAAGAAACTTCGCATTCTCCCTTTTTTTAACAGAATTTTATAATACGAATTTAGTCTTGAATCATACGAATGGTAAAACGACTGCTATATAATTTTCGTAAACGCAGGCAAGTGTGACAGGCCAGTGTAGTGTTGCGTCTCTAAACGGCAAAGAAGGTGTAAAGTGTGTTGTATCTGTTGTATTTTGCGCGGTGCAACGTCTTTGCTCGATTTCTAATTAGCTTAATTGCGAAGCTGAAAAAATACACCAACCCCATTCATTTTCAAAATCTGCAGTCTCATATCCTAGTCTAGGCCAATATCCGATTTTGTTTACCACCCTCAAAAAATCGAAAAGGGAATTCGAAACTCTCGTCTCGACTTCTCGCAAATCGAATCCGCCAACCCTGTAAAAGTGCAACGATCCTGCATGAAATTATTTCCACCACCCAATGACACGCGCAGAGCAACAGCAGCCGTCCACAGCTTCCAGCACCCAACAGTAGGGAAACCATGCCTCCCCTCGTCCACGTTTTACAATAACAAGGCTTGGGTTCCTTTTCACAAAAGAACAACGAGGAGAAAAGAGATCCCAAGAAAAAAAAAAGGTTCTAATTGCATCAATTGAAACAAAAGCGTTCGCATGCAGCCCACGGTTTAGCCTAAGCTCAGCTTCAGCTCTAGTAAACTAAGATAATTATATAAAAACCAATAATAGAAAAATAAAACTAAAAAGACTCGCGTGACACTTCAAAAACTCCGGCTTGAATATTTAAAACAAATCCTCCGGAATGTTATAAAAAAATCGTCAACTCGACCCCGAAGGTAAGACGGTTACCCGTTTGAAACGTCGCCGGTGCATAAGTGTTCGGGTCCGGTTACGTTACCAGGTTCGCACACTCGTCATGCGAGCTCGACTGGCAGACGTCACAAAGTACAAAAAGAGTCAATCTAGAATTCAATATAATAATTTTTTAAATTTTTATTTCAAAAAAGAAAAGCAAATTGGTATAATACTAACTACCACAAAAAACCAAAATTAGGACCCACCGATCAAAATATCGAGACCAGGATACACACATGCTAGCAAAACAAAACGAAATTTCTTTTATAGATCAAACGAAAAGTGAGAATCAATATTGCCATCCTGGTAGTCATTTTGACTTCCAAATTGTGAATTTTTAAAAAGAGATTCCTTTCCAATACTCTCGGAAAGGAAGAAACGGTATGCAATGTGAGGTGTGAAATATATATATAATATCGATTGATTGATCGAGGTTCGGCCGATCAATCAAATGAGATGACATGCACGAATTCGGTAAGAAAAGGAAGCAAACCTGATGATACTAGTTGGATGAGAGGCTTTCGCAAACAATACAACCTACATGATAATTGAAAATACTAATATAAAAGAGAAGCTCGCTAAATGAGGGTCAAGAAAAAGAAAAAGGAACATATGATGACTCGAAACGGAAACCAATGCTGATTACAAAGCCAGGAAGGGATTTGGTACAAAAGGTTTGGTGGGAGAACAGAGGTTGACGAGTTATTCATTAAGAAAAGCAGTGTGGTTTTTTTTCGATTCTTCGACAGTAGCTTCGTCGTAGAACGGGTGGGGGGAAGTATGGAGGAAAGGGTAGGTAGCAAATGTGAAAAGCCTTAAGCCGCTAGAACCGGTAGAATATGCTATATGTTTTTGATTTCGCCAGGAAGTAGAAAACACCGAAAAGACCCAGGTATTATTTGGAAAGGAAGAAAAAAAGGAGGAAAAATTTTGGATGCGCTTCAAAAGAAAAATTAAACAAAAAGTGTCGTAATCGTCGTATCATAGTACACACTCCTAGATTTCGTATACGAAACTAGGGCGAAAAGAGGGGTGAGAGGATATCAGAGCCCATGATTTACTGCTGAGCAGCTACAACGCACCAGTGGCGATGGTACACCCAAGCGTTCTTCTGGCAGTCCTTGCTGCAGTACTTGGTTCGTCTGCACCTTCTGCACTTGGCAAACTGGCGGGTATATTCTTCCCACTTGCCGCACTGGAAATATGCGCATTGTCTGATGCCTCCTCTCGAATCATCCTTCCTGCAAAGATTTCGCATAACGACACCGGCCCAGTATTGCATATCCTGAGCGTGATGTCGAACCGTGAATTTTTCGACGAGAGGGAAGATGTTGAAATCATCAGGAACTAGATATTCTTCAACTGGAGGTTCTGGGGCCTTTACGGGTGTCTTTCCATCAGCTTCATCGAGTAGGTGGATTTCGGAGTTGATGGAAAGGTTAGGGACTAAGTGGGATTTCTGGAAGTAAGTTCGGAGATAGGTATACTTGGATACGTAGGCCAGGAGCTGTAAAGACATGAGCACGTCGTCTTCGCGGGGCATTGACGGGAGGACGATTTGTTGGGACGAGGGGTTATTCGGTACCAATCCGGAAAGCTGGGTAGGAGGCTGGATGGTCATGGGGCTGGGATTTGTGCGGTTTATTAATTGGGAGAAACCTGGGGTTTCATTAGCGTTATTGGACGGATCCATGAGGCTGCCGTCGATAGGCGATCTGTGAGTGATATTAAATGTTTCAGCCTCCTGCCCGTCAGCACCAGCCTGCGGTTCCATTGACATCGGGGTATCATCAGTTTCAACTAAGGGGTCGGTTGGGCGGATCGAGATGGCACCGGATTGAATGTCTACGATGGGCTCAGCTCCGCTATCAACACCTCCGGATGTGTTCGATGCGACTTCGTCAGTGTTTGCTTCGATTTCGTCAGATTCATCAGACATCGACCGGGAGTGTCTGATGGACGGTCTGTTGCTAGACCTCGGCAGGCGCGTTGTTCCTATGGAAAGAGATGTGAGAGGATTCGGGGTGGTCGGTGACTCGGGTTGAGAAGCTGTTCCCTGAACGCCAAAGAGCATCGACGGCAGTCTATCAGCGTCCCGAACCGGTCGAAATCCGAATGTCTCGGACATGTCAGCGACTTGTGAGGCATTTGAGCCTCCAACAAAACTCTGGTTAGCCGTGGTTGGGGCGATGGATGTGATCTGAGGAAAGTTTGCATGGTATCTTAGCTCCGAAACACTCCGGTGGTGATGCGGACGGAGAGGTCGGTCGGCCGTGATTGTCGGAGCGGTCAGGGGTACGGAAGAATCCGAGTTTAAAGTGGCATGATCGTGTAGAGCGTTCGGGAAAGGTACGGGGATTTCGATGGACGGCGGCGGCGGTTGCCTGCGAGCAGCTCGCTCGCCCGCCGTCGCCGTCGAAGTCGAAGCAGAGCGATCGGACGACCTCTCGAAATACGAAGATGACGAAGCCCTAGCCTCTCGCGGTCTCAAAGATGGCGCCGTATTGTGATTATGGCCACCGGCGCCCAGACTCCTCTTGACGTTGGACTCGTTCCGGATACGATACCGGTCGGTGACTTGGATGTAGTTATCCAATATCGAGGCGATAACAGGTACCATGTCAGCCTCGACGACTCTTTTTCTGACCTCTTCGGAGCCCCTAACTCCGATATTTACAACACACTGGAAAGCGAGATTCCACTTCCACATGTTCATCAGGTCTTTACTGCGACCCTCCTTGAGGATGCAGACGAGTCTTTCGACGCCGCCATCGACTGTTAGGATGTCACGGATTCGAGCAGAGGAGGTTGTGAGGTAGGCGAGGTGGTTTAGCGAGTTGATTAGGGGTAATGTCGAGGTACAGTCGAGAGCACGACGATCATAGAGGGCGGTTGTGATTCCGACGGAGGCCTTGTTGACATTCGGGATACTAAAATTGACTTCTCTCATGATTTCATGTACAGCTGATAGCGATTAGGTGAATGTGAGAGTGTTGAAAAGAGAGCGAAGGTGAGAGTGAGTAGAGAGAGGAAAAGGAACGAGGATAAGGGAGGCTAAAGGGAACGAAGCGGAGAAAAATATCTCTCGGGTGGCCAAAAGTCCAAAAAATCCAAAATTCTTCCCCAAGCAGTAAAATGAAAAAAAGAAGAAAAGAGAAGAGAAAAGGGCCCTGTTGATTCTCAAAAGGTATGCATCCAGAAAAATAAATGTATCACCAGAACGTCGCCAGCTATTAAAGCGCAAAGGACGGGGTTTTGGTGATGTTGACAGTGATGTTGGTGATGGTGTTGATGGGGGAAAAGGAGGTTGTTGGGTATGACTGATTGATTGACTGGCCGAAGGACGGGAAGGAGAAAACTCTCAAGGGGAAAAAACGTGACCGAATCAGATTTGATTTGATCGATTTGATTGATTGTCCTGTCAAAAAAAAAAAAAAAAAAAAAAAGAGTGAGCTCCGGTTAGGTTTGGCCTCGTTTTTAAAAATTTTCTTGTTATTTCCTCTCAGCTTCGGTTTTAATAAAAATAAAATATATTAGAAATAATACTAGAGTGATAACAGTGAAAAGAAAAAAGAAAACGAGAAATATATAAATAAGATTAGAGTTTAGAGGGGAATTAACAATGCTAATAGAGGATATGGTGAAGGGGGGATATGGTATCAAGCTCCAGTTGGTTGGTGATATTTAGATGATTGAATTGATTAGAAAGAAGGCAAGAAGAGAAAGGAAGATGACTCGGTTGGTTCTAGGAGAGAAGAGAAGCAGGAGGCCAACCGCCGGAAGGGATTTAATTAAGTATTGTTATTACTAAAATAATTAGACAGAAAAGGGAGCATATAACATGTAACTCGGTCCGCTGGAACAAGCAGGCAAGCCAGCAGCAGTAGTCGCAGCAGCGAGAGGGGGCGGCTGTCCGGTTCCAAATAGCACTGTTGTAACAGGATAGCTCCTCCCGAGGAGAAGGCAAGTGAAAGAGAGGAAAGAACGAGCGAGCGAGTGTGTGCACTCGCTCACTCTTTCCCAGCAACAATACCGTCTTCGTACCTTTTGTCTCAAATCTTTCGAATTGGGTCAAACCCTCGGAACAATCGTGACAATGACAATGTTGATGGTGGTTGTGGTGATGACTGTTGGTGGTGGGAAGAAGGAGTGAATGAGGAGAAGAAGGGAGTGCGTGTATAGCAGACGCAGCTTCGAACAAATATAAAATAAGAATTGCAACAAACAACAACGACAACAAGCTGTCCTGCTTTGCTTGCTTGCCTGCTGAGGAATTAACCTATTTCATCGCAGCTTCGAAATGCAGCAGTTTAATCTTTTTTTTTTTTTCCTTTCGCTCCACTGCGATCTGTCGGTCGGCTGCTTCTGGGCTGGCTTGGGCTGGCTGGGGGTTGGTTTGGGTTTGGGATGCTTGGCCAATCGCACGGGTTAAAGTGATGAGCAATCCAATCAACCTCACCGCCAAAGCTCCACCCCAAATATGCACCGTTCTCACTCTTCCCGTTCCTTCCTTCCTTCTTCAAGTGTAAATTACACTCGAGCTATTCTTTCTTGCCTGTCGTGGACACTCAAGCGACGGGATAGCTGTCCCCTTTGATGTTATATTTTTATAATATCACGACGGGGTGCGAGCGAATACCGCAGAATTCCCCAGAAAAGAACACTTCAAAACAATGGATGAACGTCCGTGCCACAGAAGAAAATAGAGAACAGACCCGTTCCAGCTGAATATGAACTAACGGACTGACTGACAGAAAAGATAAAAAAAAAAAAGAGCACGATGACGAGACTCCCTGCAACCAGTTGTTCCAATGCGTGATTTTTCCCGCTAAGCAGATTTCATAATGCACACTTACTTTTTTTTTCTCTTGTCTGCTTTCCTTCTTCAATCGCCTTTTCGCTTGGCACATACCTTCTCCTTGTTGGCCTAGCGGTATTATGACATTCGAGAAGCTCCTGTATGCTGTATGCTTGTTTGCAGGGCAGGCAAACTCGACCGGAGCGCTCTTTTTTTAATCACTTCTCTTCGGATGGCTTCCGTCGCAAAATATAAAAAATATGTATCGAAAAACGCTGCTGAGGGGGCGAAGATAACAAGAACCTCTTAAAGAAGTTACTCGATAATGGAACTTCCTATAACTATCTACCCGTTTGGCGGAAGGTTGTATACGGATATTCAAATCTGGGTATCGATTGCGGAGGTCTCGCCTGCGGTGCAAAAAGGTAAAGCGGAAAGTCTTTTGCCTGCCGACCGAGGGAAGTCGAAGCTAGTATGCTTTTATTCTATTTATTTAGATCGCATATGCGCCTGAATTCTTGTTTTCTTCTATATCCTTTCAAACAAAGTAGGAATAAGAAAGAGTTTGGTGAAGACGCCAGAGGTTGTAGTGTAAAAATAGAGACACCGAGTGGTGGTGGTATGCAGCTGTCATGAAAAGTCATGCACCTCGAAAGTGTGTGATATGCGTCCAGCTTTTAAGCTTTTTAACGTTTAGGAACATTCATTCAAGAGGAGGGCGCCCAAGTGAGGCTTGCCGCTTTCGAGTTGACAAAATCAAGCCTATCATATTTTTTCATTTTCATGATTCTCTCTACATAGGAATGGCCGGTATTCAAGTTCTGATCTTGTCTGGCCCACCAGGACCCGCACGCTACCAAAACCGTCCTCGGAGCTGGGGCAGCTGGCACGTAAAACGGAGCTGGACCCCAAAAATATTTCCAAAACATGTGGACTCCGGATAAAGATTCGTTCGTGCCTCAGAAGCAAGAGTAAAGGTTCCCACTTGGGAGGAGAAAGGGGGTTGCCATTCGGATTAAAGCAGGAGGTGGAAAAGACCCCAAGACACGGAACGGGTTAGACGCACGAGACGCTTAAAGTGAACCCACCTCTCCCCCAGCCGACTGATGATGTGAATGGACCTTCAAAGGTCAATAGTCAGCTGTACCTTCCTCGCGCTATGTGTGGCGGTTCGACTGGAATTTCAGCTGGATAGGGATGGATCAAGGGCCGCTAAAGGGCTTAAGGTGTCCCCAAAGGGAAACATCCAACATCGGCAATTCCACACCACTTTGGATCGATCGAACGCGAACCCGGACCCAATGGTACGTTAAACTCGCTGCTGCGAAAGCGGAACATGCGATGCTCCATTCCTGTTGTCCTATCACGTATTTCTCTAGCTTGTGCTGATGGGTATTTTGCCCTCCAGGCACTTCTTCAAGATCCCAATTTCAAAATTTTGCGGGTCTCCATAATTCAAAACTCGGGAACGAGTTTCTCCAAGAAACCTCCAAACTCTATCGTCTTCGCTTTAGCGACAACTTATAGGCAACCCTTTGCCAGGCGGTGGATGCGTTTGCCTGATAAGCACACACGATTCGCGAGCATGGGAGATTAGTCCCGTCGCCACCATCGTCTGCCTCTGACATATATGCACACGCGAGTGAAATAAATATACAATAGTGATATTCATTCTCTCTGACAGGTTTGGTAGTAAACAGACGGCGTGATGTGATGCTTTTCTAATCTGCACTACCAGGACATGCGACCTGAAGCCCACCATGCTGGATTCATCTCCAAGCACGCGGGATTTTTTTGCCAGGCCTTCTACAGTGCAATCTAGCCAAACACAGAGGAACATATACACAACCAGGGTTTGACAATGAAATACTTGTTCAGAGTGGTTGACCTTGCTTAAATCCTCGACCTGGAACCCGGTGAAGTTAACTTCCCGTACCCAGGTGAAGGCAAAGTTAGAGTTATCATCAGTTAACAAAAAAAATTAATAAAAAATAAATAAAAAATAACAAAAATAAAAAACAAATATGGGTATTTTAGATCTCGAGAATTTGGTTTAGCAGTTCAGCTCTCTATCAGTATGGAATGCCACAAAAGCAATACAGTAATGTGAACACTCACCAGACACACAGGGACGAGAGAGCAAGCTCGGGTGGCTTTGCTCTGGATTGGGCACAAGATACCAAGAAACCTTAGATATGGAGGTATTAGACCTTGCACAAACTGTGACCTGATTATTGCCCGAACAAGCGAGTGGAATGCGGAGAGGAACCACCACTCCTCGGCTTCGCGGCTAGCCAACACGTCAATAAAGAAAAGTCAACGGCGGAGGATATCGAGCCGAAATTGCAAAAGCAAAACGTACGTGTTTCCAATCCCTCTTGCGAACCAGGTTGGTGAAAATTCTCAAAGGCTGGTGTCATGTAGATATGTATTTTGAACGGGATTGTTTTGCGCCTGCTGACTTTTGATATTTTGGCATATACTCAGTCACTGAAAATCGTATCTTAAGGGAAAAAGCAAAATTCAAACAGCTCGTTACAGCGCGCGAGCGATAACCTTATACTACATAGAAAACATTTCTATACGCTTTATTTTTCACAAAACTTTGCGACGGAAACAAAAATTCGATTGGTGGCATACAGCGAAATATAGATCCGCATAAAAAAGTAACCGTGATATCATTGTTGAAACCTAGAAGCACCATTGATATACGGTAACATTACCCAAAAACACCTAAGCATTATCGAATTCCCAAATATAATACCCTTTTCAGTGTTTTCCATAACATTGTCCACACATACGAGAAATATGCGCGTCGCATAGCTCTTAATTCAAGAAAATGCGCCAAGGATACTCAAGCTCGAATGCGTATCTTCAGCCCAAAGAATCCTGGGTCATCTTTCGCTATCGTATAATCCATGCATTCCTTGCATAAAATACCACATTTTTTCGAATTTAAAACCAAGAAAAAGAGAATCGGGTATCACCGCTTCTTGAGCCCTCGTTGTCCACCATCACCGCGCATGTGTACATTTATATGCGTAAATCTCAACCAATTGAGGTATCACAAAAGATAAACCAAGGAACACCTGACTATATTTGAGAGCCCCCTTTTGTAAAATTTCAGCCATTGGTGGATCATCGTGGAGATATGCGAAGGATGTTCGAAGAGATCTTGAGTCCAACAAAGCAAATATTTCCAAAGAATGTGGAATTGAGACCGGCCTATGTGTTATGTATGCTAGCTATGCCTGTAGACCAGACCAGTCGACCAGAGCTCGACCGCTAGCGTTTAGACAAACTAAAATATGTTTAAATATTTATCGGACCTGAGCATGCATGCCTAGACTTTTTTGTACCATGCGGCGCAGCCAAAAATAGTGCTATCCAAAGGTACACCTATATCCTGAACATGTGGACAACATTCCAGTCTTCGGCTCATAGCTTGATGCCCAGAGGCTAGAATGCATCTTAGAAAAGAAACTCCACGAGTTGAGAATGTCCCTTTTGCTCACCTGGCGCTTTTTCCCCCCAGCTGCATCAGTATAACGTGTGAATGATGGTGTGTGTGTGGTGTTGACGTGTGGTCCGGACTGCAAATCAATAGACTCTAAGATGTATAGTCTGTCTACCTAAGCGGTTTCCATCGATTCAGTTACCACCGTAGGCATCTGTTAAGGATACCCGCCTCAGACTAGGCCAATTGCGGTGGAATTTTGGCTTCGGGATTTTTCTAAAATCTGACGTTTTTAATGGCTTTGTGCTGCGTGGGCCGGCTGAGAGCTAACGTTCCTGGATAGCAAGCGGCGTTGATGTCATGATGCGGCCAGGAACAACATAGGTCGAATTCGAGGTTCGCATCACGGTGCATCTGATATTGATAGGCTTTCCGTATGCGCCGATGTTGCATACCTCGTTAGTATAATACCAACCAACGTTTCTTATTTTTATCCACTTTTTAGTTTATTTATTCTTTTGGATGAACAGGCTAGCTGCAAATTCGGAACTGTTGCATCATACCTCGAGCTAAGCTTCTGTTAAACACTCAAATAAACAGGATGCCTTGCTGGATGGCTTAGCTTAGATAAATTAGTTGGGGGAGCTGGTAGCTAACCGGCTGAGGGTTTCCAGGCTGCCAAAATACACGAAAATAAGTGAAGGGAAGGTCTATAGACGGTCTAGATAGCCGATTTCAGCGGTTATTTCGTCAACACTTTTTGCTGCTATTTTTTTATCTTCTTGAGCGAATGAGTCAAATAGATGTCATAAATGCATAGTTGAGAACTGGGGAGCATGCCTCGAGTTGGAGCTGGACCATGTCACCGAATTCAGGTATGCTTTGAGGTAATGGTAGTGATAAAGTAGATATATGTTTATGTTGATTTAACTCAGGGCTGTAATAAACTAAACCTTAAACAACAAAAATACCACATAGAATAGCTAACGCAACAATGAGAACTTGGCTTATGGCGAGACCAGCGTGACTTAATGTGCTACTATTGATATCGAACTGATTTATGCGTACCATAGTACGCATTATGAATGTAGTAATAAGTATATACCATCTCACGTTACATGTCACAGAGTCAGACATATGTAGGAAGCAATGCGAATAGTTTAACGGAGCAACATTTAGATTGCAATATTTAATAACAGAAGATTATGTGGTTAAGAACCTAATAAGAACATCGAATAGCGGAAAAAAGAGAACGATCCAGAAATAATTGTATCTCCTGATCAAATTCTTCACTGTCGCGCTTAAGCGAGACCATGTCCAGACTTTCCAACAACATCAACACCAATAATGTTGGCGTTGGCATCAACATCGAGTTTCTTCTTCTCGATGGATGCCTTGACTGGGCTCTTGGAGTTGAAGATGTCATCGAGCTCCTCGAGCTATAGCAGTGGATTAGTTTCTGTGGATTGCAAGAGAAGGATCCCAGAGTGGTACTTACTGTGCGGTTCTTGGTCTCAGGAATGATGAAGTAAAAGATGATGGCTTGGATCATACACCAAACGCAGAAAACGATGTAGGTCTTCCATGCGATGTTGTTAAGGGCGACGGGGACACCGAACTGATTGGCCAAGAGACCAACGGAGGTGAAGAGAGAGGAGAAGGCCATACCCTTGGCACGCATCTCGAAGGAGAGGACCTCGACGGGGTAGAGGGCTTGCATTGGGGTCCAGCCGAAAGAGTAGCAGATCTGGAAGATGTAGACCCAGGCGAGGACAGCCTTGGAGACGGATGGGTTGACGGCATTTTCGTCGGCAGTGGTAGAGGAAGCGGTGATGTTGGCGATGGAGGCTGGGACGATGACACCGATCCAGCAGAGACAGCAGACGACGTTGACCCAGATGAGCATTGGACGACGACCAAGCTTGTCGACGAAGCTGGCACCGAGGGAAGCAAAGACGATCTGGATAGCGTTCATGCCGAGCTGGACGTTGGTCTGAGTGACGGATCCATGGATACCAGCGGTATCGAGGAAAGCGCTCAAGTAGTAAGAGACGATACCGTTACCAGCCCATTGACCGAAGAGGGAGACGAGACAGTTACACATGAGACGGTACATGGAAGCCTTGTTGCGGAAGAGAGCACGGTAATCCCACCATCTCTTGTCGGTACCGTCCATCTCCAAATGCTGCTCGTACTCAGAAAGTTGGAGTTTGACCCACTCGCTGTCTGGGTTTCCACGGCCGTGGTACTTGGCAAGGAAATCGGCGGCCTGGCTTTGTTTGCCACGGGTGTAGAGCCATCTTGGGGATTCTGGGAGAAGCCAGGAGAAGATGGTAACAATACCGGGGAACATGAGCTGGACACCGACTGGGATTTGCCAGGAAACATTACCCGTGTGGTTGAGACCACCACGGGCAGCACCAGAGGCAACAAGGGCACCGACGGGCCACATGACGTTGTAGAGACCGGTCACGATACCACGGTAGGCTGGATGAGAGATTTCGACAACGTAACATGGGCCAGCAGCTCCGATGATGGAGACACCGAAACCGAGGAGGAAACGACCTCCCATGAATTGGCTGACGCTAGCGTTGTGGATGGTAGTGACTTGAATAATGACACCGATGACAATGGTAAGACCTCCGATGAACATGCCACCACGACGTCCCCAGGTGTCGATAGCGGGTCCAATGAAAGGAATGGCACAGACGGAACCGATTTGGTACATGGCGGTGACAATACCGGCCTCAATACCCTTGTTGGAGACAGCGAAGAAAGATTTGAATGTATCATTGGAAAGCAGGGTACCGAAGAGAGAACCGTCGTAACCGTTGGCAGTTGAGCAGCAGAAACCGACCAAGCTGATAAGGATGAGCAATGGCGATCCGAAAAAGCTTGGTGGCTCTTTGATCAAGGCCTGTTGGAAGGCCTCATCACCAGTAACTAGTTTGGTTGCTGCGACTTTACCCTCCTTGTCGAGCTGTTGTTCGAAAAAAAAATTAGTATAAACTCCTTCCGCTTCGGTGTTATTCCCACAACTTACAGCATGGTCTTCGACCTCAATGTTTCCCTTCTCGTAGGTAGCCATTTTGAATACACCAATTTGGCAATATAAAGAAAGAGCAAGGCTTGAATACTAAAGAAGAATTTGAGAGATCTCGAGCTGGGGATGCCGTGCTTTTATCTTATATCTGGGGATCCGTATGGGCATCAAGAAGTCGGGCCTCCAGCGTTCACCCTTGCAAAGGAATTGTTCTCTCATGACCATCGTTCAATAATACGACGAGGCTAAATGTGTAGAAGGCTAAATGTATACGAGTTGCATACGAGTCTCAGCCTATGTGTTTGCTTTTAGTCAAAGGTTATCAGGTCTTATCGTTCGTAGCAGAAGGAGTCCGGGTAGACGGCCCTGCGAGACCCAGACGGACTTTCGATCTGGGGTATAGGTGAGGTATAATTCCAGATCCACGATCAACTGCATATCTACATGTTGCATTTTTCACGAACCCCGAAAAAGGGTGTGGGTCAAGCAAATGATGGGACAAGGTCCTCGGATTCGAAAGTCGTCTAGCCGCATCTGCCTGCACCGGGAAAATTATATAAAGCCGGAGTTTCGAAACGGGGGCGCTTTTGATTGGTCGAACTGAGGGAATTGTTGGCATCCGTGCACCTAGACATGTCGTTACTTGCAAGGATCATTTGCGGCACGCCACATATAGATTAGTCTTATTCATTACATTAAATTAACAGACAAATCACAGACAAATCACTTGTTTCTTTTGCCTCTGAAGGGCGACTGACCACTTGAGCTCTCGACACAAAATGATACAACCTTTAAAATCTTCTGGATTTGATAGGCGCTGCCAAGATGCCATCTGCATGGTTCGCTGATCAAGGATCTTTCCATCACCCTTGTTGGAATTCTTGGATATGCAAAGCTTAAGCACTTCAGGGACTCCACACCAAATCCAGAAGTTTCCCCACATGGTCACAGCTCCTCTCACGTTAAAGATCCTGTGGAATAATGATCTCCTTTCTCCACAACAACTTTCGATAATTAATTTTTGCAAGGTAGAAAAAAAAAATCGATTTTCAAACCCTAGCCACAATATATTTTAACAGCCTCTCCAATTGCCCCCGATTTACTTTTCATCTATCACCGTAGACGTTTTTTGGGCCTTTGCCTCCTAGTCAACCCTTGATGCAATTTTGTTAGCGCATATTCGGGATAATTTGAGGGGGCCAATTGGAGTCTACCAAGGGTACGAAGTATTACCCGGAAACGGTTCGTTTTCCATGCATTCCGCGCAGAAATGCGAACACTGATTACTGTGTAAGCGAAAACGAACTCCACTCTAACTCCACCCCCAACCCCGACATCCTAGCATGGAAGGTCTCACTAAATGTGCTAGAAGGTTGCTTTACAGGGATTAAATTGAAATCTGCGGGTTGCAACCGGGGCTCCTCAGTCCGGATTGTTTTCGGCCGATCTTTTCGGGCCCACTAGCGGGAAACATTGGCTCATGCGACTGAAGTGATATCTCAGCTGATCGTTCTCTGACAATAATCCAATCAGCTTTATTGTATATTGCAACATCCAAAGATTCACTACAAATTTGAGGGGTACTCGAGCGACGGGGTTCTGAACCAAATTATTCAATTCGAAATCGGCATTGATTTTGATTATCAATAATTTTGGCTTTTAATCGGAGATATATACAATATTTAGATCGTAATTTTGAGAGAGAAAAAATTGTCAAAATCACGGAGACCCCGTACAAAATCTGCGAAATCTCTAGTCGCCTGCTCCAGATTTTACAAAACCGTGATCCACAAAATTTTGGATTGGAGTCGGCCCTCGAGGATCCAGAAACCAGGTCCCAAAATCCCGTTTCTCTAGATAATCCGGCTTCTGGAGTAACTCTAAATTATTAAACATTCCGGAATAAATCGACACGTTTTGCTTTCAAAAAGAGAATACCCCAGCCCCCCCCCCTTTTTTTTTCGAATACATTTTAGCATGCATTCTAGTTGGAATTTTCCTGTTCAGTCGAGAAATCTATATGACTTTCAGATATGCGGGTTTGTCGGTGGTTGGTTGGTGGTTCTTCGCTTGGATATTTTAATGCGCGCGACGGGGTCTCGTGGTAATGAACAAGAAATGGGAATCTCGACCATGTCAACAGCAGCACAGGCCTTTAGCGATGGTCTGTCGTGGCACAATCTTACCATATGATCTTTAAGGTTATTGGTTTTCGCATCTGTATACTCTTATTCTCTCACACGTCTAGAAGCAATTGGTGAGGTGGAGAGGCCAATGAGTCCCACAATTTAGGAAAATCTATCCCGTCAATGTATAAACCAGTCACATATGACCAACTGAAATGACCTTCAATGAGCGGTAGCGGTAGCGGAGGGAAGGTCTCCGAAGATAGTGCGATATGGAGCTAGGGAGCGGGTGAATGTAACCTCGCACGCCGTAAAAGTTTAGACGTGGTTTTGGGATTTGCTGGATTCAAGTGTCGCGCATGTGGAGTGGGGGTGGGGCCCGGCTTGAGGTTTTAATGGTAACGGGTGGAGTAGACGGAGAAAAGCACATGTTGAACTCCCTGCACCTGCGCATGGACCACTTCGTATAGCCAAAACTACAAGCTGCGCTGTGGCTGTCTGGCCAGCTGACCCCAATCAACGAGCCCGACCAATGAATAATTAAAGGACTTAATCTCACACCGAAACCAAAGAGTTCCTTCCCTTGTCTCGAAGATGTTGGCCCTTCCCCCCTTGACCCTTGCCTTCTGCAACTACTATCACGCAACTAATAACTCCGTCAATTCACGTTGTATCGCTCCAGAACCGTCTTCACTTGCCTCAAATCGCCAGGATTACGGCGGTGAGGAGTATGTACATGTACCTGTCTCAAGACCAGGAAATATAAGTGAATGTGTACACCAACCCGCTGCCAACAATGTCGCCGTCGTGCATCCAAAGTGTAAAAAAGGTAGATATACCAACAGAGATTTGTATTTTTCGTGATAATAATAACGGTGCTATATTAATATCGACGATAATGCATATTTTGGAATATTAAAATATTATTGGACGCGGTAACTTCCCCTCAAATCGGAGCGGCAAAGCTGCTTATGGTCTTGAGACTCGCGGTTCAGAAACCGGCATCGACCGCGGACAAATCTACAAGGCACAGGATTCTTATTGCAAATCCAGAGAGTCCTTGTTTAGTTGGTTAGGAGTCTGCTTGTAAAGTTACTTTACGAGATAGCTTTGTTATTTAAAATTGTCAATACCAATAGTATCACGCTGAAAAGCCGCAAACTATAGCCTTGAATACGCAGCAAAAGTATTATGATTTCGCCCTGATGAGGAAGAGGATTCCCAATGGAACGCATGTGAAAACTATGATAGAAACCTGGGGTGAGGAGGTGTCGCATTGTGGGTGAGGGGTTTCTCTCCAACGGAGAGGGTAGAGGTGGGTCCATGGAGGTGGAGGGTATACAATGGTGGTGGAGGTAGAAAAGCGGCAACGAAAATTGCGTTGGAAAACCATCTGTTACGAGGTGCTTTCTGCAATGCGGAGCCTGAGTACATCCTCTCGTTCACTGCGACCGGACTACTCCACAACGCAAAGTCCGGAGTTCGAAGGTGGGGTTCGCTCTGGGAGATGAGGTCAGCTGATTAGCTGGGTTTCGCAACACGGCAGAGTCTGTTCAAAGCTGACTAGCCTAGTGGCCTGTCTCTTTATACGGCAAGTCCCGGTTGCCCCTTGGGCTCAGGTATTTCGGCAGCAAGCACGATGCTGAAGCTTGACCAAGGTGTAGTTTTTGGGTCAGTACTTTTACGAGATGCCATTTTGCTGTTTTGTCGTCACAACGTCCGATCAGAGGCTGGCCTTGGCCTCGTTTAATAAAGTTCCTCCTTAAGTACTTGAGTATATAATTGCTATAATATAACTACCGCTCTCTGCGGCGTCTCGGTACGAGATCAATAATATACTTACTATACTCCGTTGCTGACGCTATCCATTATAAAGCCCAAAGCTAAGGGTTCAGCTTCAGCATCAGAAACATTTATATTCGGCAATAAACTTGTTGGTATACACTGGGATGGTTTCCTATCAAATCAGATAAAACATTTTAGAAAAATACACGGTACAGTCACCAAAACACCAACTAGAAAATATTTAGATTTCAAGGGGAACACTTCAACCGAGCCTGCTGCTAAAGTGTCAATAAAATACGATATACAAGCAGAGTGTGGAGCAAAATTTCGATCTTTGAGAGCATTGAATTCTGTTGAAAATAAGAACAGTCGGTTCTGGGAGAATAGTTGAACTCCTAACATAATCAACCATTGTCCCAGTCACATATCAGGAAATCGTTGCATTCTACTATCTAAGGTAATTTGTCTGAATCGAATGCCTAATCGAACTTTTTTTTCTAGAAAACCATATAACCCCAGCCTGTGTCTCCGAGTTGCACACTACAACTGAGTGGGAATTCCGAAATTCAATATTCTGGTACGCAGGCTAGGATTTCCATAGTCTCGTCTTGCTGGGACATTCAGCAGTTGGGACTTGACTGAAAATGTATTTCTGTGGCTAGTGTGTGGCTAACACAATGCATGGCTGGTACAATCATCGAGTGATCGACTTGCGGTTGGGTTTGACTCTCAGGTATTTCATGCCCAACTGAAAATGAGGGGATTTTTCTGTAAGAAGGCTTTATAACGTCTCTTGCCTGAGCTCTCTCTACGAGGTGCGCATCACAATTAGGTGGGATTTCTCGTGATTAAGACTTTGCCAAAAATATATTATTGTAACTAGTGATGATAAATATATGGCTACCCTATTTTGTCACTAATTATGTTATACAACTACATAACAATACTTGTGATATACAATTACTTAACCAACTTCCTTTTCAATCCCCATCGCCGGCGGTGGATGGAGGAGCGGGGCGGCGTAGCTCCGCGTGAGTTTGAGTGCCGCGAAGCGGATTCGTTAGTCTTGTTGCCAGACGGCTTAGGATAAGTTCCATTCGTCACATATGAAATCTTGGTGTTGAGGCTGATTGTTTTCTTTTCATCTGTTTGTCTAGCGAATTAAACGCTCGATGCGAAGCATCTGGTCTTGGAATCCCCTCTCAAAGTCGACTCTTCATATTGTATACTCTTGGGCTACCTAAAAATTCTCTCGTAAATAGTAAAAAATTGTTCCAGGCCATCGTTATACGCAAGTTCAAAGAGGTCCTGGGATTAAAGTAGGCAACTCCACAAAAATGCACCGTTTTTCGTTGGACCCTTTTATAGTTTTATGTGAGACTACAGTCTGGGTAACGCTGGCAATGAGGTTTATGCGGAGCGGGGTATTAATTAGTCGTATACGAACAAATAAAATTATATGGAGGTTGGTTTCACAGGCCAGACCCCTTCCTCCCTCAATATCGTGATGGAATAGCAAAACGAGACTGTCATGCTGCTGCCGATCAATGATCTCGGATCTCGCTCGTGTGGGTGGATACACAGATCAACGGAATCTCAGCCTCCATGTTACTCCTGTATCTTTTTTCTAAACTCGGCTGTAACAAAAGAAATATTTAAATAAACCAACAGAGGCGATGATTTGATATAGTACGACAGGGACTTGGTTTCAAGTTACGGTATGCGGAGAAAGGGGAGATATGGAATTTGGAATTTGAATTCGAAATGATTATCACTTTGTGCACCGGTTTGAGAGGAACGGTTCGGAGATATCATCAAATGAGGAAACTTCGAAAAAAGAGCCTCTCTAGCCGTGTCTGTGATGGAGCATTTTGTGACCATTCAAGCTCACAGGATAGCGTTCCCAAGACCATGTTAACACCAAGGAATGGAATGGACGATTAATACGAATTACGGTTGCAACGTAGGTCAAGAGTCCCCATATAAGCAATTGTACTGGGAGAATCGGCTGTGTTATAGCTAATCACACTAATATACGTGAGCGTGGTATCGCAGGATGGATGATTTTACATATTTTTAAATTTGCCTCAAAATAGGCAAACCGCCTGCCCGACAAGGCCGAGCTAAACCCGATGGCCGATGCACAATGTTCCAACGACCATCGCAGTTTTCCTTTAAATTCCGATTACATCGGACCGTAGATGAAGCAAAAGAGACACGCATGCGCCTTATCTATCGGCCGTTTTATATTGGCATTCTGCAGGCTTTCGTCAGTATCCCTAGCGTTTCCGGTTCAAGCCCAGTTTGTCGTCATCGATAATAAAGCTGGGGTGTGTAACCATGTTGCTCCACCACCGCCGCTTGCCTCTAACAAGTTTACGCGACTAAAAAGGGGGGGAAGAGCTGCAAGGCTAAGCAAGCAGAAGGTCGGAGCCGTCGGATGGTTCTTTGATCAGCCAATGGGACGCTCAGTTGGAGGCAGCACCTGGTGCCAAGGCCTTCCATTCCCCTGCGATCAGGCGTTTGGATTGAAACTGGGAGAGGAATTAAACAGGGCTGTGTGGAGCTACCAAAGATTTTACGATCCTTTGTAAAACTGCCGTGGGGATCATATTCATTTCGCTATCGGGACCAGTTTTGAAGACCTCTTTTTGAGACGGCTTCTGTCGACGCCGAACCTCCGATATAGTAATATCAATATATAAACCAACTGAACACTCTACGCGTGAATTGAAGAGACGAAAAAAAGCTGACTCGGGGGGTATATTATCATACATATATGTGTATCTGATATAAAACTCAAACTCCCGCGCGCAGTCGTCCAAATTGGGAGACAATTCGGGTTGCGTGGTAGGGGAGGCGCAGTATTTTTATCTCACCGAAACAGCCCGAAATGCGACACCCACATGCTTCCAGCGAGCGAATAGGTCCTGTCGCTTTTCTCACAATCTAATTTCCGTCTTGAACTTGTGTTTTTCCTTAATTCCCATTTCCAGAGAGCAGCAGCCCTTTTCAACCTTACCGTTCTAGCAAAGCAATGTTGAAACCTCGTATCAGCATCATTTCCGACAAGTCGCTAGATTTTATTTTACTTTGATTAATTTGTTTTTGTTTCTGCTGTTTTGGAATCCCTCTTCTATTATCGATAGCTCGTCGGTGACCAGCTCCTGTTCTCTACTCTTCTTCTTCTTCTTTTTTGTTCTCTTCTCTCTTTAATCTCTAGTTCTAATCTATCAAGTAATTCCGCGTTTGATGTTTGTGCTTTCGGCTGAGCGATGACGGATCCCCACCGAAACCATCCCGATGCAACAACAGGACCTCCGGTAGCAGAATCAGAAGAATATATGGACGCGGAGCGGAATGGAGCCCGGTTCGGGAACGGGAATTCGAATGGCGGTGACACCGGTCCCACGCCACACGCGCAATGGCAGGAGGAGAATAACTCATCAAACGACGACATGAAGAAATCGATGCGCGATGCCCCGACACGGCGGCCCAACTACGACTACAAGAAAGCCCACATGTCGACCATGGACAAAATACGGCGACCCTTCTACACCGCAATCAAATTCGTCCTACGCATGCAAGACCTCCCTCCCTCCAAAGATGGCCGGAAGATCCCCTTCACCGTTTTCAAGAATCGCAAGGGAACCAAACTCGTTGACGAACGACGTAATAAGCCCTATCTCAACAATACGATCCGATCCAGCCGATACAGTATATGGAGCTTTCTACCGAAGCAGCTGATATACCAGTTCAGCAAGCTCGCCAACGCTTACTTCTTGGTTATAGCTATCCTGCAGTTGATCCCATCTCTCAGTACCACCGGCCGATTGACGACTATCATCCCATTGATGCTATTCGTCTCGTTTTCTATGGCAAAGGAAGGTTACGATGATTTTCGCCGATACCGACAAGATAGGAAGGAAAATAGACGGCTTGCCAAAGTTCTTACACTTTCAGGATCTGGACCGGATGCTCAAGAAGAATGGGTAGAGGTGATATGGGAGAAGGTACGGGTGGGTGACATCGTCAAGTTGGTCAGAGATGATATGGTCCCCGCCGATATGGTACTCATACAAGCGGAATCCGAGACCGGTGTGGCATACGTCGAAACCGCAGCTTTGGATGGCGAAACGAACCTCAAGGGAAAGCAAGCTCTACCGAATGTGAGCGAACACTTTTATGGACGTTTCGGGGGAGCGAAGGACGAACTGGCAACCGTTGAAGATCCCAACTCCGATCTCTACAACTTTGAAGGAAAGATTCAAATCGGCGACGAGATCAAAGCTTTGACCAATTCTCAAATTTTGTATAGAGGTTGTGTTCTCAGAAACACACCTAGTGCCCTCGGTCTTGTCATTTTCACGGGTGAAGAAACCAAGATCCGAATGAAGTATGCTTCCAGAACGACTGTCTGGTGTATTTCAGCTACTAATTGGTTTATAGTGCGAATAAGAGACCCCGCGCGAAATCACCGACTCTCCAAACATCCGTCAACTATATCATTATCTTCGTTATGTTGGTCGTCATATTTATATCCGGAATCGAATTGCTAGGGTACAAATTATGGCAGAACTCATTCGAACGACACGCATGGTATCTGGCTGGTCTGGGGGTTGGAACGTTTCCGATTTTGGCATCCTTCATCATCATGTTCAACACGCTTATCCCCCTATCGCTCTATGTCAGTTTGGAGATCATAAAGATTGGCCAACAAGTTCTGTTCCTCGACAACGACATGTACGACGAGAAGACCGACACACCGATGGAAGCACGCACGACGACAATTAACGAAGAATTGGGTCAAATTGGGTACGTCAACTTTGGAAAGTAGATTTTGGGTGGTTTGTCTAACTTTTTATAGTTATATATTTTCTGACAAGACGGGGACGCTCACCGACAATACCATGATTTTCCGCAAGATGACCGTCGCCGGGTATCCCTGGACTCATATACGAGCATCGGAGAAAGAACAAGAGGCTCCCGCAGCTGAAGAAGGTAAAGTAAGAGCTGAGAATGGCAATCAAGAGAAAGGAAAGAGTAAAGCATCTCGCCCAAAGTCATGGTTACCTTCCGATTACGCATCGCTCCGCTCAGTTGCTTCAAATTTCAGGTCCGGTGCAGGTAGTGATTCGAGTAGACCCCACCCCAATGAGCCAGGGAATAGAGCTTCTTTTGTTCTAGGCGAAGGCGAGCTCTCAACTGACGACTTATTGACATATATACAAATGCATCCCGAAACCGCATACTCCCAGCGCGCCAAAATGTTTCTTCTTTCTTTAGCCCTCTGTCACACTTGTCTACCGGAAACCGATGAAAATGGAAAAATCACTTACCAAGCATCCTCGCCTGATGAGGTTGCATTGGTTCAAGCTGCCCAGGAACTGGGATACGTAAATGTTGACCGTCAGGTTGGAAGCGTCACGATACAAACCTACCCACATGGCACAGAAAGCCATCCTGTCACTGAAAAGTATGAAATATTGGAAGTTCTCGAGTTCACAAGTAAACGGAAACGCATGTCAATCGTTCTGCGATGTCCTGACGGTAGAATATGTCTATTCTCCAAAGGCGCGGATTCCACCATGACTGAACTCCTCCGACTAAGAGACATGGCGACCCGAGCTTCGAGAGAGGTTGATAAACGCAACCGAGACCGCAAAAGCCATGAAGTTTTCGAATTCGTGCGAAGGACAAGTATGCCGCCTCAACTTCCAGGCGTGAACCGTAGCAGGTTTAGTTTGGGAAGCCAAAGACACAGCTGGATGGCCCCTCGAAAAAGTTATACCGGCAATCGCCACAGCATGATCGGATCGCCAAATATCAACGAAGAATCAAAACCTCAATCTCCAGTCACGGAAAAGAACACGCAAGGGCAATCATTCGAAATGCAGCGAATTGGTACACGCAAGCTAGACCATTACATCAACGAAGGGGCGGTCACGAACGACGGATTTGTGTTTGATCACTCGTACAGTCAGATCCATGATTTCGCCGTGGAAGGCTTGAGGACGCTCATTTACGGATACCGCTTCCTCGACGAGAGCAATTACCGCGACTGGGCGAAGGTTTACAATGAGGCAACCACCAGCCTAGTTGACCGCCAGGCCAAGATTGAAAAGGCAGCCGATATGATTGAGCGCGATTTCGAATTCGCCGGCGCCACAGCTATTGAAGACAAATTGCAGGATGGTGTTCCGGATGCTATAGATCGCCTACGCAGAGCGGGGATTAAAATGTGGATGTTGACCGGCGATAAAAAGGAAACTGCGATCAATATCGGGTATTCATGCCGTCTTATCACGGATGTTTCTGAGATTATGATTGTTGATCAGAATGCGGGTGATCTTGCGACGCAATTCCGTGATTACATTGACACATTGAAGCGTCATGAATTGGCGCATTCGGTTGGCGTTGTCGATGGAAGTACCCTCGGCGTGATCGAGGAAAGTCAGGAGCTCAGCAATCTGTTTTTTGAGTTCACGATCAATGTGGATTCCGTCGTCTGCTGTCGCGCTAGTCCCAATCAGAAGGCCGGGCTTGTCCGATCCATTCGCAAACGGGTTAAAAAGTCAGTTACATTAGCGATTGGAGACGGCGCGAATGATATCGCCATGATTCAGGAAGCCCAGGTCGGTGTTGGTATCACAGGTAAAGAAGGTCTGGCGGCCGCTAGAAGTTCCGATTACTCGATCGCTCAATTCCGCTTCTTGTTGAAATTGCTCCTATGCCACGGACGATGGAACTACGTGCGCACATGCAAGTACGTCTTGGGTACCTTCTGGAAGGAAATGATGTTTTTTATCATCCAAGCGCTGTACCAGCCCAATAACGGCTATAGCGGTACATCCCTATACGAGAATTGGAGTTTGGCGGTATACAATATCGTAAGTGAAATGCGTTATACGGCACGGTTTCTCGTATGCATAATTGGTTCTCTAACATGTGTATATTTTAGTTCTTCACCTCGCTTGCCATCATCTTCCTTGGTATTGTTGAGAAAGATCTGGAGCAGGAGACCTTGTTGGCCGTTCCTGAGCTCTATGTTTACAACAGGCGCACCATCTTCAACATGTACTCATACCTTGCATGGGTAACACTTGCGGTTGGAGAAGCCGCATTGATCTGGTATACTGTCAACTCACTCTACAACATGTCCATACTATGCCCGAATCAAGGTCTCTATTCGATCCAAGCACTCGTTTACACAATCGTTGTTTTGTTCGTAAACACTAAGCTACAGTAAGTTTTATTTTTAAATATCCGGGGATATTTTAGTCAAAATTGTTTCGCTAACTTGGACGTCAAATTTAGGTTTATGGAACAGCACAACATTACGATAGTGGCAGTTATTGTCTGGGTTATATCCGTCGGCGGTTGGTTGCTTTGGAACGTTGTCATCCTGGGCTACGGCTTCTCTTCATGGACAATCTACTATCTTCCCAAGGAGTTCGCTCTCCACGTCGGCAGGGACTTACTGTGGTGGACGGTCGTGCTTTTCGTAACTGGAGCGTGCATCGTTTTTGAAATATCGGCTAGAGCGCTCAAAACAACATTTTTCCCGAGTGAGGTGGATCATTTTCAGATGCTGCAGAAGGATCCAATTATCAAGAAGAAATTGGAGCATGCGGCGTATACCCAAAACAGTAACTTTTTCGAAGAACTCAACGAATCGCATTTGGAGAGTAATGCTAGCGGGGAGGTGTTGAGGGAGATCATTGAGCGGAGGCGGGAGTCACGGTTTGCGTATGTCAGACTGGGCAGTAAGAAGGCGCGACGGATAGCTGCCGCTGCCCGAGAAAATAATGGTAATGATGGCATTGAACTGGAGAATCGGCATGTTGGGGATGTGGAGGAGGGGACCATTGGGGAGAATGATGGTTCCCCGCTGCCAAACGAAGAAGGTTCTTCTGGTGGATCACGTTGGAATGCTTTCCGGCGGTCTTAAGGGTAATCTTGGTTTGATTCGGTTTGATTCATTTTTATATATTTATTATTATCATTCTTTACTTGTTGGGTTGTTTGCTTGGGGACATTTTATATTGTTTTAGCTTAATGTACTTGAAAAGGTGTGTATTTGGTACAGTTCGAGCGGTTACGACCTTTATTTAGTAATTCTTTACTGTGTATATGAAGAGGAAAAGAAGAAAGAATTATCCAATAACCTTAATTATGCCATTTTTCGATCGATTCAACTCTGTTTTTCTCGTTAATGCATCGATCGTATTGCATCTCGTTCTGCTGTGCCGATGTCATGCATTGGTAGCAATAACAGAACAGCTAACATGTTATAAGTTAACAGTTCCAATCCACTTCCCGGGGTATATTACAGAAAGGCTTCTATGTAAGGCAACAAGACCGTAACCATATTATCAATTACTAAAGAATGCAATATACGGTATTCCAATCGAATTGCATATGCGTCCAATTAATTCCTCTCGCCTGCATGCAACGTCGGAGCAACCCACCGAGAATGCATAATTTTCGGTTCACCGTCCGCAACATTTCTTTCCAGATCTTGAAATTCGTAATAAATTCCGCATCATCTTGGAGGATTAAAAAAGGCCATCATAATAAAGTATATGCCAACGTCACAATAAACAAAAAAACATCGAGACATTTTTATTTTATTTTTATTTTGTCCCGTTCGTTTAACACATGTGGTCACAATGGCGAAGCCTTTCATCTCATTTCCTGGAGACCCACATCACGGAATAAATAAACTAGCTTAGCGGATTTATTCTTAGTAGTATATGTATGTCGTTCGCGGGTTTTGTGTCAGATAGAGCGGTCAGCAAAAGTCATGTGTACTGCGCCGTTCGAAAATTGGAAAATTAGAGAAAATTTTAATAAATCGATATGCCATAATACATGGAAAAGCGAGACGGTTCGGCATCTAATTCCTTATCGAGGGAGATACGCTGATGGAGGGAGGATGGAAGAGTAAAACGGCCGGGGAAACGAAACAGAGTGAGATCTGAGGATTTTATTTTATTTTATTTTTTACGTTTCTCTCCGTCGACGCGTAGGTAATATACGGATATGTGAGGGTCGAGGCAGCATATTTTCACTCTCGTGAGGAATGAGCTCCTCAATAACTTTAAAATTCTTTGGTGGGAGTAACCCAGGAATCAGGTTATCCAACTCCACATTATTCCAGAAATCATTTAGAAGGCATGGATGAACATGCGTAGGGAAGAAGCACTCTTTGCCCTCGAGGTTACTCCTTTTTTCTTTACCCTTCTCGCTGAAGTAGCAACCAAACGACAAGGGACCACAGGAGTAAGAACCCCCAAAAAATCGAACCTATGGGATTATTGTTGTTATTATTGTTTTTTTTTTTTCCTGCCCGGTGCGACGAGATGCCTATATGCACACCACATCCATCTGCAGTGGGTGTTCGTCGATGACTTGCCCGAATCGGAGTTTGAGATGTCTACGGGAGTTGTAATTGGGCAAGGCGAGGGATCTGAGGTGGAGATGTCAATGCAAGGGGAAAGGGTTCACCAGTTGCAGTTGCGGTCGCAGTGCAGCGCAGCGAGATCACTGCAGTGCGCCTTTATACAAAGTATGTCCAAGCCAGACGGGTAGCGTGACGTTCAAACAGACATACATACGTTAGCGTCTGTGAGTGAATGTGTGTCAGCACAGCCTCTTCTTGTCTCGGTTGAGGGACGGAAAGGGGAAAAACATGAGCTTGCGGTTATATGTTTTGAACCTTTGACGGCTTCGGCAAGAGGGGGGTGGAAAGGGGGCACGACGGAGTCAAAGCAAGGGATGCCCTTTCCCGGAGAAATGCAGTCGATTCACAACAGTTATTGTCAATAACATGCTAAGCACAATCAATCTTTGCATGACATTTGATATGTTGGAAACACACGGGTGGGTTTCGGATGGAACGCTCGGAGTCACTCGATTCATTCATCATATCGTACCATCTCTAAAGAACAAGGGGAGTTCAAACAGGCCTGCCAAACATGTCAACATCGGATTGTTTTCCTGCAAGAAATCAGAGCCCAAAACCCACGTGCAAGAAAAGCGAGATTAAAGATGAGTATTTTTAGAAGAGTGTCAACAGAAGTTTGAGG
Organism: Dactylellina drechsleri; assembly: GCA_036971345.1. NCBI lineage: Eukaryota > Fungi > Ascomycota > Orbiliomycetes > Orbiliales > Orbiliaceae > Dactylellina > Dactylellina drechsleri. The sequence goes on from JAJTUB010000002.1 coordinate 1,577,878, forward strand.
ACGCGGTGGGATTCTCTCATTATCGCGTTACGTGGTCGTTTTCATGAGTTTAATTTGTGGGGAATAAGCAGCAGCCATTGAATCCACACGCGAAAAAAATCGCCCGGACAAGGAACTTTAAATGTTAATACGATAGAATACACATCTTGATATGACCGATAAAATTATAATTATAATGGCTTTTGAGGCTAATTGCTGACTTGCAGGTGTTAACGTTAGCACCAGTGCTTTCTCCGGCGCCGCCATCATCAGCGCCGTGCTGATGTCGACGGACAGCGCCTCGCATCACCGTATTATATTTATTCGTCAACTCACAAACTCCAAAGAAATCTGCCTCCCGGTCATATTTTTCTCGTGTCTGACCCATCTCTCTACAATCATGTTTCGGTGCATGGGGTCGCAGCCCCCTTAAGTTCTCGATCGGGCCAAGCACCAAAACGAATCAGACCCAGATGTGCCGGCCGCCTGTTCATGCCGACGAGACAGCAAAAAAAAAAAGTTTGCCCTCTGTTGGACGAGTGCGATGGGAGGCGCTCAATCCATCATGATTGGCTGCAGCAGGCGTGGGGAGGGATTGGTTGAACACCCTTGCCCAGCCGGGAGAGCCTGGACCATCACGAACCAGTGCCTGCCAATCATGAACCCGGTCTGTCCTTATCCTGCGTGGGCTCGAGCTGCTGGAAAGCCTGAAGGGAAACTCCGTCAACCCGTCAATCACTACAAGTTAATGATGTTTATTTTCTCTTTTTTCTCGCTTCCGAAAAGAAAGAAATTTCGAAACAAGAGCGAGAGAGAGAGGGCAAAAGGGCTTCGGAAAGTAGGGCACGCAGTCTCCTCAAGCTCTAGCAGAATGTGGCTTCCTCCAGGGAGTGGCTGGCTTGATATGATACATCTTTAGTGACGACATTTCCGGCATGAGGAAAGTTTTAAACCTCCAGCCTTGTTTGTTGTCCCAGTAAGGGCGTTTGGAGTATGCTGACTACGCCGAATCTGGCTGCAAATCGAGGGACTTTTTTCTTCTTCTGGCGCACCCGGTGGACATGGGGCGCTGCTCATTCGAAGGATTGGAAAGAGCGAACGAACTGAACTGAACAACATCGCCAGTTCGAGGGGCAATCCCGATGTCTAGCGGGGAAGGCAAGCAGGCAGCCTTGTTCGGCGCTTTGCATCAGAGGACCGATTCGAAGAAGCACCCCACCCACCGCAATAGGAGAATAACAATCAATCGGTTAGTTGCCAGCGATTGATGCAATGGCCAACTTCTCCATCGATGGTTCTGTTGTCGCTGTGAAAACATAAACATGCAACAGGGAAAACAGGTCCCTGGATTGCCTCAATTCCAGCGGCTGCAAGGCCGGTACCTACTTTCATACGGACCGCTACATACTTGTTGGATATGTCCCCCCATAAAAAGAATAATCAGAGGGGAATTGCGCCATGGCTGCGTTACGTCGAAAGACAAAGACACTCTGTTCAGTGAGGACCTTTTGCGCACCATTTCGCGCGATACCAACAATATTGAAGCCGAAATTAAGAGTTCTTTAGCGGGATCTTGAACGGCCGAGGTACAAATCGCCGTAATTGCAGCGACGACATCGACCGGAGAGAAATTTCGAAATCTCCAGAAAATAGATCACGCACACCGATTGACAGCCTTGGTTAGTGTTAGTTCACAAATCGTATGGTTGTGGCCAGCGAACTGCGCACAAGTTTTT